>CM053591.1:161104184-161122050 GCA_028646515.1 Pseudochirops corinnae | reverse complement strand
ATTCATGGGTCTCCTTTTCTATTTCCACCAAGTCTTCATAAGAGTGTTCTCTGTACATCAGAGCACAGTTTGGGAGTCAGAGGATCTGGGCTCATATTCATCTCTGATTTGTGTGACCTTAGGCAAGTTACACCCTTTCTCAGATTCCTCATCCATAAAATGAGGAGGTTAGACTAGATTGTCTCCAAGGTCTCTTCCAGCTCCAGGTATAGAAGAGGGAGGATTTTGCAGGCGACTGTCTACAACCAGCCACATCTTGACAGTCACACAACTGAATGAAAAGTATAGAGAATGCAAAATTCCACAATGTCTATTTTTTTCATTTTAATACATTTAACTAAATAAAAGAAAATCTATTCCAGCCTTAAAGGTTCCCTTTAGACAAAATGTTACTTGAATATCTAGTATGATGTTCATACTAGATACGAATATGTAACAAAAGTAACTTCTTCCATCATTCTGTTGAGTATTGACTTCAAATCAGATATAAAATAGGAAAATATGTGTTCACCTAAGTTGTATCACCAGTGCTGTGATGAAAAAAGAAAGATTCTCCCTTGATGGAAAGATTTTCTGAATATTCCTACTGATGAATGATATTGTATTGATTTTCCCAAGCCTCAGGGCTATACAAAAGCACCTCAGGGAAAATCATAGAGATATGAGAGATTGTTTTAACCATTGACACTAGAAAAACAAAGTGCATGAAAAACGCATTCCCTGGACTTAAATACAACCAAATAAACTGCAAACAAGTCTATTGCAAACGTGTGTGTTGGACAAGTACTACCAAAAATTAAAATTTAAAAAAAACACAGAAAATAAACACATAATTGAGTAAAAGTTTAAGCTGGAGTGCATTTGGGAAGTTTTTTTTACAATTTTCAAGGAGGTGGGCTGCCCATACAGTGAGAAACAACAAATGGGCATCTCTAGAAGTACAGTGGTAATAATAACAATAATAATAAAAATAGTAGCTGGTGACTCAATTGATAGTGTGCTGGGCCTGAAGTCAGGGAGACCTGAGTTCAAATCCAGCCTCAGATACTTACTAGCTTTGTGACCCTAGACTTGTCACTTATTTTCTGTTTGCTTCAGTTTCTTCACCTATAAAATGGGAATAATAATAGCATCTTCTTCCCTGGACTTTTGTGAGAATCAAATGAGTTAAAAAAGTGCTTAGCACAATGTTTATTTAGTACATAGTAGCACATAGCACATAGATTCCTCCCTCCTTCTTCCTTCCTTATCTTTCTTTCTTTCTTCCTTCCTTCCTTCTTTCCTTCCTTCCTTCCTTCCTTCCTTCCTTCTTCCCATCCTTTCCACTGTGCTACAATCACACAACTATCTTATCATGATTTAGTGATGTTTTTACCTTCTTATCAAGGATGGTTACCCAGAATTCAATGATCACTTCACAATCTTTCTCCATAGAGCCATCAAACAGACCCTCACTCCTAGACAGACAAAAAAATGAAAACTAAGCTTTTGCTTTGACACACAATTGCACTTCTGCTTTGAATCACAAACATGTGTGTGTGCGTGTACACATACACGCACACACACTCACACACACACACACACACACACACACACACATACACACACATAACACCCCACCACCACCACCACTGCTTCTCACTCCATGGTCAGCATGATTGTGGCATCACAACTATCCAGAGCAGAAGGGAGTTTCCCTTCAAGCCACCCATGAGCTCCTGATGAATGCAGTGCATGGAACCCGTCCCAGTCCTGAGGCAAGAGAGTAGCAAACATGGCCAGACAACTTGATGGTTCATAGGATGATAGATTTAGAACTATTAGAAGAAATCTTACAGGCTACTGATTCTAATCCCCTTAGTTTTCAGACAAGGGAACAGAAGCAAAGAAAGCTTAAATGTGTTGTTCTAGGTTATACACTTAGAAATTATCGGAGGTGGGATTTGAATCCAGGTTTTCCTAACTCCAAGTCTACTGCACCACATTTGCTTTCCCAAAAGGATTTCTCTATTTGTGACCTAGGACAAATCACAAATCTATGAAATGAAGGATTCTATGATGATTTCTGAGGCATCTATCCTTTCCAACTTTGGAAATCTAATCACTTGACTTTAGCAAAAATTTAACCCTCAGGATTTTGCCCCAGAATATTAATCCATAACTCAAGTTTTGGGGTGGGTTTTTTTTGAGCTGCCTTGAATTTAATAATCTTTCCAACCCAGATTCTGCCTGTATTGGCAGTAACTAGTGATACCAACTATTCTAAGTTCCAAACCATTCTTCTTGCATCTAGCCATCACCTCCATCCCACCCCTTAAACTTTGGAGTCTGCTCCTGGGACCACTCTGATAGGTGAGTGTCTGCCTTCTCTTGCCCAGATGGAGCAAGGACTCCATGTCCTTTCCAAGCTAACAGCTCCTAATCATGCCCTACTTCCAGTTTCCCCATGTTGTCTTGTATTGTCTTCCCCCTTATCGTAATGTAAGGTCTTCGATGGCAGAGAATGTCTTATTTGCTTGCATTTATACCTCCTATGTTTAGTACAGGCCCTAGCACATGGTAAGCACATTTTAAAAATGCTGTAACACAGTTTTACTTGTGACTCTCTACACATGGCAGTGAGAGATGCCAGCTCACAGCATTTCTCTCATGTCCATACCACAGTGCCCTGTCTGTGAATAGCTTGGGGTAACAGTAAACTGGACCAGGAAGCCACAGTCTATGGGGAAATCTGTTTCTGAAGGTAGTCCAGACTGACTTTCTAAATAGTGGGGGATGGGGAGTTAGTTAGGCTTAGAAAGGGAATGAAAAAGAAAGGGGAGCCTTTCTGGTTTTGATTTTCAAAGGTCCCTCCACCCACACATTTCACTCCAAGAGTCTCAAGGCACTTGTGTTGGCCTTAGACCAGCTTGCAAACACTGAACAGTATCTGGCCTTACTTAGTTTCTTACACAGTTGAAATTAGTCCTCAGCCTCATGGAGAAGGCAGATTACAGGACTCACCCAAACAGTTCTTTCTCAATTTATGAACCACATAGGGTGAGAATTAGTTGACATATTAGAATTGGGATCCCTTTGTGTGGAACATAGTCAAAGTGGCAAAAGGGGGATGATTGTTCCAGAAGACATGCAGGAATCATCAAAACAGATAGAGAGGCAGTCGGAATCTCTGAGATCAACCAATATAGGGAGAAAATGCAAAAACAACTTTAAATATTAAAAACACAGGCTACTCCCACTCTGATGAGGTGGCTAGTCACTCTGGCTCTAAACTGACTCATACATTAGGTCTAGTTTTTAAATTGAATAAGTAAATTATACACCCAGGTAATGACTCAGACACATTCTCCAACTGGGAATCTCACCAGGATAGAATGATGTATGTATGATAGACTAGGCAGATTTTCAGGAATAGAGGACACACAATGAATTATCAAGGGATGGTCAGTGCTCTACCTGTCTGTGCCTCTGTCTGTCCATCTCTCTCTCTCTCTCTCTCTCTCTCTCTCTCTCTCTCACATGCACACACACACACACACACACACACACTCTCTCTCTCTCTCTCTCTCTCTCTCTCTCTCTCTCTCTCTCCTTTCCCCTCAAGTTTCTGTTTTGTATCACTCCCTGTGTTACACAAATATTTAAGGTAGAGTGAAAAATTTCAGACTACCAAGCAAATGCCCAAATGCCCTCTCAAGTAGTCAGAATCTAACTCACATGGAACACTTCCAGGAAAGACGGGTGGGAACTTCCCTGTTTCCCAACTTTAAAAATAGAATGAAAAACGTTTTCTGTCCCTCAAAGATCTCTTGGGATAGTGAAACAAAAGGTTAAGAAAGGAGATGAACCCTTAAAAAGCAACATCTGCTCAGCCACACTAGGATGAGGAAACATGAGAACAAGAATAAGATGTCTAGAAATAATAAATGGCTAAGAAGGAAAGGAAAATCTATTTCTTGAAATTAGAAGGAAAGGAAAAAGGAAAGGAAGAGAGAAAGAGACAAAGGAAGGAAGGAAGGAAGGAAGGAAGGAAGGAAAAAGTGAAGAAGCCTTGGTCCTGGTACCCAGAGACTTAGAAAAAATAGTCATAGACCTGAGGAAAAAACAGGCAACATGCCCAGTGGAAATGTTACATGCTTGACTTTGTCTTCCATTCTCTTTTTATTGAATTTTCCAGAGAAACTTTTCACGGGAAATTTCTAAGTACATGCACAAATGTCTGACACACAGATGGTGCTTAATAAATGCCCATAGACTTGTTGACACATCAGGAAAGGAATGACTTTGACATATGGGGACAATGCCAGAGTGGTTTCACACGTAGAATTTAAGCAAGACCACTGAGTTTAGGAAACAGATTTGTTAAATCTTACCCATGTTTATACACATACATACATACACACAGATACATATATACATACATGTGTGTGTACACATACATAGATACACACACACATATATCTCCACTCCTCCCAAAAAACCCCATTGTTTTTAAATAGTTTGTTTTATCCCACCTCACAATTTCAGAGGCAATGGAATTATGGAATTCATAGCGGCCAGTTAGGACAGTGAATAGAGTGCTGGACTTGGAGTCATTGGACTTGGAGCTGAGCCGAGAGCAGAATAGCCAGAGATCATGGCCAAGAAGCCAATTCATGAGAAGTGGGGGTAAGGGGAGAGTTACTCTGGGTTCTGAAGATGAAGCTGAGATCATACACCAATGTGCTAGAATGAACTTGATGACACTGGCAAGGTGGGGAGTCTGAACAGATGAGCTGAGATCATGCTTAGAGCTCCAAATTGGGTAGCTGGTGATTCAGGACTAGAGCTCAGAAGAAAAACTAAGACTGGATAAATAGATATGAAAATCCTCTGCATAGAGATGATCATTGTCCCAGTAGAAGCTAATGAGCTCATCGAGTGAGACAACAGAGAGCAGAAAGAGAAGGGACCAGCAGAGCACCTAGTGGGACATTCACAGGTGGTGGGCATGACAGATAAAGGACCCACAAAAGACACTGAACAGTGGTCAGACAAATAAGAAGAAAACCAGGAGAGAGAAGTGTTAATGAAAACCTAAAGCACAGAATGGTGAGGAGGAGGAGGAGAAGAAGGAGGAGAAGGAAGAGGAAGAGAAAGAGAAAGAGGAGAAGGAGAAGGAAGAGGAGAAGGAGGAGGCAGCAAGGTTTAGAGTCTGAGCTGATAAGCTAAGATTAAGTTTAGAGGTCCAAATGAGTTTGCCAGTGATGCAAGACTGGAGCTCTATAGAGAGACTAGGACTGAGTATATAAATATGCGAATCATCTGCATAAAGATTCCCTGCAGTCAGAGGTTGCAGAGTGGTCTAGAAGGATGAGAGTTGAGAAAAAAAATCATTAAATTTGACATTTAAGAGATCATTGGTAACTTTGGAGAATCAGTTTCTGTTGAATAATAAGCTCCAGATTTCAGAGGCTTTAGAAAGCAAGTGAGAAGAAAATAAGTCAAGGGGTCAAGTGTAGACAACTTTCTCAAGAAGTTTAGCCACAAAGGAAAGGAACAATATAGGATGACAGATAGCAGGATTGTCAGATCATGAGAGAGTTCTTGGGTTTTTTCTTTAGTTTAGTTTTGTTTTTTTCTTTAAGGATGGGGAAGATATGAACTGTTTATAGGCAGCCGAGAAGAAGCCAATAGATGAGGAAAGATTGAAGACAAGAGAATAAAATAATATTAAGAACAATGTGCTGGGGAAGATGAGATAGAGTGTTGCATATAGCAAGGCTGGATTTGGCAGGAGAAGGACCGTCTCTTCATCTGAGACCAGAATGAACCGGAATATATTAGGCAAAGATTTCTGCATGATGTGAGATGAGGAGGAAAAAGGGAGTTCTTGGCAGATGAATTCAATTTTTCCAGTGATGTATGAAGCAAGCTCCTCAACTGAGAGGAGAAGAGGAAGGGATGCAGTGAGATAAGAAAGAGGCTTGGGGAGAGATGAAAAGGTTTGGAACGGTTGCCAAGAACAGCAGAATATTGAATCAATTATGGAGAAATTGAATTTTTGCCTTGTTCCAATATGGGTCCAGTTGAGATTAGATAACATAAATATGTAGTGGATCCAGTCAACATAGTCTTGTGATTTTTCTCCAGCTCCATTCAACACATAGGAACAGGGTTGAAGTTGGTAGGCAGTGGAAGTAATCCCCAGTTGGGGTTTGCCATGGCTTGAATAGAGATAGAACAAGGGGAGAGAGATTCAAGAACCTAGTGCAGAGTTGGAAGTTGGGATATAAGATGGAGAATCAATGTATATTTTGCCCCTAATATGAGGGAGGAGATGGGGAAGAGACAGCTATGAGGCAGCCACTGTACTTTAATTGAGGAAGGAAGGAGAGCAGCGTAGGAGTCAACAAAGCTAACAACCACCAGGATCAGGATTGAGTGATAAGGTTTCAGAAAAAGCGTAAGTAGGAGTCTAATAATGTTTTGCAGATCTAAGAAGGCTGGCCCAGCTCTCAATAATAAATTCTGAAGTCACAAGCAGAAATCATAAAAATGGCCAGGAAAAGGAGATGCAGCCTTAAGAAGATACACGGGGTGTTTATCAAAGCAGTTCAAATTTTAAAGAGAAATATAAGGATAAATACCAAAGGATAGGGCAATCCTGTGAGAATAGTATCAGGGACTCTAAAACTCACAGTCAGTCAAATAATTAGCACTTATTAAGCATCAGTTATGGGCCAGGCACTGTGCTAAGCACAAGTGTGTTACAAAGAAAGAGGGAGAAACAGCTAATAAATGCCAAAGACAATGGGCAGGATTTTTTCTATTAGCCATTCTGAGAGCAGTTATGAGAAGGGTGAAGACTTTTAGTCAGAGTAGATAGGTTCAATCCTTCAATAAGCACTAGGTTTGAATCAAACACCCAGTTCCTGTATGACCTTGCAAAAGCCGTTTAACTCCTCTCTGCCTGACTTTCTCACCTGTAAAATAAGGGGGCTAGACAGAGGCTTCTTAAACTTTTTTCACTCACAACCCCTTTCAGCAGCATTTGTTGACATTGTGTCACCTGAGGGCATGCCCAGTACACATGCTGTGTGTTCAGAACCAAGGCTGCAGTGAAATTGTGTGATTCAACATGGGCGAGTGCTACCAGAAACACCTCGGGTTCATTATGCATTTGATTTTTAATTAATTTTCAGTCATCACACATTCAGAAGCCTTTTACTGTTGCCAAATTGTAGGATCAAGACCCACAGTTTAAGAAACCCTGAGTTAGACCCCAAGGTCTCTTCCAGCTCTGAATCTATGGTCTCATGATCCTAATTCAGGCAAAATTATAGAGTACCTTACTAAAGAGGTGGTTTGTGTGTGTTTAGTAAAGGAAGCAATGATCACTAAATGTGAATGGGCTTTATTAAAAAAAAAAAAACACAGGTAATCCTAAATTAATGTTATCCCCTTCAGGGTAATTAGGCCAGTAGAGCAGGGCTATGGATGTAATATACTTAGGCTTTGGCAAAATACTTCACAAAGTCTCTTATGTTCTCTTTATACAAGATATAGAGATAAAGGCTAGATAATAATATAATTAAGTGGATTTAAAATCAGTTGAATAGGCTAGACCCAAAGCATAATCATCAGTGGACCAATGTCAACTTGGAGGGAGATATCTCATGGAATGTCACAAAGTCCTGCCCTTGATTCTAGGCTGTTTAACATTTTTATTACAGATTCAATTCAATTCCACAAGAATGCATTAAATGTCTTCTAGACATTGGAGATAAAGAGACAGAAATGAAACCTTTCCTGTCACCAAGTTAAGAGCAATAGTGAATGTGTTAGCTATCAGAACCAGGATCCAGAAATCTCAAAGGGCTTGGACCATAGATTTAATCTACTATAGGGGACAAATGTAAAGTTCTACACTTGGGTTCAAATAATCACTTTAGAAGACTAGGATGGGTGAGGTGAGACCAAATACCATTCCCAGAAAAAAAAAAAGATCTGGAAATTGAAATTGGTCACAAGCAAAATATGAGTGAAAAAATGTGATATGGTGGCCACAAAGAGCTAGCACTGTCCTAGGCTGCTTCAAGAGCATTGTAGTATCCAGGCAAATGATAGTTCTGCCGTCGTGTGCCCTGGTCAGACTACCTCTAAAGTGCTGTGGTCATTTCCAAGTATCACATTTTAGGAAGGGCTCAGATAAACTAGACCGTGTGCAAAAGGGGGCATCAAGGAGTATTGGAGAACTATGACAAAGGAAGGTCATTTGTAGGAACTAGAGATGGTTTATCCTGGAAAATAGAAGACCTAGGAGGTGACATTGATGGCTGCCTTCAAATATCTGAAGGGCATTAGAGTGTTTCTCTTAGTCCAAGAATATAGAACTGGAAGCCATGGGTGGAAGTTCAGAGAAGCAGATTAAGGCTTGATATAAGGAAAAACATCCTAACAATTGAATCTATTCCAAATGGTCACTAGCCTCCTTGGGGAGCCTTAATGTTGGTTCTTCCTCATTGGAGATCTTCCAGCAAAAGTTAAATGAGCCCTAGTTGGTAAGAGGATTCTTGTTTGTTTTCAAGTTGGATTAGGCGGCCTTTGAGGTCACTTCCAACTCTGAGATTCTGTGATTTAAAACATCAGGCATCAAGATTATTAAAACCTTTTTACAGCATAAGATTTATGCTTTTGATGGATAGTCTCAACATAGGGCTTCCTACTCATTATACCCTCCCTCACCCTTGCATCCCAGCCCCAGAGAGGTCAAGGACAATTCTCTGTATTTATCAAGAGAATAGTAACAAATGGAAGGCCATGAGTCTTTCAGTAATGACAAAAGTAGGTAGTAGTAATAGTAGTAGTTGTAGTGGTAGTAGTAGTAGTAGTAGTAGTAGTAGTAGTAGTAGTAGTAGTAGTAGTAGTAGTAGTAAGAGTAAGAGTAAATTACATATCTTGAGAAATTAAGGTTTACAAATTGCTTTTCTTTTAATTCTGTAAGTATTATTTCCATTTTAAAGATGGAAGAATCTGAGACAAAGAGTTTTTGACTGATCTAAGGTCATAGAACTAGAAGCAGAGGTGCCACAACTATAACTCAGGTCTCCTGCCTTTTTTCCATTACACAACATGCGTCTAAGCAATGCTGGTTGATGGTATAGAAAGTCCTGGACACTGCCTATTGTAATTGTAGCAGGTTGTTCTTGATCCTCACTTTCCAAAGTGCTGAATTTTATCTAAATTGCCTAAATCACCCTTCATTCATGATCACAGAGCAAAAAGATAATAGTACCAGAAAAAGGCTGTGATTCAGGCTTGTCCTTGGGCAAACAAAGGAGAGGAAATAGAGAACAAGCTATAAAATGGAATTGCTATCTTGGTATTTGTTCCATCCAGGATTAGATATTGTAAAATAAGGGAAATGTTCTGAGTAGTTGACCCCACAGAAGCAAGTCAGCAGTAGTTGACATTGAGTTATGACCCATTGCTGAAAAGTCACCAGCAGGAGGCATTAGACTCCTTGGGGTGCTATATTTGAGATGGGAAGAGAATAGAGGCTTACTACCAACACCTGCAGAAGGAAGACTTGAGCATCAAAGAGGTTCTCACTTAGCAATATCCCCATAAACCTTAAACCTTTAAATTCTCAACTAGGTTCAAAGTAGGGATACTGAAACTGTAAGATTTGATATATGATTGCTGTCATTGATACGGGAAGGGCATAAGAATTAACTCATGATGCTAAGCACTTTTACAAATATTATCTTATCTTACAACAACCCTACAAATAAGTGCTATTATTATCCACATTTACAGTTGAAGAAACTGAAGAAACTGAAGCAAGCAGAGATTAAGTGACTTGCTCAGGGTCACATAGCTAGTAATTGTCTGAGACTGGATTTGAACTCAGGTCCTCCTGACTCCAAACCCAGCACTCTATACCAGCTATCTAGTGGTCATGCTTTGTTGGACTGCTATACAATGCCTTTTCCCCCTCCCAAGAACTTTTATACATATTATATATGATTTAAACTCACAGTATCCTGGGCAGCCAATGGAAGGCAAGCATATTGGATCTTTGCTTAAAAAAAAAACCACTTGTGACTATGGAGAAGAATTAATCATGTACCTGGTACATCTTGAACACCATCAAGGGAAATGACTTACTAACATTCTTTAAAAAATGTCAATATTAGTTTGTTTCATCTAAATGATGACACCATGGTATACAGTGCAAAAACAAAGTTTAACACAACACCAATGTGGGATTACAGGAAAGAGGAAAGCCATCAGACGCTATGCATGGGAGAAGGGGGTACACAGGATTAATGGACTGGGGAGAAGTAACAAAAGAGGGATATGTCTGAAGAAGGGTGAATACATTGGAGGATAGTACATGGAGTACAGGGATGGAGAAGAAAAGAGGTACATGGACAGGAAGGTTCAGGGCCATCCCAAATGAGCTTCTAAACTTATACAAGTCACCAGCCCCATGAGCTTCACTTCTCCAACCTGTAAAATGAGGATCTTGACTAGATGAGCTCATAGGTTCCTGTCTTCTACACCTCACAATTTTATATGCTTTTTTATCAGTCACTTTATGCATCAAGAAAGAGCAACACAAAAAAGGTGAGGGCATTGCCTGCGGCTAAATATTTAGGGACCAGCACAGGCCTCCCAACCTGCTAGGGCTGTATTCAATCTACTGGAACTGTTTTATTCAGATTTCATGGTTTGAATTTTTTGCTTTTTAATTATGTTCATTAATTATGTCAGTCAGACATCGCTCTGAATAAAATACCTCCTCACTTTGTAGGAAGCCATACCATCTGTAAAGATGCAGTGGGCCATGTCTAATTCTCATTGGGGGTTGGCATTGGAAAGTGGGAGGAAATGGCACCTCAGGGAGAGGGACAGGGAGCTCGGGGATAAAAGGAACATCTAATTCCCACTTTCGACACCAAAACTTTTTAGAAGAGAAACAGGATAAACTTGACCTTCTAAGAAACAGCAGGGATAGGGGAATCTCAGCATCTCAGCCTAGTTTTTAATTGTTTGATGGAAGGCCCTTCATTGGATTGTTTTTTTTTTAATCATGATCATCATCTCTGATAGAAACGTCAAAGAATAATCAGGCTTGTCCTTGAGAGGAAGCACAACAAAGTAGAAAGAACATGGGATTTGTAGTCAGAGGTTGCTGTTCAGTTGTGTCCAATCTTCGCGACCCCATTTGGGGTTTTCTTGGTAAAGATACTGGAGTGCTTTGCCATTTCCTTCTCCAGCTCATTTTACAGATGAGGAAACTGAGGCAAGCAGGTCGAAGTCACTTGTCCAGGATCACACAGCTAGTAAATACTTGAGGCTGGATTTGAACTTAGGTCCCCCTGACTACAAGCCCCATTCTCTATCTACTGTGCAACCTAGATGCCCAGGTCAGAGGACCTTGCTTCAAATCCTGCTACCTGTGTGACCTTAGCCCAATCAATGATACTGAACATCGGTTTCTATGCTCATAAAATTAGGAGCCTGAAATTTGTTCTACTTGACCTAAGAGGGCAGAATTAGACTCAATGGGTAAAAAAAAAGTTGCCAAAAAAAGCAAATTGAAGCTTAACATAAAGAAAATCTTTGCACCAAATAGCCAACCAAGGCAGATTGCATTGCCACCCTGAGGTCAGATAGTAGGTCCCCTCTCACTGGAAGCAAGATGATGGGCACATTCTAGAGATTGTTCTTGTCTAAGCTCTGGTTCACGAGGTTATAGATTGAGAGACAGGAGGCACCTGAGAGATCGCCTAGGGCAGCCAGATGGAACAGTGGGTAGAGTCTTGAATTGGAGTCAAGAAGACCTGAGTCTGAATACTGCCTTAGATGCTTGCTGTGTGACCCTGGACAAATCACTTGACCTGTCTCAGCCTCAGCGTTCTCCTATGAGGATAGTAATAGCACAAGGCCGTTGTGAAAATCAAATGATACGACACATGTAAAGTACTTTATAAACCTTAAAGTGCTTTATGAATTATTATTATTATTATTATTATCGTCATAATCTAATATGGAGCCTACATTTTACAGGTGAGGAAACTGAAGCAGAGAAATGTTAAGACATTGCCCAGTCATGTTATCAAGGTGAGCTGAAGGGCTTTGCAAACCTTGATGCCCCATGTAAATGTTAGCTATGGTTGCCCAGGGCCACACAGCTAGTAAGTACCAGAGGTGGGATTTGAACACAGGACTTCCTCACTCCAAGTCAATACCCTATCCACTATGCCACACTGCCGCTCAAAGCCCTGGCATCCTTTCTAATTCTGATTCTGTGACTAGATACAGCCTCTAAAATTTATAAATCCTGATTCCTTTACATAATTCCCCTAGTTAGCACAATGGCCCAGGGTGACCTGAGTTCAAATCCACTTATTAGTTGTGTGACCCTAAGCAAGTCACTTAACCTCTGATTGCCTCAGTTTCCTCAATAGGCATGCCTTAGTATCCCTTAATGGAGATAATAATAACTCCTACTTCTCAGAGTTGTCACGAGGACCGAATGAAATTGCTAAGCTCTTAGCACAGTGCCTGTTCCTTCCTCCCTTCCTATGACAAGACTCAGCCCCTGGAATGCCAACTGTACTGTCATCAGTCCTTGGGTCATGCTGTTTCCACTGACCTCCTTCCCTTTCTTTGCCTCAGTCCCTTTAAAGCCTACCTCAAATGATCTTTCAGGTAGCCTTCCCTGCTGTTCCCCATCAATATTCACCTATGGACTACACCACCCATTTTGTTCTGCATCTCTCAAATGCACTTATCCTGTGATCTCTTGTGTCATAGTTAACTGTGTCAGTTTCTTGTTCCCCTGTATCAATGAGGGTCAGCATCATATCCTGCCTCATCATCACCTCTCCCCCAAATCCTAGCACAGAGCATTTCATTCAATAAATTATTAATACATTTTTGGAATGAATGAATGCTGAAAGTGTCATGTAGTTAAGAAATCTTTCAGAGTCTTGTTTACAAACTGGCACCAGCTTTCTTTGTTTTCAAGTTCAGTGGATTTGTGGCAAAACAAATGGGACTCAGACCAGAGTCTCCAGTTCATTTCCAAAGCCAAAATCCACAATGAAATATGGTTTAGACTAGACAGGAAAAAAAAAATGCACTCTTTCATCCCAAGGTTGCCTTCTTGTTGGCAATTAAATACCCCTTTTAAAAAAGTAATTAAAAGATGATTGTTTCTCCCCTGTAGTCACTGTTCTCAGGACCAGGGAGCACTTTCATAGAGTAGAATGTGTTGTTCAATGGAACATCTGGATAAATGCATGGTGTATGTGTGTGATCTGGGGAATCTTGCTTGACCCTCACTTTGGGCATTATCCTGGCTCCTCACCTCTCACTCTCTCCTCTTCCTCCCTTCTGACAGTCCATAGGCATCCTCACTATTTATTAGCCACTGTACCTATGAGTGAAAAGGAAAGAGATTTAGCCCATTCCTTTTCTCTATTGTTAGCAGCTCTGGTGTAAGGTATTGGGGGTGGGGCTGGAAGGAGACAGACCGCAACCAAAGGATGAAATGAGATTTTGGTATTACCTGTGGATTTCAATTCTTCACGCTGTCTCTATCCCCCATTCCCTCTGGTGATTGAGAACTGACTTTTTAGGGGCTGAAGTCTGAAGGGTAAAACATAAGGAAATCTTTGGATTCTCTTCCCCAAGTCCCTCCAGCATTTAGTACTAATGTTTTCTTGAAATAGATTCTGGTAAATGCAAGTGACGAATTTTTTATTTTAGGCAAAAGCTTTTCTGAAGGCTTTACTCCAACAAATGAAATTCCTTCGTCTTCACTGTTATCGAGTTAAATGCTAAGTGAACCAGACACTTCACCACTTTGGGGGAGGGGGGACACTTGTTCTCTGGTCCTCTTCAGGGACTTGGAAGGTCAAGATCAGTCTCAATGCTTTGATTGGATGTGTTTGCCAAACTGCTGGAAAATCAGACAATCTCAGGACCCGGAGCTGGGAGGAACCTTTGACATTAATTCCCACCATGCCTTTAGAGGGACCTAAGTGGCCTGGAGAAGACCTGAGTTGAAATTTAGTCTCAGATACTTTTAAACTGTGTGACCTTGGATAGGTCACTTCATCTCTATCTCTGTTTCTCCAGTTATAATATAGGGATAACAATAACACCACTTCCCAGCATTGTTGTGAGGATACAACAAAATAATATTTGTAGAGTACTTAGAACTGTGTCTGGCATATGGTTGTTGTTCATTCATGTTCAACTCTTTGTGACCCCATTTGAGGTTTTCTTGGCAAAGATACTGGAGTGGTTTTCCATTTCCTTCTCCAGCTCATTGGAGGATGAGGATGAGGAAACTGAGGCAAACAGGGTTAAGTGACTTTCCCAGAGTCACTCAGCTAGTAAGTATCTGAGGGCAGATTTGAACTCAGGTCTTCCTGACTCCAGGCCCTGGGCTCTATCCATTGCACCACCTAGATGCCCTCAGTATATAGTAGGCACATAGCATATGCTTTTTCCATCCTTCCCTCTTATTTGCATCTGAGAAAACAGAAGCCTAGAGAGACTCGATAATTTGGCCAGGGTTAGACAAGCTGGTCAGCAACTGAGCTGGGATTTGAAGGTTGGAATCTTCTAACTCCAGGTTCAAGTCTCCACCCCCCATACCATAAGAAGATAGTACCATTTGGCTAAGCTGACATGGATAGTCCCTGCCCATCTTTGTATATGTGCCTAGACTCCCCTCTGTCTTTATCCTTGAAAAGAAATATACCACAAGGCCCAGCTCACTTTCCGTAGGGAAGCCATTGGCTTGGTTTGCCAAACAGTGGGGTTTGACCCAGACAGCTCAGGTTCTAAACTGTTTTCCCTGAAGATCTGGTGTAGGTCCAAAAAAACCTGGCAAGGTACACCAGTGAAACAGAGGGATACAATCTGGATTCACCCATTTCCAGGTCATCCGTTCCAATGATTTCAGTGGGAGAAAAGTGTTCAGAAGCCGTAGCTGTGTTAGGGACTTCAGTGAAATGTACTGGTACGTTTTATTCCCTGGAAAAATTCCTTCCACGTGTGTGTCTGTGTATCTCACCCCGAGCCCCTTACACACATGCAATCAATCACTGTCTCAGGTGAAGAGAGTTGAATCAGGAAAAGCACCCACAGGCCAAACTTCCTTTTTCTAGGAGAGGAGCTTTTCCAAAATCAGGTTAGGCATGCCTTGGGTGAATCAAATGCAACCAACCCTGCCTGGATTTTATAAACTTTGGTTTCCATCCAAGCCATTGTCATCTCCAACACATGGAAATCAACATAAACAAAGCCAGCCCCAGGCAAAGTGGAGAATTTTGTCTCCGGTGCCTCTCTGGCCCCTTTTGTGCTTCCTGCCTCTCTTTTAGTCACACACACACACACACACACACACACACACACACACACCATCCTAGCAAGTGACACTGCCTCCATGCTGCCTGCCAATCCAACATCCCTTCCTTCTGACCTTCCTTTCCTCTCCTTCCATCAACCTTGGCTGACTTTTGTGACAAATACCCAATAAAGAATCTACCTTAGTAGGACCTGAGATCACCTATCAGAGTAATGCCTGGGATTCTCTGTTAACCAAATTTGAATGACAGCATCAATGGTGATAGATTCTTACTGTTCCTCCCAGGAATATTTGCTTCTTCAATAGAGAAAACCAAAGGCATAATCCTTCCAAAAATTAGTGTTTGACAAAATTTCAGGTACTCTGGCAAGTTGAGAGGGAGATATTCTGGGTTTGGAGTGAGGATGATTTTTTCCAGTGTACCCCTCAAACCATCTTGCCAGCTCAGTGGTGCAGTACCTAACAATGCTAGATTGTAGTTCAAAGGTCAAATCAAGCCTCAGATACTTCCTGGGTATGTGACTCTAAGCAAATCACTTTACCAATATAATATAAGGGTAATAATTGCACCTCCCAAGGTTATTGTGAGATACAAATGAAATAACACACTTTGAAAACTGTATAGTGTTACATAAATGGGAGCTATTATAAGAACCCATATTTAGAGCTGGAAGGAGCCTTAGAGATAATCAAGTCAAATGCTCTCATTTCACATAAAAGAAAACTGAGATCCAGAGGAATGAAATAGTGAATAAGTAACAGAGACAGCATTGAACCCAGGTCCCCTGACTTTAAATCAAGTTAATATCCCAATGTACCATATTGCTACTTTTATGTACTTCATTTGCATGACTCATGTGTAAGAACAGTTATAAAAAAATAAGGAAGCAATAATGATGGCATAAATGTTCAGATCAACAATAAAATGGTGGCTTTAAGGAGAATTTCCAGCCCCTGACATTTACTGGATGCTTAACAAATATTAAGCCTTTTAAACTTTTTTTGTTTTATTTTTCTTAATTACATGTAAACAAAATTTTTTTCTTAAGTTTTTAAAATTTTGAATTCCAAATTCTCTCCATACCCTACCCTCTCCTTGAGAAGGCAAGCAATTTGATGTAGATTACACACGTACAGTCATGCAAAATATTTCCATATTAGCCATGTTGCAGAAGAAAACACAGGCAAAAAAAAAAACCGAGAATAATAACGGAAATTTTTAAAAAGTATTCTTTAATCTGCATTCAGACTCCATCTGTTCTTTCTCTGGAGATGGATAGCATTTTCCATCATAAGTCCTTTAGAATTATCTTGGATCATTTTATTGCTGAGAATAACTAAGTCATTCATAGCATCATACAGTATTGCTGTTACTATAGACAATGTTCTCCTGGTTCTGCTCATTTCACTTTGCATCAATTCATGTAAGTCTTCCCAGGTTTTTCTGGAAGCATCCTGCTTGTCATTTCTTATAACACAATAATATTCCATTACAATCATACCCCACAACTTGTTCAGCCATTCCCCAGTTGATGGATATCTCCTCAATTTCCAATTCCTTGCCACTGCTATCAATTGTACATAGGTCTTTTTCCTTTGCTCTCTTTGAGGTACTGACCTAGTAGTGGTATTACTGGGTCTAATGATATGCACAGTTTTATAGCCCTTTAAGCATAGTTCCAAATTACTCTCCAGAATGGTTGGATTAGTTCACAACCCCAACAACAATGCATGTGTTCCTATTTTCCACATCCCTTCCAAAATTTGTCATTTTCATTTTTTGTCATATTAGCCAATCTGATAGGTATAAGGTGGTGCCTCAAAGTTGTTTTAATGTGCGTTTTTCTAATGAATAGTGATTTAAAGAATTTTTTCATATGAGTATAGGAAGTTTTTATTTCTTCTTCTGAAAATTGACTGTTCATATCCTTTGACCATTTGTCAATTGAGGAATGACTCATATTCTTATAAATTTGACTCTGTTCTCTATTTGAGGAATGAGAACTTTATCAGAAAAACTTGCTGTAAAATTTTTTTTTTCCTTCTAATCTTGGCAGCATTTGTCTTGTTTATAGAAAAAACTTTTTAATTTGATGCAATCAAAATTATCCATATTATATCACGTAATGCTCTCTATCTCTTATTTGGTCATAAATTCTTTCCTTATCCACAAATCTGACAGGTAAATTATTCAATACTCTTCTAAATTTGCTTCTGATATCACCCTTTATGAGTAAATCATATATTCATTTTGACCTTATCTTGGTATATGGTATGAGATATTGGTCTACACCTATTTTCTTCCAAGCTTTTTTCCAGTTTTCTCAGCAATTTTTGTCAAATAGTGTTTTTTATGTCCCCAAATCTTCGGTATTTGGGTTGGCCAAATACTAGATTACTACGGCCATTTACTACTACGTATTGTGTACCTAATCTGTTGAGTCTTTTTAATATAAGAACCCCCCAAATCTCTATCCCTCCATGAAT
>CM053591.1:161048360-161103684 GCA_028646515.1 Pseudochirops corinnae | reverse complement strand
ATTTATGTGTGAATATACATGCATGGATATATAGTGTATATATATATATATATATATACATGTACATAAAAATGTTTTTCATAGGGATTTTTTCCCAAAGGAACTCAAGTTGCTGCTTTTATATACTGTCTATGTGTATGTATATATATATATATATACACATATGTGCATGCATATATATATATGTATATATATACATATATAAATATTCATAAATATCATTCTCCTCCTTTTTGTTTAAGAATTAGCATGGTAGGTCCTGGTTGCCTGTGTCCAGGAAAATGTTGGTTTTATTCATTTAGTGATATTTCTATGTTATAGGCAAAGGGAGGCCTGCCCTGGAGTCAGGAAGAACTGGGTTTAAGTTCTGCCTCTCACATAAATTGTCTATGTGACCCTGGGCAAGTCCCTTCATCCTTCAGTGTTCTAGGCAGCTCTCTAAGATGGTAAAATGCAGGGTTTTGCATAGGTGAGTTTCCATATAAGGAATTCTCTGCAACAATCAAATCACAGATCCAGCCAAGGGAAATATGGCTGTCCTCCTCTCCACAGCCCTTGTCTTATCCAAACATTCACGGACCACCATGGTTTGAGAAAGCATTGTTGGGAACAAAATGGAAACTGGCTCTGGGGTCAGTGGATGTGGGTTCAAACCCTGCCTCTGATCTGTGTGACTCTGGGAAAGTCACTTATCCTCCCTGGGCTCATTGGGCTAGTCAGCCTCTGAGAGTTTTTCTATCTCTAGATCTAAAAGCCATATGATCCAATGGCCATCACCACCATTAGGTGATACTGGAGAAAACAGCAACTCTGCCACACTGAGAAATACAGCCTTGTTGAATATCCCTGGGCACTAGATGCAATGATCAAAATGTGCTAAGTAAAAATGAAGAGACCCACACAGTGGGATGTACAGTGCAAAATGGTGGAATTTAAGTGTCAGGGAAAATGCAGCCCAACAGGCCTGCACAGAGGGGCAGTGGGCAGTTGGTATCTAAGCACAGAATGACCCATCAATCACCCCCAACTCTTCCTGGACCTCCCAAAGTGGTACGTTTGACATGGACACGGTACAAAGAGACGCTGTCTAAGGAGGGAGTCTTTGTAGTAATGCTAGAAGTGTTAGTTAGACAGCCTGCTAGGGGGATGGAGAGAGAGATAGACAGAGACAGAAAGACAGGGAATACAGTGGGCCCATGAGTGTAACAATAATTATAATTATAACTGACAGTCATTTGAGGTTTACAAAGCACTTTATGTAAACATCATCTCCTTTGAACCTATGAGTTATCACCTTTGGGAGCCAACATCTCTTCCCCCTATAGCCCAGAGATTTTGAACCTTTTTTGGATACTGGACCCTTTCTATGGACTCCTCAGAATAATGTTTTAAAATGCATAAAATAAAATTCATGACATTGCAAAGGAAACCAATTACCTCAAAATGCAGTTATCCAAGTATTTTTAAAAAGTTCAGGGATCCCAGGTTAAGAACCATTTAACTAATATGAGAGTCAGCAGGGACCTTAGATTTCATCTAATCCATGATTGTACAGTACAGTAACCCAGTTCTTTAAAAATCCCCAATTTGAAAGGTGATTCTAAATCCTGAAGGCTAGTTTGGAATTTATCCATCGGAATATTCATAATCATGATATTATAAACACAGCCCTACCTATTCCCTGCACAGATCTATTGGTTTTCTAGTATTATGGAGGTTTTTCCTCATTCTTTCCTTTGTATGCTAATTCCCTTCCTTGCTTATCATTTCAGTGGCCCATTTAGAACACAGTTGACTCACTAGGAAAATGCTAATGTGGAGGAGGAACCGGAAATTCTGATTTTTGCCTCAGGCAAAGCATTCTGCTCAGCCAGGTTTCTTTTACTCCTTGTTGCAAACTTATTCCCACTGTTGTATGGTGAGGCTCATTTCTATCGAGCTTTGAAAAGCTGGGTAGAGATTTGGATTTTGAGCTGTTTGGGGATGTCTATCAGGTGAAAGACAGATGTATGTGTTTCAGGACTATGAGTTTCTAGTAATAATACTGATAATGGCAATAATTATAATGCAGTAGGTCCTTTCTAACAGCAAAAGCAAGCTGGCAAGAGGGTAGTTGTTGGGTTTTGTTTTGGTTTTTGGTTTTTTTGGTTTTTTGCTAAATGTATCCCTAGGCAATGGAAATCAATACTGCAGCTGGTCAGATAGATGTTATTAAAACACCTAGATTAAATGGAACATAAATAATAGTTCATTGATTTTTTTATCCAATTTTTTGTAATCTAGTTTACAAGAAGCAAAATAATTCTCAATGCACTGAACAGTTTTCTCTGCTGTGATTGCATTCTGTAACATTCTATATAAATTAATCTTCTATCATCTCTCATTTATTTTACTGTTTTTTTTATTTCAGAAAAATATCACCACAGAGAGTAGAATGATTTATATAAGTAAAAAAAGATTTATGAAAAAAATGCCTTTTCTTCCTTTATTCCCTGGTCCCTCATTGAATCTTTGGCTTAACTATAAATCTTACCTCGAAGGCTACAGTGCCATCCACATGCTGGCCATTACCAGAAAATGAGACTTTTCAGCATTAATAAGGGCTGCAGGAATCATATTTTTTTTAATCTGATAATGGTGATTAAACCAACTCTTCATTCTGAGAATACCCGATACCTCAGTGTCACATTATTCAGAACTTTCCCCATTGTAGTCCAAACCACACTGAGATAAGCTGCTGAGATCAACAGTAACATCCCGAAATTCATAGGCACCAACTTCACCACCAGATAATATTCAACAACACAAAGCCAGCCAGTTCATTAATATCCAGTTGTGAGGGAAAATCCATTCTGAAGGACTCACTCTCTTGTGGGGGAGACGGGGGAAACCCTGGAGAAAAAGCAAGGATGATTCCCAATTACTAAAATGTTAATAACAAAAACACTGGCATCCATAATGATGACAGAGAATAAAAACAAATGCATCTTTTTTTTCCTCTTTCAATTTTTTGGGAAGCCATTTTCTATAATGTCTGTTCATGTCAGGTTTCCAAACTAAAAATAGGATTGAAGGAGGCACTTTTATATACATGGGTTTATTCCTGCAGATCTCCAGGAGCTTGAAGAATACAGAAATAATATAAGCACAAGGAATACCTGCCTACACACATACAAGCCAGGCCACTTGTGAGAAAGCAGGTCTGGATCCATGCACGCAAGTAGGTCATTGAAAGTCAATGTAAACCAGGGCAGTTCCCTCTGCAGGAGAAATTAACCTGCGGGAATCTTGCAGACAAGCAATACCTTTTAGCATAGCAGCTGTATATTTTATTTATGGATTGATACAGGCAGAGAGAGATATGGGGAGAGAAGTGCATCTAATATACATATCCTTAAAAACTTGCGGGGGAACAAAGATGGATGGGACAAGCCCATTCATTCATACACATGTTCTCTGCTTCTTGCTATGGATGCACTTTTCAGTTTCAGGTTTTCATTTCATTTGAAGTCATTTTCTAAAAAGAGTTTATCTCCCTATTTGTTCCCTGTCCCTGCCCTCACTATAATATTCTCAGAGTTGCGGTTATGGTCTTCTCTCCCCTCCTCCTTACCCCATGAACAGGTGTCTGTAGTTAATGGGACCAAGATGACATTAGCCAGCATCTGTATCCAGCCTTGGTTTGCTGATAATTTGCAGTGGGGGCATCATTAATCTGTGTCTAATGGAGTCAGAGGCTGTGGCTGGAGGAGGAGGAAGCTGACATGTGCCACCTGGTCCCCAGGTACCTCTGCCTTGCCTGGACCATTCGCCTGACTCTCAGACTCCCATGTGATTTAGATCATGGTGAGAAAAGGAATGGGGGAAGGTGGGGGAAGGTGGGGGAAGGTGGGGGAAGGGAGGAGGACAGATTTCTTTCCTTGCCTGTTCTCTCTGTTCTAATGCCATAGGTTTGGCGTGGAATCACAAGTTGTCAAAAGCTATAGAGACCCTAGAGATGGCCTGGTCCAGACTGTTTGTTTCACAGATAAGGAAATTGAGACCTAGGAAGCAGTCACCAAAATATGAGATCACTAAGAGTGTCAGGATGACCCACCCCCTGGAGATGAGCAGCAGAGGGTTCACCCATACCCACTGGGGAAGGAGGGGGTCTTTAAGCTAACTCAGCTCTGCTTTCAGTCATCCTGGAGAGGACGGTCCAAGCCTTGTGTGAATTGCAATGGAGTGTTATCGGAAAGAAGGAGAAGGCAGATGACAGCTAAAAGTCTGAGAATACTCAATACTCTTACTTAGCTGAGATGTTTTCCTCTCCTATCTTCCCTACTGTTGTGGTATATGGTCCTTAGTTGCTCTCCCTTTGGGGAAAATAGTCAATCATTTCTAGTATCATGAAGGGGCATCTTGTATGACTCATGGTTGGGTCCTATATTACTTAAGAAACAGGGCACAGATTACATCAAAGTAGGAATCTGCATCAAAATGCCTTAATTAATCCATAATGAATGAGCTTAATCCTCCATCACTGAATAAGACTGCCCAATGATAAATAGGTGGTATCGTAAATTAGAATATTGGACTTGGAGTGGGAGAAAAAAAGACCTGACACTAACACTTACTAGCTGTGTGGGCAAGTCACCTAACTGCTGTTTGCCTCAGTTTCCCCATCTGAAAAGTGGGGATAATAACGGCACCTTCCGCACAGGATTGTCATGAGGATAAAATACGGTGTGTAAAGCTCTTTGCACACTCTTGAGTGCTGAATAAATTGTAGCTATTGTTCATGACAGACCATGAAAGTACGTCTTTGTACACTCAACACCTCCTTACTTCTGCCTGAATCTCCTAGATGCACTCACTTATTTGCTTCCACTTTTATTCTAAAGGAGCATTATATGACAGATAAAGAGCGAGCTGGCCTTTTAGCCCAGAGGACCTGGGTTCAAGTCCTTCCTCTGACACATCCTGACTTTTTAACCCAGAACAAATCATTTAATTTCTCAAGATCTAGGCAATTCTCTAAGACTTTAAGATGTCGAGAATGTCCCAACTTGCACTGGTAGGAAGAGTTTCCTCCTTCCCTGGTCTAGTGATATCATAGACCCAGGCCCTATGCCCAACCTTATCCCTTACTCACACAGAAGATACAGAGGCATACAACGGGGGCCAGGTAATGTAAACTACCCTGTGCCATCCCAACCTACTTCCCCTGTGTCCTAGACTTCTTCCTCTACCAAGCACAGGCAATGTAAAAATCTGGTCAGCACATGACATAGCCAATTATTGCTATTCTCAATCTATCAGCAAACACTGAGTAAGTGTCTATGACAAGCTAGGGGGGGGCAGCTAGGTGGCACAGTGGATAGAATGCCAAGCCTGGAGTCAGGAGGACCCGAGTTTAAATCCAACCTGAGACACTTACTAACTGTAGGACCTTGGGCAAGTCACTTCACCCTGCTTGTCTCAGTTCCTCATCTGTAAAATGAGCTGAAGAAGGAAATGTCAAACCACTCCGGTATCTTTGCCAAGAAAACCCCAAATGTGGGGTCCTGAAGAGTCGGACAGAACTGAAAAGACTCAGCAACAATTGACTATGATACATGCACAAATTAAAAATAAGGGGCATGTAAAGAGGGAAGCTATCAGCATTCAGAGAAAGAACAGAGAAACAGATGTACAGAATAATTTTACATACATGTACCTATTTGTATGGTAGCCACCTCTGGGTTGGGGGAGGGAGGGAGAAAAAGGGGGGAAATTTAGACGACAACTTGGTTGTGTATTTGAAGAGAACAGCAAGTTGTACATGGTTGATTTGCAGTTTCAGGTACAATCATCTTTCTTATTCTACTGTGTTGTGGAAATGCTTGTTTTGTTTCCTGAAATGAAACTAAAATAAATTTTAAAACTACAACAACAAAAGGCCAGGTACTGTGCTAAGAGAGGAGGATATAAGGGAGGAAAAAAAATAGAACCTGCCCTCAAGGGCTTACGCGTAATAATAAGGGAGACAACACGGTAAATAAGTACTTGCGTGTGTGTTACATACAAAACAGAAGGAAGGTGAGCTTAGAGGAGAGGGCCTGCTTGACTTGGGGGGAGGAGGCTGGGGATGGGAAGATGTACTACAGAAGGCATCCAGTCAATTCTTAAAAAAGAAGGCAGGGATGTAAGAGGTGGGAGCATCACAGGCATGGAAGAGGGCCAGTGCAAAGGCAGAGGTGGGAGCTTCAGCATTATATTTGAGGTGCGTGTAGACAAGTGTGACTGCGCCTGAGAGCACACGTGAGAAGAAAGGGCCAGGTGGCAAAGGGCCCTAAATGCCAGAGGACTTTTATATTTGATCCTATCAATGACAGGAAGCCATTCAGAGCAGTATTGGACAGGGAGGTGGCATGATCACTTTGGCAGTTGAGTGGAGAAGATGGGTTGGAGTAGGGAGAGGCTGAGACGGGGGTACAAATCTGGAGGCTATTAACAATAGTCTAGGCACGAGAGCCTGAACTAGGGTGATGGTGGTGATGTTGGTGATAGATGTTGTAAAGGCAGAAACTATAAGATTTAGGGATGGATTGGAATATATGGGGCAAGGGATGAAAAGGATAACACTGAGCTTTCAAACCTGAGCGACGGGGAGGGTGATAGTGTCTTTTACAGCTACGGGGGAATTCAGAAGAGGGGAGGTGGTGTGGGGAAAGATGGCACCCGATTGTCCTGCTTTGATACAGCTACCAACTGTGTGAGAATGTGACCGTGTGTGATAACCAGGAAATGATGCTCTAAGACAGTGGTTCTCAACCTGTGGGTCGCGACCCCTTTGGGGTTGCCTAAGACCATGGGAAAACACATATTTCCGATGGTCTAAGGAACCAAGACACCGCTCTATCCCCAGATACGCCCACATACAAGTATTAAAGGGTCGTGGCATTAGGAAGGTTGAGAAACACCGCTCTAAGAGGAAGAGTATGGAATTACCCAGGGTGTAGATCTTATTGCTACACTGGGCATTAAGCCAGATCTGATGCAGGCAACATTTTCTGTCATTTTGAAAGATGAACTGAGGCATAAAGCTACATTTCAGCCCCCAACCAAAGCCCCTGCCAAATCTACTATGGCAGGGTGGCAATGGGAACAGACTGAGAAGATGGGTGACAACATTGTTGGGGTGAAGAATGCGTACAAGGGAGAAGATGTCCCCCAGAGATGCGTGACTATGACAGGTCCCTCTAGCTGTACTTACTTTAACAAGTCTTGTATATGTAGATTACATGTAAATTGGCTGGGCTACAAGAGCTTTGGGGATGACATTTCCTGATTCTTCCTTTTCTAAGCTGAAAATAGTAAGGGGGGGAGAAAGCACGGAGACATCCAACTCGTAGCATTACAAAATTGTGGCATCTTGTAATGTCAAATGGATTTGAAAGCATGCCATCTGAGTAAACAGTCAAAAAACCCTTCTGGACACATCCTTTAGGACCCCTTTAAAGAAACAAAACAAAATTTCACATTTTTTATTTATTTAATTTCATCTTTTCAATCAATTTTCCTTTCCTTCTCTCCCCTCCACACCCCAGTGACCAATTAAAAATAAACATGTGAAATCCACATACCTACATAGTTTAGTAAAAACAAACTGCCACAAAGCCTTATCTCCCTGAATTTTAAGTTCAGCATGCCTCGATCACGAGGCACCATAATTTATCTCCATTCTTTGGGAGCTGCGGTTTATCACTGCATTGATTAGAGTTCAAAAGTCTTTCAAAATTGTTTTTCTCAATCTCATTCTTGTCATTATATGGATTGTTCTCCTTATGTCACTCACTTTGCTCTTTATCACATCATAAAGTTCTTCCTAGTTTCCTCTGGAATTGGCCATTTCCTCATTTTTTATAGCACAATAATAGTCCATTACAACCATGTACCACAATTTGTTTAGCCTTTCCCTACATGTACAACAGAGTGCTGGACGTGGAGTCAGGAAGACTCAACCTAAGCCTCAGGGACTAACTAGCTACGTGACACTGGGCAAGTCCCTTAACCTCTGTTTAAAGGGAATAACAAGAGCACCTCCCTTCCGGGGTTATTGTGAGGATAAAATCTGTAAAGCACTTAGCAGTGCCCAGCACACAATAGGTGCTTTATAAATCTCCTATTAGTAATATATATCATAAACACTGATATTATTATTGTTTTTGTCATCATCATTATTATTATAAGAGAATATCATCCTAGTTTCCAATTCTTTGGTTCTCATCCAAAAAAGCTGCTCCAAATATTTTGTATACAGGCATACCTTGGAGATACTGTGGGTTCAGTTCCAGACCGCTGCAATAAAGCAAGTCACATGAAATTCTGTTTCTCAGCGCATATAAAAGTTATGTTTACACTATGATGTAGTCTACTATGTGTTCAATAATATTATGTCTAAAAAAAAACAATGTACATAACTTAATTTTTAAAATACTGCTAAAAAATTGCTTACCATTATGTGAACTTTCAGGAAATCATAATCTTTTTGCTGATGGAGGGTCTTGCCTCGATGGTGCCGCTACTGACTGATCAGGTGGAGGTTGCTGAAGGCTGGAAATTTTTTAAAATAAGACAACAATGAAGTTTTCCCTGTAGAATGACTCTTTCTTTTACCTGAACACTTAGAGGACATTGTAGGGTTATTAACTGGCCTAATTTCAATATTGTGTCTCTGGGAACAGGGGAGCTGGAGAAGACTGAGAGAGATAGAGGAAAGGCCAATTGGTGGAGCAGGCAGGACATGCAAAACATTTATTAAATTTGCCTTCTTAGATGAGCGTGGCTCGTGGCACCCCAAAACGATTACAATCAAAGATGATTCATCACAGATCATCGTAACAAATATAATAATGATGAAAAAGTTTGAAGTATTGTAAGAAATACCAAAACGGGACAGAGACATGATGTAAGCTCATCCTGTTGGAAAAATGGCACTGATGCTCAATTCAGGGTTGCCACAAACCTTTAATTTGTAAAAACCAGTTATCTGTGACGCACAAAAAAGCAAAGTGCAATGAAATGAGGTATTTCTGTAGAGGTGACAAAATGAAGTATGCCCATACAGATCCTTTTCTGCTTTCTTGGATTTCTTTGGGGTATTGGCCTAGCCATGGTATAGCTAGGTCACAGGGTATGGACATACCATATGGACTTCCCAGGCATAGTTTTCAATTGCTTTCCAAAATGGTAGAAGCAATTCATTTCCACCAACAGTGTCCTTGTTTTTCTGGAGCCCCTCCAATGTCTGTCAATTTACTCTTCTTTTTGTTTTTTGTTTTGCCTTTTTGGAGGGCAATTGGGGTTAAGTGACTTGCCCAAAGTCACACACCTAGTGTGTCAAGTATCTGAGGCTAGATTTGAACTCAGGTCCTCCTGACTCCAGGACTGGTGCTCTATTCACTGCGCCACCTAGCCACCCTTGTCAATTTACTCTTTGGTCTTCCTTGCCAATCTGATTGGTGTAAGGTAGAACCTCACAAAGTTGTTTTTCACTTGCATTTCTGAATTTCAGTTGTTACTAACCTTTTCTTCCTCCATGCAAAAATGCTAAACCTTCCATTCTGGATCTTCCTTAATGTTCTATAGTTGGGATGAGATCCCTATTCCTTTCCACAGTGTCTCCTCACTTGTCAGGAGTTGTCATGGTCAAGTTTTTTATCCTCTTCCTTTCTGAACTGTATGTTATACAACCTTTTAGGTATTTGAAGGGTGTGAGTACATACATGAGAGAGAGACAGAGACAGAGAAAATTGGGCACATCCATGCAGTCGGCTTTAGGAACAGACAGGGCTTATGGGACAGCACAGAGGGAAAGATATTGAACTCAGAGTCTTGGCTGCCCTGAGCTGGAACTCAGATTCTCCTGCTTATCAAGCTGTGACCCCAAGTAAATCACTTGAACTTACTGAACCTCAGTTTTCTTAGCTATCAAATGATGACCTCACCTCCATAACTGACCTCACAGGAATGCTGCGGGAATTGAACAGAACAAGAAGTGTAAAAATGCATTATTAGGCAATGTGATTTGTGAGGGTACAGAACTTGCCCCTGCTCAAATATAAAAGCTGAAATTCTACCATCATGGTTTCATTATTTTGGGGTCATCAAGAACCCCCCTTTTCTTTTTTCAAAAATAAATGCCATTAAAGGTGATCAACCTAGATATACCTCTATATCCACCTCTAATCTCACTCTTCCACTCCAGGTTTGTACTACTATCTGCTGGACATCTCCATCCAGATGTCTTCTAAGCATGTCAAACTCAACATGTCCAAAACAGGAACTACTCTATTTTTTCTACCTCTAATCTTTTCCATTTCTATTAATAGCTCCATCATTCTTCCAGTCACACAGGTCTACAGCTTCGAAGTCATACTTGACTCATCCCTCTCCCTCAACCCGAACACCCAGTCAGTGACTAAGTCTAGTCAACATCTTTCTTGGGTCCCCTTTTCTCCACCCACAAAATTACCCAAGTCCAGGCTCTCATCACTTTTTATATTCTAGAATCTTGAGTAACACAATGACATCCTAATTGGTCTCCCTGCTTTCAATCTCCCTTCTCCAATCTATCCTCCGATTCAGCTACTGACTGATATTCTTGAAATGCGGATCTGATCATGTCACCCAATCCCACTCAAAAACCTTCAATGGCTCCCAGTAAGCCTAAAGACAATCTTGCAATTACTTCATTTCCCTACATAGTCTTTTTTATACAGGGTCATAATAAATATGGAATGGGAAAGCCCTAGAGATGAGGTTAAGAGACTTCTCCATGCCTCATAGAGAAGAAGCATATATTTAAGTTAGTTTTGCACACTCTTCATGGCTGGCAATCCCTTGTTGGACCAACCCAATCCTTATGAGAATCAGAGGGTTATGTGCAAGTCAGGAAGTGGATAGTGAAGCAAATCCAAGCAGCTTGTAGCCATTTCCATTGTGGTGATATAGGATCTTCCCATCCTGTCTTCCTAGTGTTGTGGTCCTGGCTCCTTTCCATCTGGGGAACTCATGTGGCATGTTTCTGTTTCCCTAAGAATTTTATGTGGTCTAAAATCAGGCATTTTACTACTTAGAGGCCATGTCACAACTTAATCCTGAGAGTGTCTGAGCGGGGACAATGTGCTCTGCAGATTGAGTTTCAGGATCACGTATCTCATCTTTCACAACTGAGCTCAATTCTCATCCATGTAGAAAATTGCCCTGTAGTAAGCATCTTCATAAAAGGCCATGATATTCTGGCTGTTTGTCATTCAAATCAAGTGATTTTTTTTCCACTCCTAAATGCCCTGCTTTGCCTCCCTAGAGAAGTGGGAGCCAGTGGAGGAATGGGGCAGAGACAAGAAGGGGAAGGAAGAGGGTGAATCTTATAAGGAAGACAGTAATATTAAAAACAAACATATGACTTCCCATAAGCTATCCATCACCCTCAGGCATCTGCATGTCCTTCAAGTATTATATACTAGACTCCTCTACTCTCAGTCCACAGCATAAGCTCCCCATTCTCATTTCTTAAAAGCTAAATATTCATTAAGGATAGAATGTTAGAGCTAGAAGGGCCCTTGGCAATCATCTGGTCCAACCCACTCATTTTACAGATAGATAAACTAAGGCCCAGAAAAGTAAAATTACACAAGAATTGGAAAGGACCTCACTGGTTATCTGACTGGACCTGAAATAGAATCCCCACCACACTATAGCTAAGGAGGGGGCATTCAGCCTCTGGATTTCCAACAAGGGGGAATCCATTAAGCCCTAAGGCAGCCCATTTCATACGAGGATAACTAGGTACTAGGTTTTAAGGTTTGTTAGTTTTTTCCCTGATGCCAAGCCTCAGATGCCATTTTACAGATGAGGAAGCAGAGGTCTAGAGTGTACCAGTTAACTGATTGGCCTATGGTCATGCGAGTAGGGAAATGTCAGAGGTAGGGGTTCAATTTCTCCCATTGCTCTTCAACCCTTTCCACCCATTGCTCTTCAACCCTTTGGTCTAAATGAAACAAGTCCAACCCCTCTTTGATATGTTGTCGATGTTACTATTACTGAGTTGTTTCAGTCACGTCCAACTCCTCGCGACCCCATTTGAGGTTTTCTTGGCAAAGATACTGGAGTAGTTTGCAATTTGCTTGTCCAGCTCATTTTACAGATGAGGAAACTGAGGCAAACAGGGTGAAGAGACTTGCCCAGGGCTACACAGCTAGTAATCATGTGAGGCCAGATTTGAACTCACAAAGATGAATCTTCCTGACCCCAGGGCCAGCACACTATCCACCAAGCCACCTAGCGGCCGTCTTCACTGTAATAGCTCTCCAAGTACTTGAACACAGCTACCATGTTTCTCTTCATCTTCTCCAGACTAAACATTCCCACTTCCTTCATTTGATTCCCACATGGCACAGACTCAAGTCCTTCTCTTTTGATGCTCTTCAGCTTACCAGCCAATCCACATGGACTCCAGGTGACTTGGTCCAGACGACTCTGGCAGTGAATGGTGGAACTCAGATATCCTGATTCAATTCCATATCCATTATACCACCCTCTAGTTGCCTCTGGTCCAAATGCCTGAGATATCCCCACTGCAGGAAAGCACAGAGGAAAGAAGGTGGACTGAGGACTTCAAAGACCTACCTCTGACATTTCCCTACTCGCATGACCATAGGCCAATCAGTTAACTGGTACACTCTAGACCTCTGCTTCCTCATCTGTAAAATGGCATCTGAGGCTCCTTTAAGGTGAGGGATGAGAGGACAAGGAAGGAAGGGAATAAGCATTTATTAAACACCCTACTATGTGTCAGGCACTGTGCTAAGTGCCTTACAAATATTATCTCGTTTCATCCAACACTACCTACCCCTGCAAGGCAGATACTGTTATTATGCCCATTTAACAGTTAAAGCAACTGAGGCAAACAGGTTTAGTGACTTGTCCAGGGTCACACAGCTGATAAGTGTCTGAGGTCCACTTTGAACTCATATTCCTGACTCTAGGCTGAGTCCTCTGATCACCACCAAGCTACCTCTAAGCTCCACATCTATAATGCTATAAACTGACAAGTACCCTAGGGTGGAAGGTGCATTTTTTCCAGTCTTTTGATTCCAATTAGCCTTCCATTTTGCTTGGGCACCTGCTCAGAGGCCTCATTCCACTGCTGGCCTCTTTCAAGAGTAAGCACACCCAAATTGACTGATGCCAAAATCATAAATGCTGGGCAGGATTAGACTCGGGTGATGGCCCTGGCCCACCCTCTCCATTAGGCTGGCAGAAATTCATCACCAACAGAGAGCCTCATGACTTCATTTAATCCATGATATATGGACGAACCCTGTCATGTTAGAAAGGTTTTAATACTTAGCTCTTTCCAGAACCATTAGAGATGAAAAACTAAAAACAATAAGAAAACAAAACCATCTCCTAATATTAAAACCGTCTCCTAAATATTAAAGAGAGGGGAAGGGAAGGGAGAAGGGAAGACTATCCAGATGCAATGTGGCTGATGCTACATCTCTTGTAGGTCACTTGTCTAGGGAGGTAGTGAATTATATGACTTCTGTCCATGAAACAGACCCACTATAGACAGCTCACACTGTAGAGTTCCCTTCCCTGCCCATCCTAAATGAACCTTCCATCTGAAGAGGAGGAGCCTTAGCTCCCAATCCTGATCTACCCTTAACTACTTTACCTGGTCTTTTCAGCAGTCATCAAGCAGTTTCCAATCACTAATCTGTAGGAAATACAAAGAGGCAACCTAGAAATAAATAAATTAGCATTAATTAAGCACTTAACTTTGTACAAAACACTGTGCTGAGCACTGGGGAGAGAAAGAGAAAAGCAATCAAGTCCCAGCTCTCCAAGAGCTCACATGGTAATGGGGGAGACGACCCATATGGAGGCTTTCAGCAGCAAGTCAGATGGAAAGGTCTCATGGTCCTTAGGGTACAGCCGCAAAGCAGATGGTAATGCATGATCTTTCATGTTATTTCTACTGAGAGAAATCATGAGAGTCTCTGATGCTGGACTATTTGTCAGCGCCAAGGACTCTGGTGGTGAAAACTTTCCCTCTTCGGTTTTCAGTGCCTGCAGAAGCAGTGGCCCAGCCACATCTCCAAGGGGTCCCTTCCTGGGATAAAGGTTATGAGGACTCAGTGAGAAGCAAGGTAGGCAGTTGAGAGGGGGAGAGGAAGGAGGGAGATGCTGCCATTCCCAGGGCTCTTGACTTTATCCACCCATGGCAGGAGTTGAAGTTGGTGGTATGGAGGGAGGTAGACCCCTTCTTCACAGTGATTTCTCCCCCCAGTGATGTTTGCAGGACTCAGGCTAGAAGTAGGGCCGGTGGTCTTGGGGACCCTGCTCCTGGGTTCTGGGTCTGGACTTATATCCATCAGCGTTCAAGGAGAGATAGTAGCAGAGATAATAGTAGGAGCTTGACTCACATAGACAGGAAACCCTTTGTATCTCTTCCTCAAGTGGGCCTTGCTGCTTCAGGCTATAATGATTTATCTGCCCCATATGTAGCAGTTGGTTGGCAGTTCGTGAGGACAAGTTTGCCTCTTCCCTGTAGGAACTGCTTCTCTGGTCAATGGTGGCAGGAGATGAGCTGGAATTAGGGCTGGGGGTCTGGCAAAAATTGCTATCCTAAACTCTCTGGTTCAGAGTCCTAGGCTGTTTCAGGGAAGGCAGTGGAGACATGACCGTAGTAGTTTGACTTACCTGTCACTAGCTGTCCCCAGAGTCCCTCCTTCAGAATGTCTTGTTGCTCTGATGAACATAAAAGGCTCTTATTGTCATCACTGATCTCCCTGAACTATCCCAGGAATAGTAATCATTTACCAATGGCCTCATACCATCCAAATGCTGTTAACTTCTGGGAAAATCTAGATTCCCATTGCCAAAGGTAAAGTATTATTGGTACATTTATGGTCTAATCCAAAGCCTGTATCTATCCCCAGAAGGGTCTTTTATATCCTTAGCGCCTATTTTTCCAGACCCTGTCCACCCAATATATCATTCACAGTCTCAGACTTAACAATTTTATACAGGGCATCTAAAGCTTTCACCTGAACTAAGACTTTTGGGACACCCCCTACAGAGCCAGGCCTGTATATTAGCAATAATCATAGAACAAAGGATCATCAGTGACACGGTGCACAAGACAGGACATTGAAACTCCCCGTACCTTATTGAGTTAAACCAAGTATTTAGGCTAATTACAAATTACCTTCAGTGCTATAAAAACCTGGTCAGTCTAGCCCAACTCTTGGGACAGTTGTGAGTCAGAAAGTCGAAGGCACCTCTGAGAAGTTTATAGCAGCCCAGCTGTATAATCTAAGAACTGTCCTGCCTGTATTTCACGGTGTGCTGTGTGATACCCTGACCTCTGTATTCCTGGAAGGCCAGTCAGGAGCTCATGTGCTATGTATGTGATTCCCTTAGAATACAGCATGGTCAGGGGTCAGGCCTATTAATTTACTATGTTTTAAAAATTTCATTTGAACCTTAACATACATGGAATGAACATTTAAATGCATGAAATAAAATATATAGTATTACAAAGGAAACCAATTATACTGAACTGGGGAGGGGGAGGAGTCTTTTTTAAAAAAATTTCCCAGATTGAGAGCTCCTGTTCCAAAAAGGATTTGAAGGATCCTCATCCTCATTCCCTTTTCTTCATATGATCATAAATAGTATAAATTCCATTTTTCTGATAGTTTTCTTCACTTTGCATTATTTCATTAAGTTTTTTTTTCCAGAATTCTCTACTGTCCTCCTACCTGTCCATCTTAACTGCTCTATATCTACTGCATCTGATGATGGCACTTTTTTTACTATTACATGCAATCTTGATTATAGTCTGACAGGCTGAAATAATCATACATGCAATTCTATCATTCCTGCTGGGGAAAAAAATATATATGTATATACACGTACATATATGTGTATGTACATAAATACACACCTGTATAAACATATATATACACACATATATCTGGTAGGAGGCAGCCACAGCCTTTAGCCATTCTGTAACGAGAGCATCATTTGCTTGGAAAACATCTGGTTAAGTTATATGCCTCCCGTAATAGCCAGTGCTTGTCGGCAAAGATCCCATTAGCCTAAGGGAACCCTCCCGGGACTCTGCCGTAGCCACAAAGCAAGAAATCCCAAAGTTCAGGGTCAAGCTCCCACTCATTTCCTAATGCTTTTAGGCTGACCTACAGCCTCACCAAGCATTTTGAAGCACGTCAAAATGGGAAGACTGACTGGGCCTTTAAAATACAAACCAGCAGGACTCACAATATATTTCTATTTTCCCACAGCAACACCAGGAAACCTGGGGGCGCTGGGATTTTATAAAGTGTGATATTTCCTTTGGTTTTCATTACTCACAGTGGTATCGGGTTTAGCTTTGTGGACTGTTTTGTGTGTTTTTTTTTTTAAATTTTAATTTTCTTCTTTACATGGAGATAGAATTACAATCATCAAAATCAAAGCATTTAAACAAACAAGAAAAATTGAAAGTGATTTTCCTTGGCTGGCCTGTCCCTCATAACAATTCCATTTGGTGAGAAATGTTCCATTTCTCCTGTTGTTATGCATGGTCAGCAATATAGCTTATGTCCACTCCCCCACACATTAAAAGTATTTGGCTTTCCCTTGGGGGAATGAAAACAAACCAGAGTCCTTTTCCCAGAGAGGTTCTGCTTGGTAGAAGCCAGAATATGCAAGAGGAGATTTTTCAGTTAAATAATGTGCATTGAGATGAATGTTGAGAAATGTTGGGGAAAACTCACTAGTTTAAGCATTAGACACAAGTTAGAAGTGACTCTCCAGTCATTTGGATCTCAGGAATCTCCAGGAGAGGATGTACCTGCAAAATACACCTCTCCACTGCTGCCTTTTGTCAACAAAAGCATAAAGCCTACCGAAGAACAAGTGATTAATTAAGACCCTCTTATGTACCAGGCACTCCCCCACCTTTTCCTAATCAGTACTTTTTAGAATTATGAAGTAGTTCTCTCCAATCTGCAACACCACACTTTTGGAATATTTCACTAGAATACAAACGGGGTCTAGGACCTATGATTTCACTGATACTAGGAAGTCCCTGGGGAGGAAAACACGTCCTAGTGCAAGCGGGCACCTTCTCTGTGCCTTACTGGAGAAAAGAGCTGCTTAGGGCACTGAGAGGTGAAGTCACTTACTTGAGATCACACAGTCAATTTGTGAGAGGTCAAACTTGAACCTTGGCCATCCTGGCTTGGAGGCCAGCTCTGTCTACTGTATCCCAGCTGCCTCTTTCACTAGGATAAACTGTTTATACCAGTCCTTGAAGCAAAGACATGAGAGATCAGACGCAGAAGAAAATGTCCAGGGCTGTCAACTATCATATGTTAAGATGCATAATTGGACAAAATATCGGGAGAATCTCATCAGACATCCCGGTTATTAGGAGTGTGTGAAAATGGGCCTCTTTGGTGGGTTTCGTTTTAAGAAGTTATCTCAAATATTGCTATAACTAATGAATTATTTCTTTGGTCGGTGCTGGTTTGATTTCCTTCTTCACCAAATAGTCTTCATAACCCCCTTGACATAAGCAGTTAGGTAGCTCAGTGTATAGGAAAATCTGAGTTCAAATCCTGCCTCAAATACTTACTAGCTGTGTGGCACCACCACCCCAAGTCACTGTATCTCTCTGCCTCACCTGTAAAAAGGTAATAACCACAGCCCTCGCCTCAAAGAGGTTTGGTGTTTTGGGTTTTTTCCCCAAAATGGAGACAATAATAATTTTGTGAGGATCAAATAAGACATATATTCAAGGGGCCCCGAACCTGGGATCCTTAAACCTGTTTGGTTTGTTTTTTTTAACATTCTGCAGACTGAATTTCAATATAATGAGGTTCCTTTGGAATCCTGCATGTTTATTTTATATATTTTTAAAACATTATTCTAAGAACTCCATCAGATTCACAGCCCGCCCAAGGGGTCCAGGACACTGAACCCTGGAGCTACACAACTGCTAGCTATAATTATTAGTGCAAGCTTCCCAGACCCCGGAAGCAGGAAGCTCCGATATAAATGTTAGCCTTTATCATTCTTGTGGCTGTTGCCCGCGTTATAAAGAGCTGGGTGGTGAGGGTTAGAATCTGGCCTCAAACGTTCGATGGGTGAAGGCTGCCTGCCTCAGTTTCCTCATTTGTAAAAGGGGGATGAAAATGGAAGCCCCTCCCTTCCAGGGTTATTATGGGGACCAAAGAGGCTCGAGCTCTCTCTTTCTTCCCCCACGTTTGTATGTAGCGCTCTAAGCAATGTGAACATAAATGCACACACATTCATATGTATTCATATATGCAAACAGGTATCTATATGCGTATATTCCTACACTGATCCACATATCATCCCTTGAAGGGCTACACAACTGGGAGCTATTATTACAGTTTTATTACATTTCCCCAACTCACACCACGCCCCAGCCCCAGGCTAGGGGCTCGTGACGTCACCCGCACACTGTCCTCTCATAGGCTCAGACCTGGTACCGGGGCGGGGCCCACCTTCCTCAGCCCTCGAGGCACGGATTCAAACCGAGCTCTTGGAGCGTAGTCCCCCGGACCGGCCCTGCCCCACCTCCCCGCTCCCTGCCATGGCTGAAGAGGCGCTGTCGTCCTCTTCCGCGCGGTCGGGGCCTCTCTGCCGCTTCCTCTTTAGGAAATCGAGCCGCCCGAGGCCCTCGGGCCACCGCCGGAGACGCGGGGCCGGGGAGGGGCGGCCCGACTGCGGCAGCAGCGACGGCAGCAGCAGCAGCAGCGACGAGGGCCCGGCCGCGATCCGACCCGAAAAGAAGCGGGCCGCCCCCAACCCCATGATCCAGCGCACCGGCGGGGGCAGCCGGGTCCGCGACGACGAGGCTCGCGCCTCGGCCCTGGCCGTGCTCTACCCGTCCAGCCGCTCGGCCAAGCCGGCCGGGCCCGAAGACATGGGCGCCACGGCCGGCTACGAGCTGGACGCGGCCCGCGAGCCCCGGCCCCGGGGAGCCCCAGGCCCGGCGCGCAAGGGCCCGCTCCGCGCCCCCCAGCACCTGCGCGCCACGGTGCGCTGGGACTACCAGCCCGACGTGTGCAAGGACTACAAGGAGACGGGCTTCTGCGGCTTCGGCCATAGCTGCAAGTTCCTGCACGACCGCTCCGACTATAAGCATGGCTGGCAGCTGGAGCGCGAGGGCCCCGACGGCGACCCCGACGCCGCGGCCTACGAGCTGAGCATGGGCGCCGACACCGAGCGCGGCCCCGCACCTGAGCTCTGCCTCATCTGCCGCCGGCCCTTCCGCAGCCCGGTGGTCGCCCCGTGCAGCCACTGCTTCTGCAGGGCCTGCGCCCTGCGCCACTTCCGCGCCTCCCCGCGCTGCTACGTGTGCGAGCGACACACGCACGGCCTCTTCAACCCGGCCCGGGGCCTGGGGGCCCAGGCCGGCCGGCGCCGGGGCCCCACCGACGCCGAGGAGGACGCCCCCGAGGACGTCTAGACCGAGCCACCGTGCGGTTGGAAGAGCTCCGCTCCCACCCCCAGACACCGCCGGCCGTGACCCCTGTGCAGCCTTCCCCCTCCCGGAGAGGCCGAGGCGCCCCGGCGTGCATCCGCACCCAGACTGGGGATCTGCGGAGCCGCATCGTGCGTGTGGACGGAGTATGGACGTGCACGCGTGACCCCGGGAGCCGGGGACCCGGGAGCTCTGCGGCTGGTGGAGCCTTGGCGGGCCGGCTAGACGGATGGATGGATGGATGGATGGATGGATGGGGAAAGTTAGATACAGAAAAACATGGATAGATAGATAGATAGATAGATAGATAGATAGATAGATAGATAGATAGATAGATAGATAGATATGGAAAGAGATAGATTAGAGAATGATAAATATGGAAAGAGATAGATATGGAAAGATGGATGGATGAATAGATGGGTGAATGGATACTTACAGAGTACAGATATCAATAAATATAAAATACATATTACCTATATGTGTGCAAAACGTGTGTATTGCATTTGTTCCCCACAACTCTTTGGTGCTGTTATCATCACCAATTTACAGTATCACCAGTTTACAGATGAAAATACCAAGTCTGAGAGGTTAGGGGCTTGTCCCATGACTAATAAGTGTCTGAAGCAGGGTTTGAACTCTGCTCCTTCCTGACTCTTGGTTCACAACTATATACACTTCTCTAGCTGCAGGCTAGTTCCCAGCTTTGTCATTTTTTAGTTGTACCACATTCCCCAAGTTCCTTTGCCTCTTAGGTGTCTTATCTATAAAACAGTCATGATAATACCTACAACTGTTCCATTCAAAAGATTGTCATAAGGATAAAATAAGGTGATGTATGGGGAAGGACTTTGTAGATGCTGAAACTCAGTGAGGGTCTTGTGAGCCTAGGATTATTTTATTATGCCGAAGAAAAGGTTGTGGTCTCCAATTTCTTCTTAATCACATACCCCTCACTAAAGAACTGGGGAGCGTTCAGCATATTTTTTTTGTGAATTGTACATATTACTAATAAATATGTGAATTATAAAATATCCACCAAAATGGACATTTAAAAAGGAAAAAGATAAAAACAAAATAGTTGGTACTAAAGTCAATAGGGACCCACTAAGATTTCTTGAGTAGAGGGCTGAAGTGTGCTTTAAGACAACTTTCGACAGTTGCATGAAGGAGGATGGATTGGAGAAGGGACAAGCTTGAGGCAGGGAAACCAATTGCTGGTTACTGCAGTAAGCATGAGGGCCCTCTCCACTCATCCTGATCTTTATCTTGCCACTGAACCCAGATGGCTCCAGAGGAGAAGGTGAGGCTGGTGGCTTTGCACAGCCCTCCTCACTTCAATCCCTGATGTCATGGTCCTCTTCAAGAATGAAGGACAAACATGTAGACTTTCAAAACATGGTGAGGCTCTGAATTTGGGTGCTGAGTGTATGAATTAAGAGGAATATGGAATATGTGGAGACAGGACAAGATTTGATAACTGATTGAGGCAAAGTGAGGGGGGGAGTCAAAGATAACTTGGAAATTGTGAGAATTTGGTGACCTCACAGTAGTAATCAGAAGGAGGGTGTGTTTGGGTGGAAATGATATCTTTAGTACAGATCATAATTTATCCATAATTGCTAGCCCCATCTGACTCATTCTGTCCCATCCAAAATGGGACAAAAAGGGAGAGGGGATATTTTACCAGTCACTGTCCCTAAATTGGGAACCTTTGCCCAGAAGACACCTACGGAAACCATTAGGATTTGGGGAGAGTAGAACATGATTTTGTGCAGTGGTACCAGTGAAGCTACTGCTATGGGTACTTGGGAACCTGAGAGGCCAATGATAGCCTCAGAAAATGAGAAGTGTTGGAAGCTTGCACTGCCAAGGGACAAGGTGGAGTCAAGTCAGAGGAAGAATTTGGAAAGCCAAGTAAATGTGGCATTGGAAACAGCCCCCAAAATTGTCTTTCCCAGGATGTGACCTCATCTTCCCAGCTTCTAATTGGTTGATCACACTCCCCTTGAGAGCAGTCGAAAAATTAGTGGAGTAAGCCCATGGCTCTTTGAGGACTTTGGAAACCACCAGCCCAGAGAATAGGAACTAAATCATACAAGCCCTGAATGAAGAACAGTATTAGACATTTTATCAGTCCCTTAAAGAAATATCTATATCAGCCACTTTTTTAAAATTGGGGTCTGATGAAGGGAAGTATTTGCAAGGATAATGCAAAATATTGACTGATCCACTTGGGGCTTTTGATCTCATTTCAACAGCACTTTAGACTCAAAGATAGGGTTTAACATATAAAATGAGACAAGGAACTGAGTAACACTCTCAGCAAAGATCCCCGAAGATAATGGGTATGAATTCAGACATGTTTTTCCCCAATCTGGCCTCTTAATGTCTGCCTTTCAAATGGCCACTGTTCCATTCCTTATCGGACACCAGCCAGCAACAAGGAGATTGCTAAAATGGCAAACTCAATCTTCATATCTAGCAAAGTAAAAACATTTGTGCACAGAAGAGAGGAGAGGGCTGGGCAGGCTAAATACTGAGTATTTAAGCACAGAGATCATCATTAGTTTTATTCTCACCTGTCGGTTACTCACATAGATCTTGGCCACCTGTTCGGTTTACTGATAATTAAGCTTTGCCAGAGGGAGGGGCATGGGCTTTTCCATGCTATCAACCACTCAACCAACAGTTCATACATAGTTTTTATGGTTTTAGGAGTGCTCCCCAAAACAACACCATCCACTTTTAAAGCACGTCAGTATGGCATCTTACATGTTTTGCTTTGTAATCCCAACATCTACCACCTCTTCTCCTCCATACCAAGTACTTAAAAGGTGCTTGTTGATTGATTGAACCTTAAAGAAACTTGCCTATGGTGTGGCAAGTGCCAGAGGGGGGAAGTGTAGGGAGGAGATGGAGCAGAAATAGTAAGTGGAACTTACGGAATCATAAATTTAAAATAAATGTCAGGGGGAAAAAAAGAAATAGCTGTAAACACATAGGTTCTACTAATCAAAGCATTTCCTTGGAACCAATTCAAAGATTGAATAAAAGGTATTGGTCTTTTGTAGAGTGTAGTAAGGGGCATCTAGGTGGTGCAATGGGTAGAGCATGGGGCCTGGAATCGGAAAGACTCATCTTCCTGAGTTCAAATGTGACCTCAGACACTAGTGACCCTGGACAAGTCACTGTTTGCTTCAGTTTCATCATCTGTAAAATAAACAGGAGAAGGAAATGGCAAATCACTCCAGTATCTGCCCAGAAAACCCCAAATGGGGTCATGAAGAGTCAAAAATGACTGGGGGAAGAAAATGACTGAACAGCAGAGCATAGTGAGAATGGTTGTTTTTTTTTGTGATGATGCAGACTGGTTCTTGCGCTACTCCATTATAAAGGAAACATCCTATTTAGCACACAGACCTCCTCTAGAAAATATTCCCCTCTAAGACCTTTAGTTAGGCTATAGGAAAAAAAAGAGTTCATAGCTCTGGCCCCAGTTTTAACAACCCATCAGTCAAACAGTATATGCAAGAGCATAAACCTATTCTGAACTCATTTGTGTCTTAGAGAAACGTGAAGGAGATTCTATTTAGATTGTATCTGTAGTAATTGCAATTGAGTGTGATTGCCTTTCCACCTCCTCATTGAGTCAAATGTGTCCTAAGCCCTGAAGACTCAGTAGGTAAAAAAATGATTGTTACTTCATGTCACAGGATGGTGCAGCCTTGTGTGATGGGCATCCCTTTCTAGGCAAGATCACTTCAGAGGAGTATTTCAATACAACTCTGTTCAGGAGACCTTCATTAAGCCCCTGCTAACCTGGCTTTACTGGAGAAGGAAATGACAAACCACTCCAGTATCTTTGTTAAGAAAACCCCATGGACAGTATTGGCGTGCTATGGTCCATGGAGTCACAAAAAGTCAGACACCTCTTGAACCACAAAGCTGGCTTACGTCAATTAAGTGACATGTCCAGGATCATGTATCCTCTAGGAGTCAAAGGCAGGACTTGGTCCTGGATCTTGTGTTCTCCACCACCTCATCCTACTCCACGTTTGCCCCCTGGAAAGAAGAGGTCGGAGTTGGAAATTAGCACAGTCCCCACTTTAAAGATGAGGGAATTGAGGCAGTGAAAGGGAAGAAGAATTGTTCAAAGTGACCCAGTTAGAAATTGGCAGAGGGGGAACTTTTAACCCAAGACTCCTGGCATTTTTGTTCCTACTAAACCGAAATAATCAGTTCTATTTTCCCTAAGGGCGATAAGCTGAAGTGGCTTTCAAATAGAGACCAAGGGGGGAAAAATTCTGAAGCAGGTTTGGCATTAAGTGCCCACTGCTTCAAAGAAACACTAGCAATAGCTGGATATTTAAAGGGAGGGGGAGAGGAAAAAAAAAAGACAATTATTGTTTAGGGGGAAATTGCCACTTATGTCACTGTAAGAAATGAATAGACTTTGAGCTTGCCTCAGCTTTCCTCTCCCAGGAACAAAGCAAGGGTAAATAATCATGGCAAACATAAGGTTTAATTTGGAAGAGCGAAATTATAGAACAACTTTGTTACTCCCCTTGCCTCTTCTGTGGCAATCGGGACAGCTGACGCTGCTGGGAAGCTCCTGGCATCCAGCCAGATCATTCTTAGACACAAAAAGACACTGTCAGGACCTGTTTTATTATTTTTACAAGGAGCAGATAACGGCATGATGAGGCCCAGCCTAATTGGCTGCCTTGAGATCTTTAATAGAAGGATCAGATGTGTTCATGCCAGTAAAATTGTTGAGTTTTTTTTTTCGTAGAAAGTGTGTCTTCTCAGCAGCCTGGCTCAGGATTGAGCTATTTGAGCTTGCCAGCAGAGACTAAACAGTGCAGGGAAAGGTGAATTTAGGTCTGCATCCCTTCTTTTCGCACACACAACTTGGTAATGAGAGTTTTATGCTCAACTTGAATGGGGCCCAGGCCCTTAGCATAGAAGACTGTTTTGTCCTGGGACAGAATGCATCTTATCTAAATACTCAGTCACTTAATCCTGCAACTCAAGAGTGAAAGAATCAACCCAAGTGGTTTCAGGGGATGGAATTAAAAAATAGAGGGGGTGGGTTGGTGCCAGTGAGAGAGAGCAGCACAGGTTTGTAGGGGAGCCGGTAATCAAAGACTTTTGGTCTCCAGGGAGGTTCTACCCCTCTGGGCAGAGGGAAGCAATGGAAAGTGTTACTCAGATAATAAAACCCTTAGCCTTGGTTCCAGGAGAGAAAACTTTCAAGCATTATGCAGGAGAGACCATAGCATGCAAATAGCCAGCCCTGAACAATTATATAAAGTAAGTGAAGTTTGCTTTGCCTCAGAGGCTCTTTTAGAAACTCTTCCCTCCCCCAGCCTCCAAGAGCAATACTCTATGCACCCCTCCATCTCGTCTCCTATTTCCACAGGGCCTTTTTTCTGAGCTGTTGGCCAACCAAGGTACTAAGTATGTGGAATGGTAAAAAAAAAAAAAAAAAAACAAAACTGGAGAGGATCTTGAATCTTAAGGCCTGTGTTTAAGTCCCAGCTTTACCACCTGTGTGACTTTAGGAAAGTGTCTTCCCTAAATTTCAGTTTGTTCACCTGTATAGAAAAGGCACAGAAGGAATTGTCCTTGGTGTTGATGGACACTTCTCCTGTTGTCTTGGTTTACTAGCACCTGGCAAGTGGTTGGCTGTGAAGCACCTGACAATAGCACAGGTGATCTCTGCTGTCCCTACTTTACAGGTAAAATGAGGGAACCGGGTTAGGTGATCTCTCAGGTCCCTTCCAACTCTAAGGTGAATTATAAGTTAGCATGGACATAGAGCCTTATTACATATAAAGAACATAACAGACAGAGGCAGTCTGAGAGGAAGGAGGGCCTGGGTTCAAGTCTCTGCCACATCCTGAACTACCTGAATGATTCTGAGCAAGTCACCTGAGCCGCAGAGGGCCTGGCAACCATGCAAGACCGACCGTAAGTTATCGTAGAGACGTTATCAATCAGTTTCTTTTCTCCAGTGCATATACTGGCTGCTTTTGAGTATATATTAGAATTTAACTTAGAAGAGTGAGGCTGTAAGAGAAATTTAGTCAATATTTAAGTGGTCACAAATTGGCTGGGGTAATTTTTTTTCATTTAATTAACCAACTGTTTTGGCACTGAGTAGGAAAGTATCTGACTTCAGATACCTACCAGCTATGTGACCCTGGCCAAGCCACTTAACACTGTTTGCCTCAGTTTGCTCATCTGTAAAGTGAGCTAGAGAAAGAAATGGCAAACCACTCCAGTATCTCTGCAAGAAAATCCCAAATGGGTTCCCAAAGAGTCAGTCACAATTGAAAAACAACAACAATGAAGAAAGGTGGTTTAAAATGTTCAAGCCGATGTTAAGGAACTATAAAATGGTAACTAGCCAATTAAATAATAAGTCTGGAGCTTTTTGTTTTGTTTTTAAGAACTTTACATATGTATTATCCCATTGAAGATCTTCAAACTTGTCAAAGTTATGTTACAATGGAAATTCCTTTGGGATATAAATTGGATAAGACAGCCACTGAGGTCCCTTACAGTCTAAGATTCTGTGAGGCTGTGATCCTCCCAACAACAATGAGGTCGGCACAAAAGGGATCTCCATTTTAAAGATGGAGAAACTGAGGCAGTTAAATGACTTGTTCATAGCCCCATAATAAAAAATATCAGGGGCAGGATCTGAACCTAGATCTTCCTATATTCAAGTCTAAAGCTCTATTACCATCCTGCCTTTTAGTTTATAAAAAGCAATTCCTCCTTCAGCTAAGAATCATAATGCCATCAGCCATTATGAAGCTCATAAGATCTCTAGATGGGTGCTAAGAATAGAATTTCAGGTCATCAGTGGTGATGTTGGGGAGATATTGAGGGGCAAGGTGCCCTACCTGACACTTGGCAAATTGCCCTACATGGTCAGTCTAAAGCCAATCCTGTGTGCTACATCCCTGATGCAGGGATCAGGTTACTGAAGTCTGAGGGACAACAGCCTTTTCTTCTGAAGTATGTCATCTAAATAGCCAGATATTCAAGCTTCTTTACAAATGGAAGTCAGAGTAATGTATGGAAAGGATACTGATTGGGAGGACCTTAGTTCAGTCACAGCTCTGCACCTTGTTACCTTTCCCAGCTATTTCCCTGGGCCTCGTAGGATTTAAAGTTGGAAGGCAGGGCTATAGATGGAGCTGACATTCCACTGGCCTGACCTGGGAGAGCCCAAGGTCCCCTTCAGGTCACACTGAGGCATCAGAGGAAGACATCAGATCTTCTCATGTCCAGGTCTTCTGGCTTTCTGACATTTCTATGATATCTATTGGCTAAGTTCGAAAGTGGCAGAGCTAGGGAATAAATATTTTTTAATTACCTGTTATGTGTCAGGGACTGTGCTAAGAATGGGGGATACAGATAAAAAGAAAAAAAAACAGTCACTGCCCTCCTGGAGCTTACATTCTAATGGAAAAGATAACACAACACAACACAACACACACACACACATATACGCTGAAAAGGGGAGAGTGAGAAGGCAGCAGCCTGGGGTCTTAGCATTGAAGTCAGGACAGTCAAAGCAGAGCTGGAAGGAGAAAAAAGGTTGCTTGCATGACCCCTGTCCAAAATGGAGGTCCTGGAAGAGAAATAGGACAGGCAGGTCAAAGGGATATTCCAGGAGGGGCACCACTGCCCCTCCTCCCATCCACTGAGGGAAGTTCCCAGATGAGATTAGGCTGAAGCTTGGTGTTGAATTTTGGAAAGTCAAAAGTAGAGCCAGGAGGGACCTTGAAGATGGAAGGAGGGACATTTCCTTTGTAGTGAAATAGTTACAATACTTTTAATGTTTTAATGAGTTTATTATTTATATATTATATAATATATTTTATATTATATTATATGGATTATGTATGTCTAGTGAGTTAATTATTTCACCTTCTGAGAGAAAGCTTGGATTAAGAGAGAAATACAAATGAAGGAAGGAAAGAATATTGATCATATGGTATCAAAGATATCTTCCTCTCCCTATCCCCACCCCACTCTTCTTTACTGGAAGCACCTGCTTGGACAGGTTCCAGCCTCACTGCTCAGAAATAATCTCCTTGAATCTACCTGGGGAGGTTTACTTTTTAACGATAACAAGCTACATTGCCATGTTCTAAGGGGATTTTAAGCCTGTCTTACTCAAGAGGCCAAAGGGAAGGATTTGGGAAGGTTGTGAATGTGGAAGACATGCTCAGGGGGTCCATGAGCACACATTCTATTTAAGGATCATGAAGGCATTGCCAGGCAGGGAACATAAAAAAAGTCAGAGGGCATTGACAAGGGTATAGAGGGACCCAAGGCAGGAGTGGGGAGGGCAGGGAGAAGAAATGACTAAAAAGATTTGCTTTAAAGTTACATGAAAAATGAAAACATAGGCACAATATGAAAATCTCTGCCTCCTGAGTAACAGCCTCTTTTCTGTGTTGAGTGAAGCCCATCTTGTATCAGGTCCCTCATCATGTAAATGGTCCAGGATTGAAACCTTGTTATTAAATCAATGTGGCAGTAATAAAATGATCAGCCAGTGCCAACCTTGGTACCAGCAAGCAGGGCATCACTCCAAAAATAGGCAGAAACCCTCTGAGAGAAATATAGAAATATCCCTCCCCAGCCTTGCTTTTTACAAGCCAGCCAGAGCAATACAACCAACTACAGTCCATGGGGTGGGCAGGCATTGAGACTTTGTCTGGGGAATCTTTGAGGTATTTGTTTATTACCTTCCATGACTCCAGGAATATCCTGAAATGATTCAGACTGAAGAAAAGAGTGGAAGTTTTCTAAAAAACTGCAAATGTATTGCAATACCACAAGAATGGTCCAGCAGGATCCGGAAGCAACTCAAGGGACAGCGGCCCTATTTAACGGATAGACAAAGCAAGGCCCAAAAAGATGGAAAGCCTTGGCCTTGACCTAAAAATGCATAGACTCCATCAGTCTAAGTGCTCAAAAACTCTTTCTTTATATATTAGCCTTATACTCCCTATTTGGCATTCCCCAGCTAAGAAAGAATTGAAAATAGTCTATATCTCTGGCATGTCAAAATCCTCACTCTTGGTGCCCTGGTGCATGAACTTCAGAATGGAATCCACAAAAGAGTCTATGGGAATGGGCAGCAAAGTATAAACCTGATATTGTATGTGATCATAGGCAAAGTGGAATGCAGTACAGAAGAGATGCCCTTCCAAATTGCCAACGCATAGAACATTTGTTTACATTTGGACTGGGACCCATTTGGGGGTGGGTGGAAGGGTCTAGGCAGGGGATGGGTAGAAGCCAATGAAATAATCATGATGCAATACAAAGAACGCTTTGCTCGCAATGAACAGATACTTGAATTCAAATCCTTCCTCCGAATTTTGAAGCAATGTAGCCATGAGCAAGTAAATTAGCCTCACTTAGACTATTTCCTCACCTGTAAAATGGAAATAATCACACTTGTAGCTCCTCACAGGTGGTTGTGAGAATCACATCAGGTGATGTGCTTTTAAAACCTTTATGTTCTATATAATTGCCAGTTATAATCATGATCCGATAATAATGATGTCTTCCCAGTCGCGTACAGGAATAATAATAACCAACGATAATAATAGACTATACGTGGTATTATTATTTTTACATTGAATATTTTGTTTGACCCTCACAACAGCCCTGTAAGGTAGATATGATACTATTATTATTCCTATTATATAGAGGAGGAAAATAAATGTGACTGGGTCCACTTAGGTAGTTTGTGTCTAAGGCAGAATTTAAACCCAGGTCTACATAATTCCAAGCCCAACACTAACCACACTTCCATATTGTAAACCCAAGAGTGCTCAGGGTAGCCTTTAGCTGCCATTGCAGTCTAAGCGATTGTTGGGATGCCCCCCAACACATCCCAAGGTAGAGAATGGAATACTGAATCACTGTATAACCAACTGGATGGAGGAGAAATGGGAATTTTCTCCACCCCAAAGTGAAAGCAGTGGCTTCAGAACAGTCCAGTACTCTTGTTCCTCAGAATCTTAACCCTTGGATGAACGCAACCTGTGGACATCCAGCCAGACACAGGGTGAGACATATTGTGAAAACCATTCCAGACCAGCTATAGAAATTCGGGCCTACACTGCAGTCAGACAGATATCGGAGAACCCAAAAGCAAGACCAAAATCTGTTATTGACAGTTTCTCCATTTCTGCAGGATTTTACCTCTTGTATGAATTAAGATTTCCAGAAAACAAATGGATTAGCATTCTTGAAAGCAGTGTTTCCATGGAAATTATCTGATGGATATAAATGCAGACCTACTAAACCTTTTATTTTTTTCAGATTTGTTCATTTAGTGAGCGTTTTTTGTAAAGCCATTCTATGAGCCAGGCACTTTGCCAGACAACAGAGAAGAGACAAGGATAAATAGGATAAGGCATGGTCCCTGCCCTCAGGGAGCTCGAAAGCCAGGAGGGGAAGATAAAGCAAACACAGTAACCGGAAGGAAAGCACAACTCAGGTGTTCTGAAAGGGGGAGATAACTATTTGGTGAGATGGGGGAGGCTTTCTGAAAAAGGGGTCCTTGGAGCTGACCTTGAAGGATGGGGTAATTTTCATTTTGTCTTAGTATCATAAACACCTAGCACATACACGTTTAGTAAATGCGAGCTGGGTTGGAGTGGAGGGGATTGGGTAGGATTTCCATAGGCAGGGTTAGGGTGAGGGGAAGGAGGAAAGAGCCAAATCCATAACCACCAAAAAAACTTATGTTCAGTTCCCCTTTGCCGCTCTCTCCCCTTGTTGCAAGAGCACTTTGTAACTAGGATGTAACTTTAAAATATTAACTTAAATAAGTGACCCTGAAAGGTATAATATTCAAGCAGGCGTAGTTAAAGTATTGTGCAACGCTGTAGAGAAGAGGTTAGCTCTAGCTCCAGAGCAGTATACCCCTCAAACAACATTTCACCAAAAAATGCAATCCTGTCCTCAGTAATAGAAAATCACTGTATGTAGAGAAAAAGCATTTTGTTTAGAGTCAGAGGTCCTGGGTTTGAATGCCAGGTCTGTTACTTAACACCAATGTGAGCTTTTGGAACCTCAGTTTCTTCATCTGTGATATGGGAGGAGGGAGACTTGGACTAGAGCATTTCTGAACTCTCTACCAGCTCTATAAACTATTATCCAGTCTCTGGATAAGGAACAGCCCAGGATGGTAACAAGAGCACCGGAAGTCAGAAGACCCAAGACCCAAGTCCCACCTTTTTTCCTAATTCACTGAATGACCTCTAGGAGCCTCAGTTTCCTCATCTGTAAAATGAAAGTGTTGGATTATGTAACATTTTGTGGTTCTCTGACTATCTAGCACTTTTTGTCTTCTAAACTCATTACCCACAGAGTAGCAGTCCAAAGGAAACTGTCTCGGTCTGTGTTTTATGTCAGTCATATGATTACAGAAATCTCTCAGGTCGAAAAGAGGATTCTGGAGACCTGGCTTTTACACAGGGGGGCCATATTGTAGTGGGGACCGAAGGGAAGTGCTGCTATCACACACACGAGCATCAATCTCATGCTCCCTCCCAAAGCTGTGAATTCTTGTCTCTGGCAATGTGGAGGTGCCAGTTCTAGGCATCAGGGATGGGCTGCTGCTGCTGGTTTTGTCTAACAGATTGCAGAACATTCACCTCACCTCTTCCAGCCGTCTAAGCAAGTCTGGAATGGTGTTAACTGCATGTAGTCTCCTCCTAATTGTAATGGACGGCTTTGGATTCTTTAAAAATGCCACCTAAGGGACCTCAGACAAGATCCACCTCAGCACCTCTGGTAGAAGCATTCCCCAGAGGTTTCTATAGGCACACACACATACATACATACACACACACACACACACACACACACACACACACTCCCCAAGGGAAAAGGGGGCACTGGGAGCCCTCTTCCTTGTAGCTCACCAGCGCTCTGTCCTCAGGTGAATGACTCACTACCCTTTCTAAGTCTGTTGCTGTTGGAGGCTCTCTGCCTTCACTGTGCTTAAGTTTGATTTAATCCAAATGAAGCTTCTCAGTCCCTTTCTACATGTCCATCATTCCTTCTTCATCCAATGCTTGCTTCTTCCATGGCACCACCTCTCTCTGCACTGAGATAAGCCTGCTTGATGCTTTAGGTGCTATACTTAATTCTTTAGACTTTTCAAAGCCGCTTTCATATAACAGGAAAAAATAACAATTTAGTTGCAGAGTTTTATGATTTGTAAACTGCTTTCTCCTCAGAAAAGAAAAACGTCAGGTAGGTTGTGCAGATATTATCCTGACGTTACAGATTAGGAAACTGAGGCCAGGGGAATGAAGGGACTTGTCCCTGTCACTCAGCTAGCAAATACCAGAGATAACTGAAATAGACGTACTGTCCCCTTCATTCAAAAGCTGGGGTACAGGGGCAGCTTATTGATCTAGCCCAAGGGATGAATTCATGCAACCTGCCCCAGAAAAGCTTGAATTTCTACAGTGTTAAGATCAAGGGACGGAGACCCATCTGTCTCCTCATCAAATAAAATGGAAGAACTTGGCAGAGACAGTTCCATTAAAGAGACAGCAGCAGGGCTGTAAAATATTGCTTTGAGTTTTAGAACTGGAGCCTGGGAAATGAATGTATTTACCACAAATTATCCAACCTCGCACATAAGAGTGAACTATGCACAGGGCCAGAGGTTTAATTACCTTGTTCGCATGTACTAGGTGTATTAATAAATTCATGTTGAATGAATGCCTGAACAAGTGGATGGGTGGATGGATGGATTAATGATGGATGATTCTTACTAGATTTTTCATCAGCTTCTTTTGGCAAGTAAAGAGAGAAGAAATGAAGTGAAGATATGGGTGAGAAAGAATAATTCCAAGAAATGGACATTTATAGGATGTTAAACCTAAGAGATCACTCCTCCCCTTCCAAACTCTTAACTTTACAGGAGAGAAAACTGAGACTTAGACAAATGAGAAGACTTATCCAGGATCGCATTGGGATCTCACTAATGATGTGGGCAGAAGTGGATCCCAGATACCCTGACTGTTGTCTGTCGTTCCTTCCGTCACGATACAGGATTCTGCTTCAGACTTCCATTTTTGAGCCGGTTGGGATTTTTTTCTGTAACTCTCATTATAGGAAACTGTCCCAGAGGGAGACATTCTGCTCAGTTGTACTGTCTTTGTTTTCATACAAGCAGAATTTGGAATGCCAATCAATTGTGTTTGAGAGAAACACAGAAGTTGGACTCTGGAAAGCATATCTCCATCTCCCTAGCTAGGCTGAATCTTGCCCTTCTTCAAGTCTAGAGGAAAAGTCGTTGATATTTTTTCCCCTGACGCCATCTTTAATTTTATTCCTGTGTGTATTTCCCAAGCCGAGAGATAAAGGAAAAAGAAGCAGTAAAGTTACAAGAAGGCACCCGAGTTGGAGATTTCCCCTCCCTAACCAAAGATGTAATCAAATCTGATGAGAAAAACATTTATATTGCAAATTTTTAGATTTATTTCTAGATCAAAAGCATTTTTATTTCAATTTTGGCAGGAATCCTTAGGAGCCCACTATTTCATATTCTGCCCAATTTGGTTCAAATTAAATTCAACAAATATTTATTTACCTGTCTACTATGTGCCAAGCACTATGCTTGTTGCTGGGTTTTGTTGTTTTCATTCAGTTGTTTCAGTTGTGTCTGACTTTTTGTGACCCTATTTAGGGTTTTCTTGGCAAAGGTACAGGAGTAATTTGCCATTTTCTTCCCAAGCTTATTTTATAGGTGAGGAAACAGAGGCAAACAGGGTTAAGTGACTTACCCAAGGTCATGAAGCTGGTAATAAATGTCTGAAGCCAAATTTGAACTCAAGTCTTCTTGACTCTAGGCCTGGAGCTCTATCCACTGGACCACCTAGCTGCCCTCAGGGCTGGGACTACAAAGTCAAAAATGAAATAGTTCCTGCCCTCAAGCAGCTTATATTCCACAGAGAGGAATATAACATCATCATGAGTAAGTGGGTAAAAAAAGATGTAAAAGCTACTTCCAAGTAATAATAGCAAGGAAACAGTACTGATAATAGCAATGGCATCATATGAGGAGCCCTCTGAGTTGTGCTTTGAAGGAAACTTGGGATTTTCCAAGGCAGAAGAGAAGAAGGGGTACACTCCAGAAATGGGGACCACTTTTTCAGAAGCAAAGAAGAAATGAGGTATACTCTATTACATGGAGTAAAGCTAATAGGACAGTTTGACTAGAACAGAGAGAATGGAATGGAGAGTAATCTGAAATAAGACAGAAAAAGTAGGTGGGAGACACATTAGAGAGAATCCGATGTGTCAGGCTGAAGCATTCGTATTTTAACCCAAAAGTAACAGGGAGTCTCTGAGGATTTTTGAAGGAAGTAGGGATGATCAGTTTAGTGGCTACCAAGAGGAGAGATGTTGTGGAAATAGGAGCAACAAAACTTGGCATCTGATTGGAGATGGGGCATGAGGGAGAAGAAGGAGTGAAGAAGGGTAACTCCTAGGTTGTGAACCTGGGCAACTCAAAGCATGATGGTACCTCAACAGAGAAATAGAGATGTTTGGAGGAAGGTTTGTGTTACAGGAAGAGGACGTGAGTTCCATTTTGGACACATTGAATTTGAGGTGTATTATCCTGCATATTAATAAATTCGTGGTGAATGAAGGAATGCATGAAAGAATAGATGGATGGGTTAATGATGGCTGTGAGATATCCAGGTATCTAGCAAGCAGCTGATAACACCACGACTATAGTTCAAGAGGGAGATAAGGAATGGGTGTAGAGATTTAGTGATCAGTAATAGGTGGCATTTACACAGCACTTTAAGGTTTGCAAAATTATTTATATACATTATTCCACTTAATCCTGACAACAGTAATAGGCAGGTACTATTATTATCCCCATTTTACAGATGAGGAAACTGAGGCTAGAGAAGATAAATGACTTTCCCAGGGTGACACAACTAATAAGTGTAAGAGGCAGGATTTGAGCTTAGGTCTTCCTAATCTCAAATCCTGTTTTCTGTCCATTATACCACCTAACCGCCTTTATGCTTAATAACTGGACCCAGCAGGGAGGGAGTGTTGAGAAAGAGGAGGGCCCTGGACAGACCCTTAGAAGACACTCATGCATCAAGGGTCCAAGAACTGAGGAGAACAAGGACAATAAAATCTGATGGAAGGTAAGAAAAAGTGGCCAGGAAGCTCAAAAGTGTTGAAAACAGCAGAGAAGTTGGATAGAAAGAGTCCTGAGAAAGGTCATAAGATTTAAAAGTTAAGAAATTGTCAGTGACCTTTAGTGCGTTGTTTCAGTTGAGTGGTAGGATTGCAAGAGATTGAAAAGTGAGAAAGGAAATAGGAATGCAGATGAATTCTTTCTAGGAGTCTGGCTTTGAAAAAGAGATGATATGGAAGGTAAAAGCTTGAGTAAATGTCAGGGTCAAGTGAACGCTGTTTATTTAAAGATGGAGAGACTTGGGCAGATTTCTAGGGATAACTGAGTCTGAGGGCAGTGAGAAGCAAAAGGGTAAACTTATTCCACCTCCTGGACCATGCACCCCTTCAGGGTACATGAGAGAATGAGCAGGTAGTACTAGAAAAAAGTGCCAGGGATGTATCTATCTATCCATTAAGCAACATTCTTTGAGCATGGTCCTCCCATCAGCTACATAGCTATCTATCCCCTGTCATCACCCCACACACATCCTTCAATCTGATCTACATAAAGATGTGACAAATAACTGACTTATATCCCCAGCTATGGCATTCTTCTGATCCACTAGTCTATCAACCTTTTCAAAAAAAGGAAGAGAAGTCAGTTTGAACTGACTTGTTTCTAACTCCTGCTGGTTCCTGGTGTTCATTGTTTCTAAGTACTCACAAATCATCTAATAATGTCAGGGATCAACTTCAAAACTTCCTCATGTTTGGGGGTATCTTTTCTTTTTTTTCTTTGACCTTTCCTGAAATTGATATATGATATAAGATTCGCCTACCTCTGGTCTTCTGGCATCTCTTGTATTTTTCATGGATTTCTCAAAGATTTCCAACAATGGTTTGACATACCTATCTACAAGTTCTTTCAGTCCTGTGGAATGTCATTCATATGAATGCACAGATTTGAACTCATTTACATTAACTAGGAGCTCTCTTCTCTCCTCATCTGTCCTAGGTTTCAATTCCCTCTCAGTTACAGTCATTCCACTCTTTCCAGTCTGAAAATCCCTGCACCTTTAAGGGAAAACCGAAGTAAGCAGCTGAGTAGTTCTATTTTCTTTCCAATAATAATATTGTACCAGGTGACTCAAGCAGCGCATTTACCTTTTGTGTTAATCTTCTTGATCCAAATAAGTCTTTAATACACTCTGGTGACCACGGGCAAATCACTTCATCTCTCTCCACCTCAGTCATCTATAAAATGGGGATAATAATACTTTGTACTTCCCATCTTCACATTACTGTCGTGAGCACCACATGAGATGCAGAAACACTTTGTAAGGTGCTAAAAAATATAAGCCGCTATTACTTTATGGCCTAATTTCTGTCGTCCTCCACATAGCATGCATTTTTATAGATTTATCTGAACATTTTTTTTCTTCCTTCTGACTTCAACTTAAGGTTCCCAGGATTAGTTCAACAAGTTTCCTGCCAAATACATTCTTCCCAGGCCTCATGAGGTGAACTCCTTCCCTTACCAGGAACCCATCATTCTAGTATGTTAAGCCACAGTCCAAAAAAGCAAAAATTCATCAGTGCCATCTGTACAGCTCACTATGCACTTCCCATATCTTTCTTTCTCTTCCAAAGGTGCAATCTTTAGAGAAAAAGATGAAAAAATCACTTCTGTTCACAGGTCCTCCTCCTTATCATTCAGGACTTCAAAATCACCAGAGATTTATTCTACCTGAATCAGCATTCCAAGTAAGTCTTCACAAACTCTTCATCACCAAGAAGACTGTACTTCTTCCCAGTTATCCCGTTGGGTCTTCATACAGCCCTCATTAGTGCCTCTAATCAGGGAGCAATCAGTCACTAGTTCATCCTCCTGGGACCAAAAGTGAGTTACCTCATATATGTTAGCACCTGAAAAATCAGCTCATTGTTCTATAGAGTTTGGATGCTTCTATTTCTTCAGAAATCCAGGCTCACCTTTTAGCAGACTCAATCACATAGCTCCAACAGCTCTGAGTTTCTTTCTTTTTTGTTTTAACGACACATTCTTCAACTCATCAGTCTCCATAGTGGTCTTGGTTTCCTTCATTTTCCCCAGAACATATTTTTCCCCTTGGATTCCTTCTTGGATTATTTCCTCCATCATATCTAAAGAACTTATTCTTTTTATTAAGTTAAGAGAGAGTATACAAAGGCATTCCTCAAGCCTCTCTCCTGCTAAAACAGGAAGATCAACTTACCTGTAGAGCCCAAAGAAAAAGGCAGTGCTTAAGAGAGGAAGACAAGGGTAATATATGTGACCTTCCAAGTCACTCAGCTTCTGTACTTTCTCTTTCTCAAGTGAGAATACCAACTTCTGTGCTCTCTCACTACCACCACCCCCTTAAAAAACAAACAAACAAAAAGCCCATCATGAAAAAAATTTATGGCATTTTCCCAAAATTTCCTACTCTTATGGGAAAACCTGGGTTCAAATCTGAGACATACTGGCTGTGTGACCTCTGGACAATTCTATGAACAGGTCAATGCTCAGGCTAAGACTGTACAATACAGAGAAGGTGCTTACCTACACTACTAGAGGAAGTTTTATATATCTATAAAATCCCAGGTCTAGTCCCTAGACCTACAAAGAACACAACTTTTAAACTAACTTATGTGCTCCACAGTCGCTTTTTGCTTTTGTTGTTGTTAGAGTCATTTTTAGTTGTTTCTGACTCTTTGTGATCCCATTTGGGGCTCTCTCTGCAAAAATACTGAAGTGGTTTGCCATTTCTTTCTCCAGCTCATTTTACAGATGAGGAAACTGAGGCAAGCAGGGCTATGTGACTTGCGCAGGGTCACACAGCCAGTAAATGTCTGAGGCCAGATAAGTCTTCCTAGTTTTAGGTCAGGCACTCTATGCACCTTTTTGCTTTTTGCCACTAAGCATCTCTGTTGTTAGCAATCAGCCCCAGTTTGTTCAGTTGGATGTCAGGTAGTCTTAAGCAATCACCAAACATACAAAGAACTCCTGACCAAAAGCTCTTTCAATCACTCCTTTACCTCCCTGTGATTTTTCAATGGTGCTCTTATTCAAAAACCCACCTTCATCACTCACTCCTTTCCTGAATCTGAACCTTCATCATAGGTCTAAACTATTTGCCTTCCTTTCCTTCACTCTCAGCCATGAATACTATCTTTCTTCTCTCTTTTAAATAGCTCTCAAAACCCCAGTGCTTAAAAATCTACAGAAAAGGTTACTCAGGGAAAAATCAGTTCCTTCCATTTGAATGAAATTCTCATGACTGATCTCCTTGACCTCCCTCCAATCATGCACTTGCCCTCCCCCATCCCACTCCTTTAAAATGCATTTAGCCTTGGTATTTTTGCATCAATATTTTCATTATTACTTCCACCAACGTAGATTACTAGCCCTTAGTGCCTGGTCTGTGTGAGTTAGTGTGACTGAGAAAATTCATCACCCAGTAACCTCTCCCAAATTGGCAAACTGATTCTTGGGGATGCATAGTCCATCACTGGATCTACAGAGTTATCTTTAAAATTCATTCAGTTATTGGTACGACACTCTTTCATCTGCTAATAGCTCCTGCTGTGTATGCCTATCTTCGATGGCAAGCTAAAGAGCACCAGGCTGACCTGGGCTTGATTCTTGGCCATGAACCTAAATATTTTTTTTTTTTTTGCTTTTTGGAGGGGGAAAGGCTGGGCAATTGGGGTTAAGTGACTTGCCCAAGGTCACATGACTAGTGTTAAGTGTCCGAGGCCAGATTTGAACTCAGGTCCTCCTGACTCCAGGGTCAGTGCTCTATTTATTCACTGCCGCAATCCTATCATTATGACCTTGAGCTAACCTCTACGTCTCTGAGCCTCTGTTTCTTTGTCTATAAAATGAGGGTGCTGGACTATATGACACCTGAGATCCTTCCCAGGTGTAAAAGAGACGATATTGTAACCCTAGGTGGTAGGAAGTTGGTGCTCTGTGTTTTTCTTTATGTAAACACCTGGTGTGCCATCTTGTACACCCAAACCCTGGAATTTCTCTTCATGGTGATTATAGGGGTAAATGGGGCAGAGGTCTACAGGAATCTCTAGATTATTTGCAGTCGTTACATATCTGGGTCTAAGTTCCTTCATTCACAAATTGAAGCTAATCACATTCTGTAATGAAAATTAATGAAATTCATTAAAAATTTTCAGCTTTGTGGCTATATTTGCCAGGTAGTAATGGAAACCCGGAGAATTTTCAGTCCTTCTCATTGACCCTTAGTGTCCTCTGAGTTGGTCCTAATTTTCATTCAAGTCAACAAATACTTATAAGATATTGTTCTAGGTGTTGAAAATATAAAGACTTTTTTAAAAAACATCATTTATTGAGGAAGTGTGATATAGTGGAATGAAGAGATCTGGGCTTCAGTACCAGCTTTCCCACTAACACCATGACCTTATAAAAGTAAGTTCCCTTCTCTAAGCCTCAGTTTACTCATAAAATCAGAGAGCTGGATTAATTGATTCCTTAAGTCCCTTCTAACCCTAATATTCTAGGATTCTCTTTCCCTTAAAAATAAGTGAGTTGTCTTGCTTTAAAAAGGATCCTTTCAGTAGAATGATGTCCTCACTACCTAGCACATAGTAGGACCTTAAATAAATGTTTACTGAATCAAATTGGATTTTGACCCTCAGGGATTCAATAAGCATTTTCCTTCCCCCTCTTCTGTCTCAGGCACAGGTTTGTATAGGTGAGGCTTCTCATGCTTTGAGACTTATCGATAAGACAATAACTTTCAGCCAGAGGGAGATCCCAGATACATCTAGGCTTTGTATGAACTTCATCTGTGCCCATCACCAGGAAGCCACCCACCACTATTGCTCCTTCTGTAGGACAGTCACTCCAGACCAGAGGAACACCGAATGAGAAGCTAGCATTGTCCAGCAGCAAGGTAGGCAGGAGGAGCTAGGGAGAAGGTAGCTAAAGATCAGCCCATCCATGAGAGAGCTAGTGTAGATGGAGGAAGGCAAGAGGGGCCACCATGGGTTAAATGCTTTCTTCATTTATCAGCCAAGAAGCCAATGAGGTGGAATATTCCCCAAGTGGAGCAAACAGCATAAAGCTTAAAACCTAGTTTCTTTTTTTAATTTAAATTTAAGTTCCAAACTGTCTCCCTCTTCATGCCAAGTCTTTCCATGTTTTTCTAATTGTGAAATACTTTCACTACTTTGCTCTCAGCAAAGGAGAAGTCAGCCACAGAGAGTCTCGGGTGGATTGTTATTGATGGATTAGAGCAAAACATAATGTCTCTCCATGAGCAGGTTTTTCTTTGAACTTGATAGAGCACTCTGGAACATAAAGACAGGACAGACAGGTGTTAGACAATAGGATAAGTCTGTTACCAGGTTATTTGCATAATTTTAAATAGAGATGCATTGAAGTATGAAGTATATGAAGTATAAAGTGAATATGTAGAACATCAAAAACAAAATAGTTTGGAGAAACAACTTATGTTCACTCCCCAGTTATGAAATTATTCAGTATTTCATGAAATACTTCTGTCTCTGCATAAAAAGACTATAGAGTAAGGTCCTGTGTACAGTTTTAAGAAAACACAGTTATCTACATTATTGTTGGAGGTAGCTCTTTCAAGCAGATAGTATAATTCTTTTATTTTTCAATTTTTATTAATCTATGGAATAAAAAAAAGCATTTCCATTACAAAGTACAGTAAAAAAGATGGTTGCACATGAAATTGCAAACCTACTATGCATAACTTGCAGTTCTTTTCAAATATACAACAAAACTATCATGTAATTCTTGAGAAATGCTTTGCACACAAAAACCTAGCATCATTATTCCTATTCTATAGGTGAGAGAATTGAGACTTGAAAGAGACCAATGGACCCACAAACAGTCAGTTGGAGAGCTAGAGCACAAACTCTGGTCTTTTGGCTCCATAATCAGTGCCCTCTTTACTATTTTTCAATTTCTCTTTGAATATGGTATCCAAATTTATTCACTTTTTCCTCCCTCATGATTATGGAATGCTACCAACAGGGCAGGAAAGAACATGGAGCAAGAAGGTTTGACATCAGGTTTTTTTTTTTAATTGCAGGGGAAAAACAGTAAATGAATATGAACTTTATGATGATGGAATGAGTGAACTAATGGGTCTGGATGGTTGTATAATGCTGCTTTCTTCCATTGAAAGCTGAGACTGGTTTTTGCCCTTTTTTTGCATCCCCAGTGCTTAGCACAATGCCTGGCATACAGTAGGTGCTTACTAAATGCTTGTTGATTTGATTTAAATGCAAAGGTTTGGGGTTTGATTTTTTTATTTGTTTTGTTTGTTTGTTTTTCTTTATTGTAAATCGAACTAGTGAAATTCCATTGCTGTATTTTGGAAAATACTCCTTAACAGATTGTGCAGATATCTGAAACCAATTTTGACTCATTCTGGCCCACCACTCACGGCCACGTTACCAGAATGGTGTAATCCAATTTCCAAATTGCTGACTAGTCCAAAAGCATATGGGGTGAGTAGATGGTCACACATGACAAAGTTGTTGAGTATCTGATAAGACTAAGATCAGATGGGGGGAGAGGGGGGAGGAATCATAGGTGGGGGCAGGGAAAGGGCTGTTTTTGAGTGGATGGTATGGAGCAGCATTTCTAGCATCTTTTAAGATATGAGAGTTGACTGAGTTTTAATGTTTTTGTAATGATGCCAATAATAATTCTACCAACTTTTTAGGCATAAAATGAACTTGAACAGTATGTGAACAAAAAATTATGCCCTCATAAATTGCTTCATTTGGAAATTTTTTGTTCAAGGGAGTTGGTGAAATTGCCAAGAACCAATTAGTACAATTAGAAGTAAATCAGATGGTCAGGGAATTTAGCCTCAAGGTCATTTCATTTGACCTTTCCAGAATCCATGGCAGGGGAATTTTCAACCTCATTCCTTATTCCAAAGGAACTTACATCTGCGAGAACTCACAATTTCCCCATACTGTCCTGGTTAAGCTAAATTCATTCCATGTTCCTCTACAGTGATTCCCAGCCTTTTTTAGAGTTCAGACATACTGTTTCAACTTTATAACTGCCTAGACCTCTGCATGGCATATGGCATATATCTTTTAAAATCAAAACAAACGGACATTTGTGTGTGTGCATAGAGAGATATTTTAGACAGATTTTTGTGATATCCTGAGGTGGGGAATCCATGTCAAGATTTGGACACCACCACCCCCTACCCCTTTCAGCTTCTTCAATCCATTGTAAAGAGTTCCTTTCCTGCTGGGGAGTATTTTCAGATCTTATGGTTCCCCCAATTGACAAAAATGTCCAGTGGACTCAATTTTAGCCACCTTCCAAGCAGCTTTACCCACCAGTTATACTAATGACATGACTGAATATAAATCTCTTCAGAAAAGGGACAGTTTTGTTTTTGTTTTTTAACTTCCAGCACCTTCTACAGATTTTAGCCCAGAGGCATTTAATAAATACTTGTTCGATTTAATTATAAGCGTCCCATAGGTGGTCTCCTGCTCCCATAGGATGGTACTACACCTTACTTCCTAGCAATTTTTTGACAAGTTGAGTTTTAAGCATCCATTTTAATGAGAATATGCCATATGCTATTAACCATTGAAGTAGTGATGGTGATCATTTCACACGGAGAGAGAAATGGGATCTCATAGCAAGCGTTCTGGTCTACAGGGAAGGAAGTGAGTTTTCTCGAGCACTGGGGGAGGTGGGGTGAGGGGGTGGGTCGGCATATGTTTTGCCTTCACTGTGAATCCCTTTGCCTTTTCAACCTCCCCTTACCCCCCTCCCCCCCGCCAGGATCATCTGAAAGAGGATGACACAGACTATATCGTGACTCACGACGAACTGACCCTGAACTTCCAAGAGCAAGCCCCCGTGCCCTCCAGCCCCTCTGCAGGGTTGGAGCGGGACGCAATAGCCTCTCCGAAGACCCCCGGCAAAGAAAATATTTACGAGGGGGACCTCGGATTAGGCGGCTATGGACTCAAGCTTGAACACACTCCTGGTCAATCCCAGCTGAATGCCCTGGCATGAACCTTGCGCCCGTAATGACCAGTAATGCTGGTGGAGCTTCACGGGGACCACAAGCCCAGCTGATTCGAGCGAGCTGGGGAGACGCTGGGAAATGTATTAAAGGCGTAAATTGAAGAGAATCGAAATCTTGTCACATGTATCCCCCTGGTGCCTGGAGAAATGAGAATTTATGATCATCCCGCTGTATTATACGACTGAATTTAATTTCTGACAACAGCAATTTTTATTAATGAATGGGGGGGGGGGGGCGGGTCAATAATCTAACATCTCCAAGGGTGACACTGATACATCCGGGCCTGACAATGTATCCTCTCCGTCTGCTTCTCCCCGAGCTCTTGACTCAGACTGGGGCTTTGAGTCTCCTAACGAGAGATGGAACATAGAAGACAGAATTAGAAAATGGGTTAGAAGGAGGAAGAGGAGGGGGAGTGAGGAGGAGAAGGAGGAGAGGGAGGAGGGGGGAGGAGGGGGGAGGAGGGGGGAAAGCGGGAGGAGGAGAGCTTCAAAGGTATTTTACCAGCTGCTCCTGAGTGTCCAGCTTTTTAGTTGGTGGAAATTGTTGGTGACTGTATATCGTGGGGAGGATGGGCAGGGTTTGGTTTGGTTTTGTTTTTTAAAGGAATATACACATTTGCACATATTGCCTTGGAAAACAATATTCAGTTCAAGGTCTGAGCTGAGTGCTTTAGTAATACCCAGCATTTTATCTCCTATTACCCAGGCTGCCCCTATCCCTCCCACCCCAGATCCAGACCTGGAATCCACTCTTTCCTCATCAACCCCTACCTTCCTTCAAAGCACCCTAGAGGACCACCTTCTATGTAAAGCATTTCCTGAGAATCTCATTATTTAAAAAAAAAAGTTACTATTTTCTCACTCCTCCAATTAGCCGGTATTTACTTATCTGGGTGCATGCAAAGTTCCCCCTCCACCAGGAGACTATAAGCCCCTTGAGGACAGGAACTGCTTTCACTGTTTATCTTTGTATTCCCCAGCATCTGTAGGGGAGGTGCTTAATTAATGCTTGCTGAATTAAATAGTAACCGACTAATAGAAGCCAAATCATATTTTGGAGAGCCAGGCTCAATCACTCCACCTCCAGAGGTTATCACCTCCGTTTGATTTCACATCCCTATTGGGTTCCTTGGGCCAGATTAGGATTTTTTTTTTTTTTAATTCTGGTCTTTGTTCAATGAGCTACCAGCTCAGCACAGAGCAAGGCCCTCACTAAGACTTCCAAGGAAAAGATGGATCTCTTCCTCACCTCCCTGTGTTTGCCTGATGAATGAGCTTTCCTGCCAGTGTTTACATGTTAATCCCTTCTTGGCACCAAAGGGGATGTTTCTGTATCCTCTCTAATGAGATTCTACAAACACAGGTTGTCATCCACATGGTAGGAGAATGTGCCCAGGCCCCTGTCCAGCCACCTGTCCATTCAATTCCAACATAAATGTATGATTAACAACAGGAAAAGTGTGAGGGAGGGAGGAGGGGAATAGATTTTCGTGCCTTTCCAAAAGCAAGAAGTAAAGGTCTAGGGGTGGGAAGAGGGTGGGGGAGAGGGAAGAGAGAAAATTTCAGCCTCTGCTTACAAAGCACAGCTCACAGCACATTGTTGGGACATGAGAATCAGGTGGCCATTTGACTCAACCGCCTGAACTGTGCCTTTGGAGGCATGAAGATACCTCAGGCCTGGCTGCTCCTGAAATTCACTTGAGACTTGAAGATGCAAGTTTTGGTTTTAGATGCTTTGATTATAATGAGTCTTTAAGGAATTAGCTCAGTGGGTTTTTGAAGGCCAGTGAAGAAGTTCTCCTTATGTCCAAGATCTGGAAATAATATGGGCTTTGCTGACCAAATGTTCAGCATTAGACATTAGCTGGAAAGACAGCAGATGCCCCAAAGTGAGCATCATTTCCTTTGTTGTTTCAATGGTGGTATATAGAGGCCCAAAGGGCTTAGTGCCGGAGAAATGTGGAAGCCTGACTTCTGCGCATCCTGGGCAAACTCAAAAAATGATAGAGCATGGAGTTTTCTGGTTTGACTTCATCTAATAAAATATTACCTAAAAATAAAACAAGTGTGTTAGCAAATGTTTTATTTCCAGACCGAGAAAAGTTCATTGGCAATACTTAGTGTCCCAATTTAAAGAGGAAATCAAAGTCAATTTTGAAATATCACATAGATGGTAGGCACACGAATCTTTTGGATCAGAGCTAGGAGAGTGAAAGACAATCAAGGTTGGCAAGAGATTTTGGAGGAATTAAGGGGACACTGGGATTTTTATTGGGATATACTGAAAGACAATCAAGGTGGGCAAGAGACTTGGGAGGGATTGATGGGACACTAGGATTTTTACTGGGGTGAGGGAGGAGCCTGGACCAGTGATTTTAGCAGTGCAAAGAATTCCTTGTGTGGAAACTCCTTCTGCTGATACAGACTTGCAAGTCAAATTATCGATAACATCATTTTAGAAAAGTTCTGGAAGCTCTAGAAAGTTAAATGGTTCGCCAACGGTAGTTAGCAGTTACATATATCAGAGGCAAAATTCGAATTCTGTTTTTTTCTGTCTGCAAACAGACCTTCTCTCCTCTATACCAGACTTTCTCTAGTGGTTCTAGCCTAGGGGACTGTGGAGAAGCAAATTCTAATAGAGCAGGATAGGACAGCGCCTTCCTCTTGGCATTTACCACCAGAAGGAAACTGGCAAATCTGTCAGGTAGAAAACAGAGAGGTAAGAAAAAACATTTGGGGAGAAAGAAGGGTGAAAACCTAGTGATTATTTTTCTTCTCTATTAAGTGAAAGGAGAAAATTAAAACCTGGGGCTCCCTTTCTTATCTTGAGTGAAAGACAAAAAGACAAGGGAAAGAAAAGAATAACAAGCCAATTAAAAAAAACAAAGCCTTGACATTTTAGGGTGGGGAAAAGGACAGAAAACTCTGAAAGGAAGATGATGAGCTTGAAGAATGACCAGGAACACAATTCAAAGTAATCCCAAGGGTGGGGAGATAGCTAGTTATAACATGCATTTCTTGCTTTTAAAAAAATGTTATAAATACTTTGCATTGTTTTTTACTGCAAAGCTACTTCCAGTAACCGTACCCCCATACGACCCTTTCATAACAAAGAAAAAGTTCAGCAAAATACAGTGACTATATTTGACAACAGATGCAAAAATCTGAAACTGGGCGTGAACCCAAGTCTTTGTGGCTCTGAGGTCACCCCTCTATGACCTGCTTTCCTCGGTGCTATTTCCATGTTGCAAATGAGGAATCTCACAGAGGTGAAGAGGCTCGAGCATGGACAGAGACAAGACTAGAACCTTTTGACTCCTTAACTTTTTGACTCCTTCATAGTCCAGCATGCTTCCCACTAGGTCAGGGGTGGGGAACCTGTGGCCTTACGGCCAGGTGTGGCCTTCTAGATCTTTAAGATCTAGGTTCTTTGGCTGACCTCACTTAAGGATCTAGAAGGCCACACATGGTTCCCCTGCAGTAGATTAAATGGTGCAAGCTAAAAGTATTAAGGAAAGATTTTTGTGACCACTTTCGCTCATTCCCCACCAGCTGAGCCCTCTCTCTGTTCCTTAAATATCCCTGTCTACCTGGCAGTCTCTTTCATCTTTCCCTTGACTAAAAGGAAGAAATGGCATGCATTATATAGTTGAGTTAGCATGCAATATGGCCCCACTGGTTTAGGTAAATAAGACACCATGAATTTTTTGAAGAGTTTACCCTCCTTTTACTCATCTATACAATGAGAAGTTTGGACAAATGATCCTGAAGGTGATTCCAGCTGCAGTTATCCATATCTTTATCACTAAAGACCTAAACAAGAACTCATATCCCCCAAGTGAAGAACAATTAGCAATTCATAAGGCGGAATTCTGTTTATCCCTCTGTTACAGGAGGGTAATTATTTGTTCAATTAAGTGATAGCCTGTGTTTTGATTGCTAGTGTCAGTGTGTGAAAGATATTTATTGAGCCGAGCTGAACTTCACAACTGTGAAAGTCAAACATATTTTTTATTTAACTTTTGACACTAATGACTAATGAGGACAGAAGAGATTAAATCATACAAACAAATGATTAGACTTGATAAACAGAACTCTAACCACAACTCTCAGTCGTGAACTGAACAACTATTCTTTCCTGAGACAAGATGTCTCAAAAGTTCTGCAGAATTGATCACAGAACATCCAAGCCCAAAGGGAGGCAATTGGTCTAACTTCTGTATTTTCAGGTAAGGAATCTGAGACCCAGAGAGGTAATGTGACTTTCCCAAAGATAATCACTGGGTCATAACATCTTAAAGTCCAGCAGGGACCTTAAGATTATCTAGTACAACTCTCACATTTTAAGGTGGGGAAACTGAGACCAAGGGAGTTGAAGTGACTTGCTGATGCAAGGTTGTTATAAACTGCAAAATACTATAGAAATCTGTGCTGTGCCTCATACAGTAGAATCATAAGTGAATTCATTGATTTACCTAATCAATTTTCCTTATTCAGCATTCTCCTCCTCCCCTCCCTGGATCTTTTACTAAGAAATTACAGTGTTTGGGGCATGCTAAACATTTTGAGCATTTGTGGGCTCTGGTGAAAATCCTTTTTATGTGGGTGATTATTTTCCATGTAAAATAAAGTTTTTCCAATATTCAATTGTTTGTTGGCCTGAGCACATGCAAGACAATTATGGGGCCCTTTTACTTTCTTTTGTAAAGTCCTAGACATGAACCAAATTCCTGGGAAACACTGAGTGAGGGGAACAAGCCAAAAATATTGTGATTATCAAGAAACTCCCAAGATGAAGCCAAATCTGTATAAATCCCATGCATGACTTTGGGGTCATCGTTTATAATAGCAAGGGGACTGGGAGATATGGTGAAAAGAATACTGGATTTGGATTCAGAGGTTGTTGTGATTAAGTCATTTTTAGTTGTGTCCAACTCTTTATGACCCAATTTGGGGTTTTCTTGACAAAAATACTGGAGTAGTTTACCATTTCCTTCTCCAGCTCATTTTACACATGAGGATACTGAGACAAATGGGGTTAAGTGACTTTGCCAGGGTCACACAAGTAAGTGTCTGAGGTCACATTTGAACTCAGGTCTTCCTGATTCCAGACCCAGAGCTCTATCCACTGAACCACCTAGATGCCTCTGATTCCTATACATGTACTCCACCTTAAATTACCCTTCCCTATTCTGTCCACATGCAGCTCTCAACTTCGTTGAGGTGAAATAAAATGGTCTATGAAGAAAAGGCTGAATAAAAAGAAAAAAGAACTGAATTAAAAAGTCTGCTTAAAGTTTGGTCCTCAGATCTGCACACATGGAAACATCATATTCAAAGCCCAATTTAATGATTACATTGAATCAATCAATAAGCATTTATTAAGGACCTAAGCAATGCCAGGCACTATGCTGGATACTGGGGATGCAAAGAAAAAGAAAAACACAAAAATAATTCCTGCTCTATCAGGGGAAACAACACTTACACATAGAGGTAAACAGAACATATAGACAAAGCCAATAGTAAATTGAAGGAGTTGGAGTTTGGGTCCCTCAGCAGCCGAGGGAATCAGGAAAGGCCTCATGGAGGAGGAGGTGAGCAAGGTGAAGACTAAGACGACATTCCTGAGCTTTCTGTCTGATGGCTCAGGAGTGGGTGTTGCCGCTTAGTATTTCTTCGAAGGCTGAACAGCCTGGGTTTACTTGGGTTTAGAGCCCAGGGTGGGCCTGTGTTCTTTAGGACTAAGCCCCAAACCATCTGTTCTTCTATATACTGCATAACGTTTTTTAAAAAATCTGGAACTCCACACTAAACATAGGTAATTCGAGTTTTATTTGGCAACATGGAGATGCTAGGTGTAAAAGACAATGCAACTTTAGAACCACATTCCAGAATCTCTCATCTGTTCAGCTCTGGTTGTCATACTATACCCTCAAGTGAGAGAGTATTGTTGGGCCTCCCTAGGTTCTGGACAGGCTGGCAAAGGTCTCAGAGAATTCTTCTGTTCTGTGTCATTTCTACAAGTGCCTCAACCCATCACTATGATTTCATTCAGCTGCCCATGATTTTTCCCCACAGAGCAATGAGAGAAAACCCCTACTTGTTAATGATTGTCAAGGCACAGATACCATCAGAAGCATAGAGAATTAAACTGAACTTTTTGCAAAAGTAAATAGTGGAAATTTCCATTTATCCAGAATTCAAAAACTAGAAGAAATTCCCATTTATTCGGTCAAGTTCACCAGAAAAGCTCCCCTTTAAGAAAAGGGACAAAAGGACACGTAGACAAACTGTTGTCAAGGATTCTGACAACTTTGTACAGCTCTGCTTCACTTAAATCCAATTCACATGCAAGTCAAGACATTGTGCTCATGATGCCATAAGTCCTTTCCAAAAAAAAAAGACAACAATATTCCAAAAAGCAACTCCCATGGAATTTATTCCCTGGAGTTATTATATACTCTTCTATACCTCCTGGGTCTACAGTGCTATACAATGGGAATCGCTCAATAGGACACATCATTCTGAAGTGTCTTATGAACCACTGAAGAAAAATTAAATTACATCTATCATCACCATCATCATCGTCATCATCATCATCATCATCATCACTTCCTTTATGTTAGACAATGTAGGAGTATAAGCTTAGACTACCTACACAGTATAGAAGGCTTTTGCTCCCTCAGAAATATCATTCACTGAAAAATCATGGAAGGTTAGAACTAGAAGGGATCTTTGGAATCATGTTACCCAATCCCCTCATTTGCCCAATCCCCAGCCAGGTGATATGATTTGCCCAAAGTTGCACAGGTAATATATATGTGGCCAGGTGGTGATTCGAACTCAGCTCCTATGACTTCAAGTTCACCATCAATGCTTCCCATTAAATTCACGAGTCTATGAAGATTGGGTTTTCAGATTGGCATCATTGGTTGATATAGTGACTGTGGATGAGAGATTCATTCATAAACAGACAAAAGTGGAATGGGGAGGGAGTAGCAGATTGAAAGCCAACAGCAAGAGTAGAGACGGCCAAACCATTCTGACTAAAGGCAACTTTGCTCTCCACAAAGTCAGTCCTGAAATGGAGAAAAGTAAGTGACAATATTTTCATCAGTGAAGGAAGGTTAATACGGAAAATGGAGAATGATCTGGTGTAAGGAATGAGCTCTGTCAGCAATTCCCCTCAAGCCTCAACTGACTGATTTAGTTATTTTGCTTTTTTTTTAAAAAAAACTTATAAATGTTTTTAACTTTTATTTTTATATCAGAGTGATTTCTGAATATACTCTTTTCTTTCCTTTGCCTCTCATCCAACCTCCTCTTGTTAGAAAGAGGGGGAAGAGCTAAAGCAAAACCAACAGACACAGTGAGTATATTATATATTCAACATTCTACTCCCACAGTCCCCATCTCATCAATAGCAGGTGGGGGTTGAGGAGGTGGGGGCAGTACAGTCTGTATAGTGATTTAGGTATTACCATTTTTATTATATTGGAGCATGCCAATCCTCATGATGATGATGATGAATGAATGATGTTCTGTTACATTTTTACTTTTTTTAGTCTTCATAAAATTTTACATATTGTTTCCTCATATTTCTTACTTCATTCCTGCATCAATTCATACAAGTCTTCCCAGGTTTCTTTATATTTCTCATATTCATCCTTTCTCATGGCACAATAGTATTTCATTCCATTCACATACTACAACTGAGTTAGTCATTCTCAAATAGAGAGGAACCCACTTTTTTCAGTTCTTTCATATCACAAAATATTTTGTAATATATGAGACCTTTCCATCTTTAACTTTCTTGGGGTATATGCCCAGGAGTGATATCTCTGAGTCGAGGTTATGAGCAGTTTAGTCACTTTTCTCATATAATCCCAAACGTTTCCCGAAAGGATTAGATCAGTTCACAACTCCAGCAGTGCATTGGTGTACCAGTCTTTCTCCAGATTCTCCAGCATTAGCCCTTTGCATTTTTGGTCATCTTTGGCAGTTGGGTGGTAGTGAGAGAAAATCTGAGTTGTTCAAATTTGCACTTCTTTTATTTAAAGTGATTTTGAACAATTTTTCAGAAGGTTAAAAATAGTTTGCATCTTTTCTTTTGGAAACTTTTTTTGTAAGCGTCAACCAGTTGTCTCATAAGGAATGAGTTTTAGTCTTATATAGTTGTATGACTTCTACATAGATATTTTTATGTAAATTTTTTTATCAGAGATATTTAATGAAAATGTTCCCAACCTGTATTTTTCCTCCTGATTCTAGAAATATTTATTTTGTTTATGTAAAACCTTTTCCATTAATATTATTAAGATTATCTTTTTGTTTTTTAAATTCTTCTGTTCTATATGTACTTAGAAATTCATCATTCAAATTCGTTATAAGCAATTTGGATATTATCCTTTTTACTATATTGAAACATGCTATCCACTGACTATCTTACCAATTATTTACATCTTCCTTTACAGCCGTAATTATATTTATATAAGTCCAATGAGGGATGAGCCTGTAAAGGAGAGGGTTGATTGAGCCAGTCTAATCACTGCCACCCCACTTAAAATCACTGAGGAGTCACTATGGCATACTTTGGTGAGAATATATCTCAATTGAATCAAACAAAGGTGTGAATTAGGTATGAATAAAGCCTGGACATCTCTGTTCAAATTGGGCAATTCAAGTGGGTACTATAAGAAGTTTTTTGTTTTGCTTTGTTTTTCAGATTGATTGAGAGATTTGTTCACGCTCTGTTGGGATTTATATAATCCATGAAACTCATTTGGAATTGAGAATACAAACATTTAGCAGGTAAGAGGCAGAGAGCCAAGCTTCTGAGAAAGAGTTACTTGAGAGATGAGGAGGAGACTAAAATTGAGGTTGAGTCCAAGACTTTAATTTCCTTCCTCCTACATGACCAAAAGAGGACCTTGTGAGTTTCACAAGGTTGAAAGTATTTGGACTTTTTCATTAGCATCTTAGCCACATCCCAAGAACCACAACATCTGTATTATTTGTATCAGGAGGCAAAGAGAGACTGGATATGTTGGGGAGAGGTGGATTCAAGGCTTTATAAGGAGCCCAACAGAAAATCTATGGCATACATAAGAAGAACATCTTGAGATGTTCATCAGAAAAAGGATATTCAGAAGTTTGTTTATCCATTCGCCACATTTGTTCTCTAAGCTTGAACCCATTTTTCTCTGAATTATATGTGCACTAGTGACAGAGTGATTTACAGACTTTCGGATGAATGTTTTGTACCATGTATATATCACCTTAATAAATATCCCTTTCTAAGAGCCAATGAAGCTAGGCTGATTAATTAGTAGCAACTGATAATCCTGGAGAAGCCCACTGGTGGGGTCTCATGAATACAACATTAAAAACCTATTCCCCAAACCCTTCAGGGCTCTCTGCCTTGATTCCCAAGGGAACACAATAGGAGAGCTTTGGTAACTCAACTTGCTAGTGGTTCTGGAATTGGGGGAGTAGTTACAAAATCTGTATGTCATAAATGTCTTGGTAAGTGAACTCCCAGATACTCAATGCATTCTCTTGAAATCTTAAATAGAATTTACCTTCTCATCTTATCCTCCTGTATTTAATTAGAAATAAGCAAAAATAATAATGATTTTTTTCATGCATTTATTTTGTATCTTGCTTCCTTACTAATGCTATTAAGTATCAAGACAACGTCTTGATTAATTTTCTGTTGATAGTCTAATGTTCCCTGAGCGAAAGACCATATCATCTGTAAAAGGAAATAGTCTTTTCTCTTCTTTGCCTTTGCTTATTCCTTTAATTTATTTTCTTGTCATTTTGCTAAAGCTAGCATTTACTGCATTATGTCAACTAACAATAGAAACAGTAGGAACACTTGCTTCACCTCTGATCTTACTGGGTAGGTTACAAGTGTTTCTACATTATAAATAATGATTGTTCTTGATTTTAAATAAATTATTTTGATGATATTAAAGAAAATTCATTTTATTCTTTTACTTTTTTTTAGCATTTTAAAATAAATTAGTGCTGTACTTTTCAAAAGATTTTTCTATATTTGTTGTTATAATCATGTGACTTTTGTTACCAGAATGATTAATTATGCTGAAAGTATTATTAATGCTGAACTATCCTTGTATTCCTAGCATAAAATCAAATTAGTTGTAGTGATTATTTTTTAAAAATATATCGCTGTAGCTTCTTTGATAATTTTTTTTTGCTTTTTTTTTTGGAGGGCAGTTGGGGTTAAGTGACTTGCCCAAGGTCACATGGCTAGTTTTTGTGTTAAGTGTCTGAGGCCGCATTTGAACTCAGGTCCTCCTGATTCCAGGGCCGGTCCTCTATTCTTTGTGCCATGTAGCCGCCCCTTTGATAATATTTTTATTTAACAGTTTCAAAATCAGTATTTTTAAGTTATTTTCTTTCTCTATTTTGTCTTTCTCCAGTTTGTGTCAGGACTGTATGTGTTTTATTAAAGGATTTTGGTGATATGCCTTCCTTCTCTTTTGAAAAAAAAATTTATTTAAATGATTGTTTGAACCAATCTGGATCAGGGTATTTGATCTTTTTTCTTTAATATATCCACAAGTCTTTTTATACATCTCACACTATCCTTAGGAAAGAGAGAGTGACACTAATTAACTGAAAAATGTGGAACAAAATAGACCACTCTTTTGAAATGGAACTAAGGTTGAATGGCTTTCACAATCCCCTAACACACATCAGGAACATCTCTAAAAGTAAACAAAATGTAAATTTACTTCTATGGTGGTAGCATTTTGTTAGCATCAGAACTATGATTTTTTTTTCCTTACTTCTGAGAACTACAAAAAGTCCTAAACCTCATCTATAGGATGTCAGATTCCTACTGATAAGTTGTCAGTATTGCCATAGATTTAATTGTCATTCAAAAACAGATTGGAAGGGAAATTCCAACAAAATAGATTCTATTTGGTAATACAATACAACACTTTGATCTCTTCAGCTCAAAGTTATTTCTCCCTCAACTAATCTCATACCACTTTATGTTCCTCTTATGCTAACATAAAAGCATAGTTTTTTTTTATTTTATCTGTGTGTGTGATTTATCTCCACCTCCTCAAAAGTCCTTCCCCAACGACTAAACAGAACATGGACTTGTACTTCAGCTCTTCACATATACTTCATACATACTTCACCTATCAAAGCCAGAAAGGCTTCCAGATTGGACCTCAGGAAAGACTATGTCTACAATCGAATGAACAACCTAGCAAAATATGGCAAGCACTTTGGCCACTAGATGACAAATTATTTAGACATGGCAATCCGTGAAACAAATACTTAATATTTCAGTGGATCTGTAATCTCATAGGATTATAACTTTAGAGTTGGAAAAGATCTTAAAGACCCATGAGTCCAACTTTCTCATTTTACATATGAGGAAACTGAGGCACAGCAAGGTCAAGTGACAGGAACAGGGTCACAACTGGTAAGTGTTTGAGGTGGAATTTGAATCTGTATCTTCCTAATTCCCAGCCTAATATCCACTTACACCATGCTGAATCCCTACTGATGCCTCATGGATTTCTCCCTCCAACAGTGCAAATGGCATACCTCATATGCTACCCTATGCCTTCACATAAATCCTGCACAGAATCTTTCTTCTATGTCATTAGACAGTACCTCGATACCAGGCATAAAAAGAGGAAGACATTCTTACCGCTGATGTTCAGAACTCTCAAGGAGGACATCCTACACAAGACCAAATGAACTATTCCCTATAAATGCTGAGGCTAGTGTTCCTGTTTTGGGGTAGCATCTTGCCACTAACATTGAGTCATGGACTGCCGAGGTGAGGACCGATGGAACTGGGTAGGAGGGAACACAGGGCACGTAGCAGGGTCAGCGGTTTTTCCTGGGGCTAGCAACCCACGGCCTGGATTCTTGAAGCTACATGCCCAGACTTTCAGAAGTTGGGATGGAGGAATGAAATCTAGGGGCTCTCATCCCCTCCCTGACACACAAAAAAATCAAGAGGTAAAAGCCCCACCTAGAGTACATTTTTGCATTAGTGTAAACAGCCCCAGGCTTGAAAATCACTGAGGAAGGAGGAAGGGAGATTGTACTGTACAGAGCCTAAACCCAGGTGGGTGGAGCCAGCAAGCGCTAACAAAAAAAGCCCAGGTGTGCTTTAGAACCACCTGGCCAATCAGCAAACCACAGCCCCACCCTTCTACTACAGTAAGCCTGCCTGAGAAGCAGCCCAGAGAAAGAGGTGGAAACCTGAAACAGACTACCCCCGGCCTCAGGTAACTCAGGGGAAACACAGAGATTCCTGGCCCTGGCTTCAGTCCACATACTCAGAGGCCACAGCTCACTAAGTCAACAACCAAACGCCTACCTCTCAGCCTGAGAAACTCACCCCCGAAGCAGATATCCACTCTAAAAATACAGGATATAGGCAACCACAA
>CM053591.1:161006191-161047860 GCA_028646515.1 Pseudochirops corinnae | reverse complement strand
GCTCTCCAGAATGGTTGTATCAATTCACAACTCCACCAACAATGCATTAGTGTTCCAATTTTTCCACATCCTCTCCAGCATTTGTCATTTTCCTGTTTTGTCATCTTAGCCAATCTGACTGGCGAGATGTGATACCGAGAGTTTTTAAAGGAAATTCCAAGAGAACCAAAGTTGTCTTAGTAAAACTGCCATCTTCTGATCTTCTTAAATAGCATGGTCATTCAGAGGTCATAGGGTAGAGGGACAGTAAATGGTTGCATTTCCTCCTTCTCCTGTTCTCTCCTGAGCTCTTAAGCATGGGTTGGAGAAGGGCCTCCATCACACATAAGAAAGTGTTGTCATTTCACTTTGTTAAAATGAGAGCTACCACTCCAAGCTTTTCCTTTCCAATTTGTCCCTACTAGTTAACCTCTTTCCTTTGGGCTGTGCCACCTAAGCAGGTAAAAGCAAGTTTTAGCTCATTGACTCCTACCATCTGGTTGCCCTAAGATTCCACTTACTCTTTGAAACCAGCCACTACCACATACATTTACCTCTTAGAACTAACTGACTTCCTACCCCACCCCTTTCCAGTTATAACCAAAAAGCCAGAAATGTGACCACTTGCTTAATTAAGGAACCATCTCAGCAAGATTCAATTGCTTGTTCCTCATGAATTTGCATTTTAACACAACTCCTCATGATCTGACACTCTCAGTGCTTCTTTGGTCATTTGTGTGTCTGAATAATAGACCTGGATTCTTGGCTTGGCCTGACCTATTCTCATATTCCTCTTGTTTGTCTGAATCTCATTAAACCCAGTAGCAATAAAGAAACTTTCATTTGGCTATTCTACAACAGAGCACATTTTGATTTCCATGTTTACTCTATTCATTCAGGCACTCAGAGGCTGGATCATCATTCCTTTTAAAATATATTCCTTGGAAAACTCAGTTGGGTCGTGTGTTTTAGGAGCTGCCATAAGGGATGGTTATGCTACAAATCCCAGAGTGCTCCCCCAACCTCCCAGCCTCAAACGCTGAAGGAAATTTCTAATTAGAATTTCAAGTCACTGGAGTAAAATCATGGCTAGGTACTTGGAGAAGGGAGAGGAACACAGAAAGAGAAGATGAGAAGGCACTAAATAATAAGACCTACACACATTTCTTTAGCATTTTACAAAGCCTTTTCTCCTAGTAACCTCATCAGGTCCGGGGTAGAAGCTCATGATCAGAGATTTTTCCCAAGGTCCTATTGCTACTTAAGGATCAGAGCAGGGATTCAAACCAGGTCCCCTACATGAAAGACCCCCAGGGCATTTTCCATTCCATTATCTTGTTTTTCAGCAAACTGAATCTGGGGGAGTCAATTCTGCCTATTTCACAATTGAGACCTAAGGTCTAGGCCTGGGTAAAAAGAATCACTTCATGCCATTAGTGAATTCATTTCTTTATCTGTGCCAAATTCATGTTGTTGTTTCCACTTCTGTTTATTTTCTCGAGAAGGTCGATCAGTCAGCAAGCATTTATTAAGCCCTCACCAGGCACCAGGCTCTGGGCTAAGTGCTTTGGAAACAAAACAAAACCAAAAAAATGTTCCCTGCCCTCAAAGAGCTCATATTCTCATGCAGGAGGCAGCATACAAACAATTATGTATATGCAAGATACATAAATACTTAGATATAGATATGTACACACACCACATACATATTATCTTGTATGTACATGCACACATATACATACATGTATATAGTATGTGTGTATGTGTATGTGTTTATATATGTATGTGTATGTGTATATATGTGTGTGTGTGTGTGTGTATATATATATATATATATGTATATATACACACACACACATACATGGGGGGGAATTGAGCATGGGGTACAAAGAACTGCCAAAAGGTGAGGATCAATAGACTGTAGTGTACACGGAGGGGAACAAAGTATAAGAAGACTGGAAAAGTAGAAAGGAGCCAGGTCATGAAGGGCTCTGACGACCAGAGAGGGTTTTAGATATCGCACTGGGGCTGGAGCTGGGCCTTTCAAGATGTCCAAGTGCCTTGCCTTCATTAATGACACTTCTACCTCCTACCTAAGCAGGTGTTTGGAAGCTGAGCCCCCTTCCCCTAGATAATGCAGCAGCTTCTGTTAATAAGTGGTACCAATGTAAATCTTTGTCACCCTTAAGTCTTGTGACATTCACTTTTCCCCTTGGAGAAACAGAACAGCACTCTGGACTGTAGGGAGGATTTTTTTCTTATTGGAACAAATGCTTTGTAAAGACTCTGGAGAGCTTTGATGGTTGATTATTGACTTTGAAGCCTGTGATTTCCAAATTTTCATTTCTGACTGAGGCCATGCGGACAAATGTATCAGACTCACAGTGCCAGGTCCATGATGCTGGAGCTCTCTTTGTGGGCAGTAAATACAGTACTTTCTGGTTCCCCATTCATCTGCCACTCTGACAATGGCTCAGGAGCCACTAGGGAGCAGATGTCCCACAGTGCTAGGTAACAGCTTAATTATTTCCATCACTGACTTAGCCCCTTCACCTCTTGACGCAAACTAAAACAGGATGGAAGGACTAAAATAAGAAAGCAGATTCTAAGACAAAATATTTTGCATAAAAAGGAGTAGTCCTTTTCTCCTTTTCTCACACACACACATACACACACACATACACACAAGAAATCAACCATTTGTAACAGGAGCCAGACCAAGGCAACTCTATACTTTTCAGGGCCCTGAGTATCAGGTACAAGCACAGCTAATCAGGATTCCATTTCTCGGGAGACTGTGTGCAAGGAGCTGGGTGATCAAATCAAAAGGATGAAAGAGAGTAAAAGGCAGAGCAGGGTGATTGCATCAGAAGAGCAGTAAAGACTTCTAAGCCGGAAGGAGAAGGGGAACAGCATGGAAAAGTGAGTGTAATCCTTACCTTTGGGGTTCACTCACCCAACACCACCAACACTAACTGGTTGGATCTCCAGAAGAAAGGCTATTCCTACTACCAGTATACTAGGGGTAACTCTGAGTGGCTCTCCTCCTAAACATTATAGCATGGGTCCCCACCAGTGTGTTTCCCCTTAACCAGACAGTAGACTCAGGCCTTTAGCAAAGATGTTTTCTAAAATGGTACAGCAAGGATATTATTTATGAAGTGCTTCCCTCAAACAGCAGGGGCACACACACCCCCAAAGACCCCCCAGAGTCCAAGAGAAGGGAAGAGTGAGCATGAATTTAAAGTACAATAATACTTTATGATGTACAATGTAGCACATTCATAGTAGACAAGCATGGCCAAGGCAACTCACAACTCTGATATTACAGGGCCTTGATGTCCTTTCTCTCTTTCTAGAGGGTTCTCACAGAGGTCACTCTACTGTTGTTCTACTGTTCAGTTATTCTGGTTCTTCACAGGTGGCAATGTCTCAGCAGGACCAGCAGCTCAGATGCCCTACATTCCTAAGGTATGATATATTGCCTGGAAGGGCCATTTTGCCGCAAGGCTGGCTCAAGCAGATCTCTGGCTGTGGTCACTCCTCACCCAGCTCCACTGCTGCTGGACTGGACTGGGCAGCTTGCTCAGACACTGTGTTCTTCTCCAGGCATGTCTAGGTCAGTCCTCTAGTCTGCTGAGTTCACTCTTCAGTAGACAGTTATGGTCTTTTTCCTACCTTCTGCCACTGTCCGCGCTGGGAAGCACTATGGTGTCTTTAGTTGGAGTGTTGCCATGCTTTTTTTCATCTGGAGTGCTACCAAGCTCTTTCTGCAATAGCAACAGTCTTAAACTTAGAACTGGCAGAAGCCTCTTCCCTTTGACTCCCTCAGAGCCTCAGCTCTCCAGAAGTGTGGCTATTAATACTATCAGTATAACTAGGGATAACGCTGTTTTGTCACCTCCAGGCAGGAGATGAGAGAAGCCTTGCCTCTTTTTTCCACAAATTCTTCCTCATTCAAAAAGCATGTCCTTCTTTAAGTCATTCCTTAGGGTAATTAGTTTCAGTTCAGTCATTTTCACTTCCCATGCTCCTTTTAGAATCACATATAGATAAGGGGCAAGGACAAAGACGAATATAGTCTGTGCTTTGGAAGCACATTCATTCTCGGTAGTTTCTTCTTAAGGTATTCACACTTCCACACTTTGGACTCTTTCTAGGGTGGAGAATGTCTATTTTTCATCTGAAGGCTTTCCAATTTACTTTTAAAAGCCTGTCTTTTCTTCATCTCACACCTTTTAAATTGGTAAAAATGACCAAAAAATGGAAATAATCAGTGTTGGAGAGACTGTGAATATTATTGGTGAAGCTATGAAATCACATAATCATTTTGGAAAGCAATTTGGAATTATGCAAATAAAGTGACTAAAATGTCCATTTCCTTTGGACCAGAGATTTGTTATTGGGCTTATACCCCAAGGAAGTCATCAAAAAGGAAAAAGTCCACATATGTTCCAAAATATTTATAGCAGTATTTTTTGTGATAGGTAAGGATTAGAAACAAAATAGTTAAGCATCAATTAAGGACTAGCTAAACAGACTGTGGCATATGAATGCAATGGAATATTACTGTGCTATAAGAAATGACATGTGATGAATATAGAGAAGCATGAAATGAGTTATATGAACTGATGCAAAGAGAAATAAGTAACGTCAGGAAGATAATATTGACAACAACTGCAACAGTAACTATATACCAAGAAATCAAGAGTAGATGTAGCAAAATTATTAAGATCAAGTGGGACTCGAATAAAGAGACATCAAAAGACATGCCCAATCTGCCCCTTCATGGAAATGGGAAGTTCACATGTGTTATACATTGCATGTTTCTAGACTTTTTCAATGCATCAGTCAGAAGTACTATTTTCCTTTTCCTCTAAAAATCCCAAAAACTATTTGTCATATAAGAAAGGGAGGGAGAAAGATAACTTGGGAAAACTCTAGCAATGTAAGAAACAGAAAATATCAATGAAAACGTGTTGTTTTTTTTTAAAGTCTGAGAGAGCTTTGGTTTTGAGTTTCTTTGTTTTTTGCCTTTGCAGACCTTTAACTTTTGCTAAAGTCTTCCTGGGGTACTCCCTTAACATAAGCATGCCTATGCCCGGTACAAGAAAAGAGGTCAACAGAAGTGTAGACTGCTTACCAACGTCTGAGAATAAACTGAGATCCCACAAAGGAAGAGAGAAAAGATCTGAGCTGTAGAGAGGAGCTAAGACCAAGGGACACTCTTGAGTGAAGATTCATGGGCAGGGCTGGCCTACATCATTTCTGTGCTACCATTGACTTTGCCAGATTTTTTTCCTCTACCTTAACACAGGTGTTTTAGAGAAGAGGTATCAGACAGATCACCAACAGTTTTGAGTGTAGCCCGAGACAGATTAAAATGTAATTGGGAAATATTTCACAAAACAAATAAAAATAGAGTGAAACATAGATAACACAACAATGTAAAAATAAGTCAGTACATGGCCTGCACGGATCCTTATGTCTGGATTAGTGACCCATTTCTATTTCAGTCTGATACCACTGTTTTAGAAGACTATTTCCCAGATTCCTATGCAGAATCTAAGAAACAGCTGTAGTCATCTTCAAGTTCACAAAAATGCCACTGTTAAATGCTATACCCACACTGTTAATGCTTCTATTAATGTCCATTTCAGAGGCATGATTCTTGCTGAAAATGTTGTCCCAAAATATTCCAGTGGGAATTAATGATTTATTAATTCTCATTTAGAAATGGGTATTAAGATGTGTTCTCCTATTCTTTCCTAATTGTTTTAGCAAAAAGTATTTTGCTTTTAAAATGCATAGCCTTTGTCTGGTCTACAAGTAAGGTACAGAGTTCGGATGATGTTAGGGATTCCCGGATTATCTTGGGTTAGGGCTTAAGCCAATTAAGGTTATTTATTATTATTTCCAACATTATCATAAGATTATGCCAATTTAGATATGGAAGAGACATTAGAGGCCATCAAATCCAACTCCTTCATTTTACAGATGATGAAATTGAGACCTGGAAAGTGACTTGCTGAGAGTGACACAACTAGTGAATGTCTGAGGTAGGATTCAAATTCACAACTTTTCGATTCCACACCCACCACTCTGCCAACTCTGTTACCTAGTTGTTAGTCCCAGTAGTTCATGTAAATCCCGAGTTGAGAGGAACATGAGGTTCATATTTATTTGACCCTGACGGGCAGTCAGGTGGGTAGCCATCAGTAGTCAAGGTTACAAATAGAGTCTATTATTCACATATGCCACTATTAAGGACAGAATCTAGTATCTCTTCTCTATTAGAGCAGAAATAATGAATGAGTTTTTATTTCTGAATTCTGTCCCTAAGGTCATTATCCTCCATAGTTTTCAAGCATACTCATCTGAATGCACTGTCCATATTTGAGGAGCAATTGAATGTGAACAAGTGTGATTACCAAATAGATTTGAACTTATCACATTCAGCTTGAAGAACAAGACTTCGGTTTTGAGGATCTATGTAGATCTGCAGAAAAGACACTGTCATAGGAGTTTGAAAAAAACACTGGGGTTTTCTCAGCTCTGCCTCTCAATGACCTTGGGAAAGATTCTTCACCTTTCCAGGGTTCTGTCTCTAAATAAAATGAAAGGACTGGACAGTTCTCGAATTTCTGTGACTCTTTGTGATTCTCAGATCTTCATCTGATACAAGACTTTAGTTCTGACAGCCATGTAGATGGAGCCAAACATAAGCACACAACTAAGTAGAGCCCATCTTTAGAAGAAAATTAAATGAGAAGACCGTCTTATGATCATAGATCTAGAAGGGGCCTCAGAGGTCTCTGGTCCAAATCCCTAATTTTAGAAATAAGGAAACTGAGACCCAGATAGTATAAGGGAATTACCCAAAGTCTTTTGGATAGTAAGCATTGGATGTGGGATTTGAACTCATTTTGTCTTACCTCAGAACCAGGACTTTGTTTTTCTTTATTATTTGGCAACCATTTCTTCCCTTACAGGGCAACTAGGTGGTGTAATAAAGAGAGCACTGGGACAGGAACCAGGAAAACTTCAGACACTTACTAGCTGTGTGACCCTGGGCAAGTCATTTAACCCTGTTTGCCTCAGTTTCTTCATCTGTAAAATGAGCTGGAGAAGGAAATGACAAAACACTCTAATATCTTTGCTAAGAAAACCCCAAATGGGGCCATAGAGAGTCAGATGTGACTGAAATAACTCATCAATGACAATCTTTCCTTAAGTTAGTTTAAACTAGTTAAGTTCATTAATTAACTCAATTAGTTTGTTAGTTGAAATTTTACAGAAATAATAACTAACATTTCTATAGTTTTTTTTAAGGTTTATAATGGTAACATAGGTAGCATAAGAATATAGGCAGGTAGCCGATTGATTTTCCAGCCTCTAGGGAACAGAAATCAGGGTTATAAACACTATCTCTTCATTTTATAGATGAGTCAACTGAACGGTGATTTCCCCAAAGTCGCAAAGATGAAAGATCAACAAAGCCAAGATTGGAACCTGTGTCTTTGAGTCCAAATCTCATGCTCATTCTGCTACATCATACTGCCTCCCCATTCCCCTTCAGAGCTTCTCATGGAGGGAAAGTAGCCATTGACAGCCATGTAAACGGAACTAGACATAAGCACTTAACTAAGTGGAGCCCATTGTCAGGAGAAAATAATGACTCCTGACTTTGTTTCATCAAACAGTAGATTGGAAACTTTATCAGGTCTCCAGTTTTATACTGTGTCTGGTGAGTGCATTCTTCAGTGTAATTTACACTTCTAAGCTGATGCAGCTCCACGATCCCTGGCTATGGAACCGATTTGGGGCAGGAATACAGATTCTCTTTCTGTAGCATGATTGCTGAGTCATGGAGTCATAATGAGTAGGAGGGGAGCTTGAGGGAGGGGACAGGAGACATGCTTTTGCAGCAAAGCATTGACGCAAGAAATGTGCTCATTCAGGCAATAGAATCTCTTAATAAATCTAACCAGGTCAATGACGGTGATGTGGATCTTTGTGGAGGAAAAAAATTGAATTTTTAAAAATACTCCTCAGCAGAGGTGTCCTTGGCTGAGCTTTAAAATGGGTTTGTTGTGTGATCCTGGCTAAGTCACTTAACCTATGTTTATGTTTGTTGAATTAAATCATACCTTTGGACTCTCAAATGATAGAGTCAGATCTCAATGATCTCCAGAGAAAGCAAACCACGATAAATCTTAAAGTCCTCCTTCAGAGGGCTCATAAAATCGCATATTTGGAGCTAGAGGCAAACTTGGAGGACGTCTGGTCCAACCATCCGAAGTTTACCAGTGAGGAGAGAGAAGCCCAGAGGAGCGAAGTGACTGCAATAGGAATAGAATTCACACCAATTCCACTATACCAGCGCCCTCTCAATTATGACTGCTTTGCACCAAACTCCCTGGTTTATTTTGACTCTGCGTACAGACAAAACTCTGCAGTAACTGGAAATAGAACAGAGAGGGGAGGTTTAAAGTTCCTTCTTCCCAAGCTAGCTCAAGAATTAGGAAAGTCCCTTCAAATCTAAACATTCAGTTAACCTAGAAATGTAAGAAGTACAGTAAAACCTACAACAAATGTGTAAGCCATAAAGAATAAGCAAGGACAGCATATAAACTCAGCCAGCCAATGAGCGTTATTGAGCACCCACTGCTGGCCAGACACTCTGCACAAAGCAAGTCAGAACCCATCCCTGAACCCAAGGAGCTTACGTTCCCATGGCCAGGTGGCTCCTTTCTAGATTGTGGAATTTAGAGCTCTATTTTTTTAGAGATGAGAAAATTAAGCCCAGAGAGTAGTGACTTGTCTGACATTGCACAGGAAGCAAATGGCGGAGTCAGGATCAAAACCCAAGGATTCTGACTCCAAATCCAGGGCTCTTTCCACCAGTGGGGTAGGCCAGAGTCAAAGGATCTGGATCTAAATCCAGCCTCTGTCATTTTCTGTGATCTTAGACTATACTAAGCTTCATTTTCCTCATCTATAAAATGAGACAGGGCAGCTACTCTACGTGGATAGAGTGCCAGGAATTCTTGACTTTACAAAAGCTCTTCTTCATGAGTTCAAATCTAGCCTCAGATACTTATTAACTGTGTGACCCTGGCCAAGTCACTTAACCCTGTTTTGCCTCAGTTTCCTCATCTGTAAAATGAGCCAGAGAAAGAAAAGGCAAACCCTTCTAATATCTCTTCGAAGAAAACCCCAAAGTCCTGAAGAGTCAGAAATGACTGAACAACATAAAATGAGACAGTAAGACTAGAAGTTTTACTTCTCCAAAATTATCTCTTCACCAAACTAGAATTTGAACTCAGATTCCCCGACTCCAGTTCCAGTGAACTTCTCAAAGCATCACTCTACAAGAGGTGGACAGCTAGTTTCCCATAGGGTGTCTTCAAGCAAGCCTGGGAGGTCACTCACTGGGCATAGATTCCATAGAACAGAAGGCAGTAAACTACAGCCCAAGTTCCAACATCCAGAGACTATTTTTTCTATAGCCAGACAGCTAAGAATAATTTTACATGTTTAAATACAATTAAACTTTAAGTATATAAAAGCCATTCTTAGATCACCAGGTCATATAAAAACAGGCAGCAGGCCAGAATTGGCCCCTAAGCTAGTTTCCTGACCCTGTTAAAGAAGATATTTGTACTTCAGTAGGGGGTCAGCCCTCTCCCTCTAAAGTGCTGGTTACAAAAGCTTTTCATTATTTTGTTTGAAATATTATGGATTTCAAGAATATTGATCCCAAACCCTATTCAAAAGAAGTCTATCCCGGAGAATAATCTAGATAACTTTTAGATCCTGTCTTCTGATTATCTGCTCTGCCCATATCACTCCCTCCCCTAGAGCAGAGATAATCTAAGCAGATCATAAAGGGAAATATGTGTGTCTTAGGTGTGTTGTCTCCCCTAAATAGAGCGTGAACTCCCCGAGAGCAGGAACAATCCTCTTTTTATATCTGTATCACCATTGCCTAGGTCAGTGTTTGCCACACAGTAAGCATTTCATAAACACTTTTTCATTCATTCATTCACTCAATCTGACATCCTATTGACAGGTCATCCTTTCAGATGAATTATGATTCCATGAATTATTCCATGAATAATGATTCAAGTGAGAAGATGGTCAGGGGATCTACTGGATTGGTTCGCTTCCCACGGAGTCAGACCCATTTGTTCTGGCTCCAAGTTCATAGATGTGTGCGTGGGGTCTAGTTAAGTACTAGATGATTGGTGTTTTGGGATGATGCTTAGTCTCTGTCACCGAGGGGCTGGGTCAAAGATGCCTGGCAACATTGCCCCAAAAGAAAAGGTCTCTTTGCACAGGCACAGCAAGCCATGAGTCTACCAGGAAAGCAGCTGGCCCAGAGTACTCCAGGATACCTAGGCCTGTCAGCTATGGCTGGCAATCAGCTGTTTAGTCCTCTGTCTAAGTCATTACCACTGCCCAGACAGTCCTGCTTCTGGGATAGGGAAAAATGACATTAGAGAATGAAAACCAGTCAAGCGGGAGTCTATGTGGCACAATAAACAGAAAGAAGTGACATTTAAAAAGAACCAAGAACCAGGCAAGGGTTCAGGTTTCCAAAGCAAATCCCTTCCCCCTTGGATTTTTAAGAAGCCAGGACTTTCAAAGGGCCCATAGAGCTCTGAATGAGTCTCCTGGAAGCGTTACAACTAACTCCCCAAAGTTTATTTGCTTCTTTAGAAAAAAAATATTTTTATAGTCATTCACAACTTAGCTTCCTCAAGGTGAGGCCTCTGTCCCTGGGCCAACAGCCTTCTGGAAGCTGTTCATCCTCATTCAATGCTAAGCTAAATGTAGGTGTGTGAGCTTGCTATCCAAGGTCTGAAGCAGAGGAAAGGGGTTGATTCAGATTGACTTTAACGTGAAAAAAAGTCACTGTACAAAAACTGGTCTGTGTTCGTGCTCTGTTTTCTGGATTTTGTGATTCCCCCCACCTCCCGCCCGCCCGCCATTATCTTATATAACATTATGAATCATTCTTCATCTCATGTTCCCAAGCCAGCTTGTCAGCAAAAGTCAGTAGAGCTAGGCTCATGTTCGAGGGGCCTTAGAGCAGGCGGACAATGAGAATCCCAGAACGCCAAGAATAGGAAGTCACCCGATCCAGCTCCTACCTGAACAGAAGTGCCTTCTACAGCATTTCTCATCAGTGGTCCACTACTCTCTGCTTGAAGCCCCAGATAAGGGGCTCCATATTGGATGCAAAGCAGTATTATGAGAGGTTAACTGGTTTTAGAATCAAAGGGATCTCAGTTCAAATCCTGACCGTCTCCTCCCACCTGCACAAAGTTGGATTAATGATACTACTCTTCATTTTTCTCAACTATAAAATGAAGGGATTGGATTAGATCAGGGCTTCTTACATCTTTTCCACTTGCTATCCCTTTTCTTGTTTCAGCAGGTTGGGTTGCATGGTTTGAGGGCATGCACAGTGCAAAGTGTGCATGCTTTGTGTTCAGAACCAAGGCTGAAGTGAAATCACACAATGCAACACGGGCAAGCGGGGCCAGAAACACCTCAGATTCATTATACATTTTACTTTTAATTAATTTTTGGTCACTGCATGTTCAGAAACCTTTTACAATTGCTATATGGAGTTGAGACCCACAGTTTAAGAAGTGTTGTGTTAGATGACCAATAAAGTAAGTGTCTTCCATCCCTAAATCTCTGATCTATAGGACAATTCATACTGTTAGGAAGAACCAATGTAGCCAAGATTAGAAGGAAAACAGAAAATTGGGAGAAAAATTTTATAGATAGTTTCTCATATCTCATATCTCAAATATATTTAAAAATGTCAAATTTATAAGAATACAAGTCATTCCTTATTTGATAAATGGTCAAAGGATAAGAGCACACAATTTTTTATGAAGAAATCAAAACTATATGTAGTCATATAAAAATGTTCTAATTATCGATTAGAGAAATGCAAATTAAAACAACTTTGAGATATCAACACCTATCAGATTGGCTAAAGTGATAAAAGGGAAAAGCGATAAATGTCCACGGGCATGTGGAAAATTTAGGACACTAATTCACTGTTGGTGAAACTGTGAACTGATCTTACAATTTGGAATTATGCCCAAAGAGTACTAAAACCAAAAAAGAAAAATTACCGTTTGGCCCAGCAATACCATTATTAGGTCTGTTTCTCAAAGTGATTAGGGGAAAAGGAAAAGAACTTACATGTTCTAAAATATTTATAGCAGCTCTCATTGTGGTGGTAAAGAACTAAAAACTAAGGGGATGCCCATCAATTGGGGAAGGGCTAAACAAGCTGTGGTATATAACGATGATGGAATACTACTGTGCTATAAGAAATGATGAGCTGGTTGATTTTAGAAAAACATCAAAAGACTTGCATGAAATAAAGAGTGAAATGAGCAGAACCAGGAGAACACCGTACACAGTAAAAGCAGTATTGTTCTAATAACAACTTCAAACAACTAATTCATTTGGAATATTATAAATACTCAAAGCAACTACAAAGTACCTATGAAGGAAAATGCTCTGTCTGCATCCAGAGAAAGAACTAACAAAGAGAAGTGTATATAGTACAATTTTACATATATAACATATATGTATGCATGTATATATACATGAATGTGTGTATACACATACATTTGTGTCTAATGGTAGCCTTCTCTAGAGAGGGGTGAAGAAAGAAGGAGGAAAAAAAAATAAAAAGAACGCAGCAGAAAACGAAAGAAAACAGGAGCACGGAAAATCAGGGTAGCCTTGTAAATGATGTGTAGTGTTTATTACATAGTTTTTTTTTTAAAGTAAACTGTGTAATGGAAATTCATGGTTTTATACTGAATCCTCTTTTCAAGCTGTGCTGTATGCATAGAAATATTCTCTTTTTTGTATTTAAGTTCAAAATGAATAAAACATTTTTTTAAAAAATTATTTGGAAGGACTTTCTTGTATTGAGCTGTAGCTGCCTGCCTGTAACTTCTACCACCTCCTAATTCTGCTTTCTGAAGTAGCACAGACCACACAGGACATCTCTTTTACATGTCAATCACTCAAATATTAGAAGATATCTAACATCTTGTCTCCTCTTTACCCCTTCTAACACACACACACACACACACACACACACACACACACACTAGCTAATTCTTCTCCTGTCAACCAGTATAACAAACATCTATATAACCAATAAAACCATCTACCCTAGAGACATCTTTTCTCAAAAAGTTGGCTTACAGATTAGGGCACAGGAGCTCCTAAGTCTGTTAAGGTTCCTATAAAGATTGGATCTTCCGGAATGGTTTGGCCCTAGGAAAAATGGAAGAAAGGAAGGAAGGAAGGAAGGAAGGAAGGAAGGAAGGAAGGAAGGAAGGAAGGAAGGAAGGAAGGAAGGAAGGAAACAAGGAAAAGAGGGAGGAGGGGAGGGAGGAAGGAAGGAAGAAAGGAAAGAAGGAGGAAGGAAACAAGAGAAAAAGAAGGAGGGAGGGAAGAGAGGAAAACACAGTTTATCTTTTGTGACCTCTTTTCTCCCCCATTTGGCCTGTTTCTACTTCCTGGACTCTCCCAACATCTCCCTCATCCCGGATCACTTTTCACTCACTTACAAACTCATATACTATACAAGCACACATATAATACCTCCACCAAGCTCCATTCCCAATAATCATTATCTTGAGATATGTACTAATATCAGAAAATTTACTAATGACAATTATCTAATTTATATTTACTAATGTAAATAAAGTGCCCCCTCCTTGAGGCACATAAACTTTAAAAGGGTTCAAAGGTCTCTAAGCCCCCAGCACTCAAAATAGTGAGACTATAATGATACGATGACTGGACTAAAGGTGGAATTGGTCTCTTGGGTTACCGTAGCTTGACTCAGAACCCCTGGAAAGACGTTGATAAGATGCCTGCCTACTGGTTATGACCACCTTGTCCTCCTGCAGTGGAGAGAACAGTGAAGCATGGGGCAGCTTCTACCTGCCCCCAAGACCCTATCCTTTCTCATTTCTGGCCAATGTATTTGGGGGGCCATTTGTCAAGGCTGCAGAAGCTACTGAAGTGTCAGCAATCCCCTGAGAAAAACTGCAGTCCTTTGAGCTCAAGGAAACGCTTGGGCAAGCACAGAGCAGAGCAGAGAGAGCTGTGCCTGTGTCTTTGGAGGCAGGGCCCTCGTGCATCTCTCTCCCTCTGCACAGTCGGGTGCTTCTGGCCCATCACTCATGACACAGCAACCAGGGGCTGCAGGTTTCTCCAGCCCGACAGAGCTGGATGAACATCTCTTTCTTGTTTATCTCATCAGCCAGTTTGACAACAGCTGTTCTGGAGGCACCATCAAAGATTAAGGGGCCGTCAGAGTAAGCCACATGGTTTGATTTCATACCCAACAGGGAGCTGAAATGTGAAAGGCCCACACACCTTCCTCCACAGCCAAGCTCACCAAAACATTTGTCCCATTCAGGGACACCCAGCCTCCATCTCAAATCTTTACATTTTCATGGGCCCCCTAAGTATTTATGATTCCCCCAACCTCCATTGGTGGTATAAAATCCCTACATAGGGTTGCATCTAAGGGAAAGCTGTTCAAGTTAACCCAGCAAAGGAATGCCTTCACTCTGTAGTTAGCTGGAATCCAGCCATGTTGGTGGAGCTCCATTTCTTTAAATATTCTGTCAAATCGAGTGGGAAGAGAAATAAGGGGTGTTGGTCATGCAATTTCACAAATTTGTACAACTGTAAAGCTGTTTTGAATTTGATCAAGAAGAACTAATAACTGGAACTGTTTTTTAAACTAGAATGGAAAAGGCAGCATGGGGTAGTAGACAGAAAAGAGGCCTCCAAGACAGGAAGACCCGGGCTCAGGTCTCACCTCTAACTCATGCTGTGTGACTCTGGGCAAGTCACTAAACCTCCCTAGGCAACTCTCAAAAAACTATAAAGTGCACAGCAGGTACTAATGTGAATAAATAGAGGGAGTTGTCTCAGTGGGGATTCCCTATGCTGACCAAATCACAAACGTGGTCCAAAAATAAACTAAATTAAGCTAGCATATCAAAATTACATTAACTTAAATTTAATATTTAAATATTAAATTAAATACTTCCTCAGGGTAGTGAGTTTCCGGTCCCTGGGTGGAGGGACTGTCTCTTGCCTCTTTTTTGTATCCCAGTACTTAGAATACTGGCATATAGTAGGCACTTAAGAAATGCTTATCGAAACCTCTTTTATTTATTACAAGTTAGTTAGCTCCCTGCCAGGATGAGGCATCAGAGTAGGATTTCCACAGAGGTCTTGATAATGAATATTTAATTCACATGACCACAGGACCCTAAATCTAGTACTAGAAAGCACCTTCAAGGACATCTAGTCCAACTTTTACAGATGAGGAAACTGATGATCCAAAAGGTAAGTGACCTACCTAGGGTCACAAAGGGAAAAAAAAATCACCAAAACCAAGATTCGAATTTAGATCTGGTGACATCAAGTTCATCTTGTGGCTACGTGATCCTGGGCACTTTAAGTCACTTATCTTTTTTAACACCCCAAGACAACTCTCTAACCCTATAAATTAGCAAGAAGGTGCTAATTTTCATTAATAGAGGGAATTGCCTCAAAGGGAGTCCCTTCCCAATGGAATAACAAGCCCTCTCAAAAAAAAAAAAAAAAAAAACAAAAGGGAATGATCTGTCAAATCCAGGCTATCAGCCCTGCCTATCAATTCCATTTATCAAACATGTATCAAACACCTATTGTGTGTAAGGCACTATTATGGTTATTGGGGTAAAAAAGTGATTCCCAAAAAAAGTCCCTGCACTCAACAAGCAAGCCTTCCACCAGGACATTACAAGGTAAAGAAGAATTTTCTCTCTCACACTAACAAGAGGACTGAGGCTCTTTTTTTTTTTTTTTTTTTTTTTTTTTTTTTTGGCATTGAGGAAGGGCAGCATTCCAGGATGGGAAACAGCAGGAGATAGAATGCTGAGTTCAAGAAACAGCAAGTGGTTTGGCTGAATTATAGCAAGAGAATAATGTGAAATGAATCTGGAAGGATAGATGCCAGAATGTGAAGAGCTTTAAGCGATAAGAAGAGTTTGAGTTTTATCCTAGAAGTAATAGAGAACCACTGAAGTTTCTTGTGTAAGGCAGGAATGTGGTAGGATCTGTGATCCAGGAAAAGTATTTCAGCAGCTTTTCTAAGGATACATGAGAGAGGGGAGAACATGAAAGCAAAGGACCCAGTTAGGAGGTAATCGAGGTACTCCAGAGAAGAGGTGATGAGGAGGTGAAGTAGGGCAGCAGTCATGAGAGTGGAGTGATGGAATTGTATATGATAAATGTTACAGAGGTATAATCTTTTTAAATAAAATGTTATTGATTTTTTAACCTTTCCCTGATAATCTGTGGACCCTATAACAAAGGGAAAAAAAAGAAAGGGAAAAAAATTAGTCTGACATGATAAGTTGTATCCCATACCCGTGGTTCCCCCCACCTTCTGTAAAGAAGTCATGAAAACATTGTCTCCAATGTCTTCTTTGGGGCCAAGATTTGTCATTACATTTATTTTCTATTGTTTATTGCTTTTTTCTATCTTTATATTATTATAGTCATTATGTATATTGTTTTCCTGGTTCTGCTCTCTTTGCTTTGTATCAGTTCATATAGGTCTTCCCATGGTTCTCTGCATTCAACAGATTCATCACTTCTTTTTCCATTAATAATTAATAGTTCTAGTAATATTCCAGTACATTTATGTACCACAAATTGTTTGTCCATTTCTGAATCAATGGGCATCCTCTTTGTTTCCAGTTCTTTGCTACCACAAAAATGGGATCAAAATCTTTTTCTTTTGTTTGGATTCTTCCCTTGGCTGGCTGACTTGTTAGCATGTTTCGTATCTCCAGTTCTATAGCTGACTCAAAATGAGCCATTCCATTCTTTTTCTGCCTTAGTTTGCCCCATCTCAAAAAAAGGAAGTCACTGTTCCTACCACAGCTGCAGATTGTCTGATCCTTTCTCTCCATTCATATTCCTGACAGGTGCTGGGCCCCTTGGAGTTTGTGAGGTATTAATGCAAAATGTTGTGATACTCATTTCATTATTTTAAGAAGTAAATAGCAGGAGAATGGCTCCGTTCTCACGTTGCTAGGTTACTCAAAGGCCTCCCTGCCTGCAGATAAGGTCTCGAGGCCCCACTAAAACAGTTCAACACAACAGCCACTCTCACTCTCAGTGGGTGGAGGGTAAACCTGAATGCCAGAGTTGCTGTTCTCCCCAGACAAATGGCATAGCCTGTCTCGTGGCAAGCTATACCAATATCCTCCTCTAAACTAGCCCAGCTCCAAGAGATGCTCTCTGCCAAGGTCTCTTCAGCACAGGGCTGGCCAGTTTTGCTGGCTGGCTGACCAACTTCAGCCTGCTTTTCTGATGAGCTCAGGAACTGTGTCTTGTACATTTTTAAAAATCTCCTACTGTGCCACGCACACAATAGAGGCTTCATAAATGTTAGCTAAATTGAGCATAAGGAGAGCTCATCAAAGGCAACCCAAAGGAAACATACCAACAAAGCCATGATGTGGAATCACTGCATCTCAACCCTAAGGGCCCCCTAGACCAACCTAGACCTGAGCAATAACTTCCTCCCCAAAAACCTCCCTAGCATTTGCCATGATGTATGTGTTTGGGCATTTAAAAGGGAGAAGGGGAAGGATCCTTAGCCATTTATTTCTATTCAACGATCCCCTATTAAATGTCTATTATGTGCTTTTTAGGCACTGCCCTGAGAAATCAAAGAAATAGTTAAAGAGTCTTTGCTCTCAAAGAGCTTACATTCTCCTTATGTGCACAGATAGGTAAACGCAAAATATTTACAAAGTCGAGGAAGGTTGGTGGGAAAGAGTTAACTGATGGAGGGACCAATAAAAGTCTCATGTAGAAATTAGAATTGAGTTTTGAATTGAGCTAAGGATTTCAAGAAAGTCAAGGGAGGAGAGGAGAGCCCTGTACACACTGGGGACAGCATAGGCAAAAGCAGTAAGGCAAGACATGGCATGTCAGTCTTGATAAACATTTTCTACCCAGACTCATACTATCATCTGGTGGCAGCACCAAAGTAGAAGCAATTTGGAAGCTCTAAAGCAGGGGTTCTTAAACTGGAGTCCAAGAACTTGGTGTTTTTCTTAAAATACATTTTGATAAATATATTTAAATTAATTATAATCCTATATGTTTTCCTTCATGCATTTCAAAACATGATTCTGAGAAGGGCTCCAGAAGCTTTACCAGACTGCCAAAAGGGTCCATTACACAAGAAACAGTGAAGAACTCTGTTCTAAAAGAAGACAAGTTCTTCCAGATATAACATTTATGGTGCCAAGTAACTCCCTACACATGCAAGGAGGAGCATGGGGAGAACTCCCACCCAACACTTCACACTAGTTACTGAAAATATTATTCTGCTCAAGAAAACATCCCAACAGCTGTATTCTGATATATCTGCTCCTTTGTCTGCTTATGAATGACTGAAGCTCTGACAACATCATTTCCATTCTCTTAAATTTGGGGATGTTTTCTCCCCCACCCTGTTAGTATGAAGAATAATTTTAGAAAAGTCTGAAATGATCTCATCATCAGGCATGTAATATTCAGCATTCATCTATAACCCTTCATCCATCTGTTTCCTTCCACAGCAATGTGAGAAGTAAGAAATCCTATAAAGTAGTTGGTTATAAATGAACATCAGAGAGAGGATGAGGCAGGGGGAAAGACCTAGACTGTGAGGAACTTTGGGATTTAGTTCTCTCCCAGATCTAACATTCTATAATCTCCAAGGAGGAGGAGGAGGAGGAAATAAACACAAAATTTGGGAATTTGTTGGAAAAACTATGGAGAAAGGGATTAGTCTGCCTTGGAAGAAACCTTAAGCTAAAGAAAAGATGAGTTTGGATTCTACAATTGGAGTATGATTTGGAAGGGGTAATGGCTTAAGGAGCAATGCTATGCCAATGGTCTCTTTTCCTCTTCTCCTTCCCACACATACCCAGGCCACCAGGGGAAATAAAGATTTTGTTTGAAGTTAAGTTAGGTCACAGTACACCGACTGCCTTTATTAAGAAAGTAATAAAGTAAAAGGAGGGAAGTGGTCTGCTTTGTTTTTTGGCTTTTTTTTAATTTGGTGTGGCATTGGCTTTCTCAGTCCTTGATGCTTTTCATAGCTTTTTTTTTTTAATCAGTTTTGCTAATGTGAATTTCTCCCTCCCTTGGTATGTAATTAAATGTTTCCCCAGGACTGTACTGTAAATTAGCTTTTAGAAGGATCTAATCTGTGCAATAACATGGGAATGCATCTCAATCTGTACAGAAAACTAGTTTGTTATGTCATCCAGGGTGGAAGAAAGAATTCATGGCCTAGGAGGGGTCTTTTCATTCATTGGATCAAGGGCTAAAACAGCAAAAACCTGCATTCAGTTAATCCAATGGCCATAGATTAAGTTAAAAAATACATGGGGTGGAGGGTGGGGAGGGAGAGCGTAAGAGGGAGGGAAAAGGCAGAGAGAAAAACCCAATGATGTGCTTCATCATATGAATTCTTCTTCATGAAGGAGCATGGCAGTGGACCCCCATAAACTTTTATCTGTTGAGCTGCCTGGACAGAGATGGGAGAGGACGTTCACTAAAATGAGTTCAGTCCATTACCCAGCTACTTTTGCAACTCAGTAATAAACATTCTATATGCAAATTACCTCCAGTGAATGTCCAGAAATTGACGCGTTCCTCCTGTTGTATCTTAACACCAAAAGAAATTGAAAACATTTTTATGGCTTATGTCCATAATGGCTTTCTCCAGCGCGAGGGGAGTTTTTGTCTGACAGTACATTGTTGTTCTTTTTAGGACCTTCTCCTGTGCATTGCTAATTTGACCATTTTATTCCTCTGGAGTAAGAAGGTGACAATGAAAAATAATCTTTGAAAATGTATTCACCCCAATAAGCTGCATTAATGGCCTCCACAAAACGGAGACAAAATTCCCATTGTTCTTGAAATCTAATTGTTTCGAGAGCAGTGAGAAAAGTTGGAGAAGAATAAAAGCCATCTCTCTTTTGCTGAAATTAAACTCCATTTTTTTTTTTTTTTAGTGACGAAAAGACTTGGCTGGACCTGGGGCTCTGCTCTTTGCGCTGTTAAGCTGTCACATCGGAAAACGTTCGGTTGCTTTCTTGTACAAGAGTTTTGGTCTAAGCTTCATGATTCAATTAAATAGAACAAACAAAGAAAGGTTATTATTCTTTGTGCCATTTAAAAATTGAAGGGGACAAAGATGATGGCATTGTTTTTCTGTGGGCTCCACAGGGGCATCAAATGCTCAGTCATGCTTTTTAGAATCCCTTCTTTCCTCCTAATCCTGTTGCCTTTAAGAACAGATTGGCAAGGACCTTCAAAGTGCCCCTCCCTCTCTTTCTCTCTCTCTCTCTCCCTCTCTCCCTCTCTCTCTCTCTCTCTCTCTCTCTCTCTCTCTCTCTCTCTCTCTTTCTCTCTCTCTCTTTCTCCCCATCTGTCTGTCTCTCTGTCCTCTCTCTCTCTCTCTCTCTCTCTCTCTCTCTCTCTCCCCCCTCCCTCCCTCTCTCTCATTTTCATTTTCCTGTTCCCTGAAGCGTTACAAACAAGGCAACTGTGCCAATGAATTAGGTTCTCCATCTTAAGTCCCGTCTCTCCCCTCCATTAATAAGCTTCATGTCTTTACCCCATGACTTGGAACTCAAACAATGCAGCCAGGTATTTTTACCTCCCTACTTTGCCATCAATGTGCCAGGAGCCTAGCAGTGGAGTAAATGGAATTCCACAGTCACCAGATCTCACAAGTGAAAAGCACCCCAGAGATCATGAAGTCCAAGCCAGATTTGAATACTAAAGGGGAATGTCCTTCCTACTAAGGCAACTTATTGGACATCTCAAATTGGGAAATATTTCCTTAAAATTGCAACTTCCACCCACTGTTCCTAGATCTGAGTCAGTATCATTAACGAAGCTTAGCTAATGATTTTGACAAAGGAGGCACCAAGCCGCACACGTGACTCATACCGATTTTCTCTTCTTTGGAACCACTGCCAATGCTCAAGTCTTCATGCATCCCAGTGGCATCAGGTGCCCCAGGTATGCCAGCATGGAGCTCTTGACCTTCTTGACCATGAGCAAATGGAACAGTTCTTCCTCAGCCTGCTTCTGCCCTCCTCACACTGCTACTTCTAAACTGGTACTGAGTGTGCCAATGGTCGTGGACACAAGAGAAGAAAATGGAGAATTCAGAGGGAACAGGAGTGTGCCTATCACTTACTTACCCTGGAGGGGACTGTGAACTTTAAAAGGTGAAAAGGACAGGGACAGAATGGTGACCAATGCATGTCAGATTCCTCCTGCCTTTGTGACTGTTAGATGTAGGAATCTTGGACTACAGTCATTCTGGGATTTTTTTCAGAGGAGTTCCAGGTCAACAAGAAGCCACTGTTCGTGGTGAGTGATGTTATGAGGAAACAAACAGTACAGCTGAGGAGAGAAAAGAAGAAGGGGTGGTCACTTTTCTTAGTAGAAAAAGGGCTGAAACCAAGATTTGAATGGGTAAATCCATTCATGAAAACTGCTAGGAGTGTTGCCCACAAGGAGAGAGAGGAAACCAATTCTATAACAGCCAGAGAGAGGTTGTTGGTTAATTCAGAAGAACAGTAATATTGGATGATACATGGAGCAAAAGGGGATGAACATTTGACAGATAACAGCTTTCCCTTATGACCACGGATCTGCTGGAGGCAGCTCATAACGAGCTCAAAACAGCTGATTGTCAAATTTTCAGTGTGAGCTTTTACACCTTGAAAAACAGCAAATTGGTAGAAGAATCTGGAACTCAAAGTTTTAAAAACAAATGTTAAAAATTGCTTTTTACATGCAACTAGGAAATAAGATATACAAATAATGGGGTATAGAAATCTATCTTGCCCTGCAAGAAAGTTGGGGGGTATGGGGGAGGATATAAGAGAGAACAGACTGGGAGAAGGGGTATCCAGTAGGCTCTCTATCTTGGGGTATGGGTTAGGGGAGAGACAGGGAGAAAATTTGTAACTCACAATCTTGTGGAAATGAATGTTGAAAACAAAAAATAAATAAATAACAACATGAAAACAAAAAACAAAAAACCCCAGCAAATTGTAGAAATCAGGGCTTGATTTTGATGGTGGTCTACATTTAAGAAAATGATGAAGAAAATGTTGATAATTTATGTTAAACTTAAAATTGTCATTCATGCTTTTTTCTCTCCAAAGAGCTGATTGTTAAACATTTCCCAGAACCCCTCTGCTAACTACTGACTAGGGTCAGGTGATGCCCATTGTCCCCTCCCCAGTGCCACCATGAGCTACAGAATTTGAAGAGATGCATCCCTGGCTGCAGGGTAGTAAACTGTTTAGCCACAGAAACTCTTGATGACTGTGTATTCAAGAGTTACAATGGACATGAGTGGAATGAACCCCTACACAATGAAATCCTTGAAGCATTTGGACCACTTACTTATAAATTCTGTGCTTTATAAGCAGTGTGAGTTATATTGTGCTCACACTGAATAATTAACAATTGATTCTCCCATTCCCAATATAAGCAGGCTCTAACATACCTCTGCTCATGTTAATAATGCAGATTAAATTTTAAATGTATTATATATGCATTTTTTGGAGAGCTAGTTGTTAAGCATTTACCCACATACCACTCAGTGGTATGAAAACACACCACCACCATCTTATGGCATTAAAGTATTAATGGCTGATAACCAATTCCCACTACCACCACCACCTCCCAGAAAATAATGAAAATTTAACAGTCAATAACTATTAAAACAACATTTGACCACACAGTCACTCAAAGGTGAAACCAGTACTGGACATTTTAGGTACTGAGCCAAGGCAGTGAGTGAAGAGATGGGGGTGGGAACTTTACCAGGACACCCTCAGCTATCTCCTCTCAGAGGACCTGGTACCCTATCCATATGGGATACCAGACTCATCTGAAGTTACAGTTGTGCTTTGCTACTCTTGTTCTGGGAATGGACTGTGTCCCTGGGTGGGCAGGCCAAAGGCCATTGTGACAGTGAGTGCCATCTAAGTATACACTTCTTAGGGAGAAAATTATTCACCCATGTGACATCAATTCTATCTTCTAGGGCACTAGGCTAGTATTCTGCGCAATGAAAGTAATTTAGTAAATGGTACTCTGGTGTCCTGGATGAGTGAATTCATTTCACACAGGTCAGGAGTTTACTTCCAGAGAATAGTTCACTCCCTATAGGGCCAGGCTTGCATCTAATGGAAAACTCCATTGTAATATGGAGGACACGCAGAACAGCAGCTTCATGACACTCCTGGACTGTCAGATCTTGGTTGGGATGAGGAAACCTGGGTTGATAACTGTCTGGGAAACTGGAGTGATTCTCACTTTGGGGCCTCTGGGAACATCAGCTTATTCCATAAAAAAAGAGGAAGGCACAGTGAACGTGAAGAGGAGATCATATGTGAATGTGAGAAGGGAGATCACAGATTTTGCTGCCAAGACGACTGTCAAATTCTGGTCCTGCCAAGTATGGGTTAGTGAAACCTGGGAGCTGCTTCAATCCAGAGGAGGTATTCTCTTAGTCACCATAAACAGGTCCTTCTCCTTAGCCCTTCATTGATAACCCTTCCGTGGAATTCAAGGCAATTCAGCAAACATCAAAGTATCAAGTGATTGCTGTGTAACAATTAATCAGCAATAATTGGTTAAGCAGCTACCATATGCCAAGAATTGTACTAAGCTCTTGGGGTACAAGGACAAAAATGAAACATCTCTTGCCTTGTATTTTAATGGGGAAGGCAATGCATACACATAGAAGAATACAAAAATATGTACAGATACAAATGAAGACTCACCATATGTACAACATAAAACTAATACAAGGAAGTTTGGGGGTGGAGGACCCTATGAGTTGGGGGGTTGGGGAGGAGAGAGATTAGTATAGGCTTCTTGTAGAAAAGGGAATCTTGAAGGAAAACTAGGCATTCCCAGGAGAAGAAGATAAATGTTATCATAGAAGACAAAAACATGACAGTCCCTGCCCTCAGAGAGTTTATATTCTAACATAATGACATTGGAGATTGGAATAAAGCAAGTCTTCAGAGTGTGGTTTGATTAGAATGAGGAGGAAGCCCCCCAGTAACAAAATCTCTTGTAGGTTCTTATGTGTGTTTTCAAAAGGCCTCCTTCTCACACACGTGCAGATATGCAAACATTCTCCCCAGATCTGAAATTAGAATCTGTCCTTTTGGAGGATTCACAATTCATTCTCAAATGTCACTAAATACCAAGCTGAGGCCTACAAAGAGATGCTCAGAGCAGACACAAAGAGAACAAGGAAGGGTCCCCTGCTGGATGTCCTGAGCTCATAGCTCAAACCAGAGAGAGCCAAAGCCAAAAGTCAGAGGCAAAAAACCATGCTTAAGGACTTGGCTTCAAGGACCCCACTTTTGTCATGGGGGAAGTAGGGGAGTCATCCTTTCACGGATGCAGCCCAAAAGTGTTCTACACTTTCAGAAACAGTCTTATAATGCTTCTCTGGCCAAAAAGATTCATCCCTGGGAAGTCAAACTTATGGGCACCTAGCCAAGACTGGCGCTCCAATGACAAATGTCAGATCCATTGCCAGGCTTACATCTGAAGCCTTTCTAGCATTAACACATGCTATAGCACAGATAAATGGGCCTTCTTGCTATCCCTCACACACACCCAGCATTCTGTCTTCCACTTCTGTGGCTTGGCACAGGCTCTCCATGCCTGCAATGCTACCATTTCTTAGAATCCCTCATTTATTTCGAAACTCAGCTTAAGCACTCCTATTTACATGCAGCCTTTACTGATTTCCCCAGCTGTTAGTGCTTTCGCTCAAAAAAATTATAATTACGTGATATTTATTTTTCCTATATTTTGTACATATGTAAGTACATGTTGTCTTCTCCAATAGAATACAAGCTCCATGAGGGCAGGGATGGTTTCATTTTTGTTTTTGTGTCTCCAATGCCTTGCACAGTGCCTATAACAAAAGAAGTACTTTATCGAAGGTATGATGGTACTATGGGGAAAACTCTGGATTTGGATTCAGAGGACCTGAGTTCAAATGCTGGTGCTACAACTTATTACCTGCTTGCCCTTACAGAGGCCATTTTATCTAGGCTTTGGTTTCTTCAACTAGGAAATGGGGAATTTTAGACTAAATGATCTTTAATATCTCTTCTAACTTTGAAGCTATGGTCATTTAATATTAAATTATATTAAAAATTTAAAATTACATTAAAAATCAGTACATTGCCTTCGAGGTTTCCTAGCACACAACATCAAGTTGGAAAGTGATCCATATTTTACACGTAAGAAAAAAGTGACTAGAAAAAGAGTCGCTGGCTATTGTCTAAAGAAATAGAATTAAATTTTATCTTCTGTGGGTCCCACTGTAATATTTTTATACATTAAAGTGAGTTCAAGATGGAATTTATCATTCCTTTTCATTGAACAAATGTAACACTAATGTCATTGTCATTGAGTGGTTTCAGTCATGTCCCACTCTTTGGGACCCTGTTTGGGGTTTTCTTGGCAAAGATACTGAAGTGGGTTGCCATTCCTTCTCCAACTCATTTTATGGATGAGGAAACTGAGGGAAACAAGATTAAGTGATTTACCCAGGATCACATAGTGAATAAATGTCTGAGGCCAGATTCAAACTCAGGTCTTCCTGACTCTAGGCCTGGTGCTCTATCTACTGCCCTACCCAGTTTCCCCACCCCTGAGTCCCCCTTTAGTAAGTTTTGAACCAACCTTCCATTGGTAAACTTGTATGTCAAAAACATTCCTTTTAATCTAATTGTAAGTATTGTAATTTGTTTATGAGCATTTACTTACAACACAGTCCTTTGAAGTTCACTGGCAAGCGTAATTTTATGTACAAATCTTCAAGCATAAGTCTGACCATATTGCCCCCCCCCCATTCAATTAACTCCAGTGGCTCCCTGTTTTCTCCAGCATCAAATGCTTTTCAAAGCCCTTCATCAACGGTGCCTCTCCCCCAGCTTTCCAGTCTTCCACCTTACTCCAGTCCCCTGCGCCTATGGGTGATGCTAGCTGATGACACTGCCCTCCTTGCTGCTCTTCACACAAGACTCTCCATCTTCAGAGTCTATCCATTTTCACTAGCTTTCCCCATTCTTGAAATTCCCTCCCTCCTCATCTCTCTCTCCTGGCTTCTATGGCCTCCTTCAAGTCCCAGAAACAATTCTGCCTTCCACAAGAAGCCTTTCTCAATCCCCCTTAATGCTAGTCCCTTTGCTCTATTGACTGTCTCCAATTTATCCTGCGTATATCCTGTATGTATATATTAGTTCTCACACTAGTTCTCCCATTACACTGTGAGCTCCTTGAGCGAAGGGACTGGTTTTTGTCTTTTTTTTTTTTATTCCTAGTGATTAACACAATGTCTGGCACATAGTAGGAGCTTAATAAATACTTATTGACTGACTGACATTCAACAAGAATATTGTCAGAGATAAAGAAGCACTTAAAGCATTAGGCTGTTGTTGTTGTTGTTGTTGTTGTTGTTGAGTTGTTGGGTTGTTGCAGTTGTGTCCGACTCTTCATGAACCCATTTGGGGTTTTCTTGGCAGATACTAGAGTGGTTTGCTATTTCCTTCTCTAGTCCATTTTTCAGGTGAAGAACTAAAGCAGACAGGGTTAAGTGACTTCCCCATGGACACACAGCTAGTAATTGTCTAAGGCTATTATTTGAGTTCATAAAGATAAATCTTCCTGATTCCAAGCCCAGTACTCTATCTGCTGTACTACCTAGCTGCCCTTAAACCATTAAGATTCTTCCCTAATTCCAGTCCCATCTGTCAACCATATTCAGAAGGTGTAAGAAAGCAACTCTGAGTTTTACCAAACTATGGCAAGAGAAATTTAAGTTTGACATTAGTAAGAACTTTCTGCCTAAAATGTTCATGAGACCTTACGCTGCATTGCCCCCAAAAGACATCTGTTGCATGTTTTAAATGTAAGCCAATCAGAAGATGTGTGTAGAAGTATACATACACACACACACACACTCACAGAGGCACATATTTGTCTGAGTTTATTCAAAGATTCCTAGATATCCAATTTCAAGCTCCTTCTCTTTGAAATTGCTGGATAGAGGCTTCTATGAAACTGCATCAATCCTTCTGTTACATCTGTGCCATGAACCCGGCTGTCACAAATTTTTCTGCCAAAAAAAATCCTTGAGGTTTCTGACAATGTTTAAGGTGACTTCTTCTGTCATCTAAGTAAACGCAAATTCCATTTCCATACTCAATTTCTTTTCTTTTTATTCCTGACAAGTATTTCTTTACCTCTAACATCTTCTTCAGTATTCTGCTTTCCCCCATCTGATCCTACTCTGTTTTCTTCAGAATACCTCTTCTAGACAATACTCTGCAATTCTCCTAGTCAAATTCTCTCTGCTCTAAAAAATAATTTTCTGTCTTTCAGGCAACACAGGAGACTCTTGGTGCTCCTTTGGCCCTTTTGGGGAAAAGCTACTATCCTCATGATGATTAGTTCTTTAGTTTAAAAATTGCCTGTTTTAGGCTTTTTAGAGACAGAAAGTGTCTTGGATCTATCTAGCAATCCCAATTTTGAGAGTTTGGAGATCCAAACTTTAAAGAGAGGGGGTAGAGTTTATATGAAGTATCAGGCTATTAGAAAGACAAAAGGATCATATGCATTTCTCTACCTCCTAGCCTGTAAGTTGGAGGAGCACAAATGTACTACAACCATAATATGGGGAAGCAAAAGCCTGGACATTGCCTTCTATTAGCATGAGTTATTTAAAGAGCATAGGTTCATGATCCAATCATTCTGGAGAGCAATTTGGAACTATGTCCAAAGGGCCATGAAACTGTACATACCCTTTGATCCAGCAATAGCACTACTAGGTCTGTATCAAAGAGATCATAAAAAAAGAAAGGGACCCACATGTACAAAAATGTGTATAGCAACGCTTTTTGTGGTGGCAAAGGATTGGAAATTGAAGGGATGCCCATCAATTGAGGACTGACTGGATAAGTTGTGGTATATGAATATAATGGAATGCTATTGTTCTAGAAGAAATGATGAGCAGGCAGATTTCAGAAAAATCTGGAAAGACTTACATGAACTGAAACTGAGTAAAGTGAGCAGAACCAAGAGAACATTGTACCAAGTAACAGCAACATTGTTCAATGACCAACTTTGATAGACTTAGCTCTTCTCAGCAATACAATGATCTAAGACAATTCTAAAAGACTCATGATAGAAAATGCTATCTACATCCAGAGAAAGAACTATGGAGTCTGAATGCAGATCAAAGCATACTGTTTTCTCTCTCTCTTTTGTTTGTTTTTTTTTTTCTTTCTTGTGATTTTTCCCTTTTGTTCTGATTCTTCTTTCACAACATGACTAATGTGGAAATATGCTTAATATGGTTGTACATATATAGCCTATGTCAGATTGCATGCTGTCTTGGGGATGGGGGAAAGGAGGGAGGGAAAAAAAATTTCGGAATTCAAAATCTTATAAAAGTGAATGCTGAAAACTATCTTTACATGCAACTGGAAAAAATAAAATGCTATTAAGCGGGGGGAGGGAAGAGTGTAGATTCATTGGGAAGGTACTTATCTCTCTAATAACCCAAAGTTCATTTCCTTTCTGGAGGAATTCAAGACATCAAGGCAGTATCATAAGGCTGGATGCCTGTGTACATGTCTAGAGGGAAAGTCAGGACCCAAAGGAAGAGGGAGGAGAATTGTACTCAGTATTTATGGACTACTGTGAGTTCTTTGTGTTTTAATCATTCTGCCTATGGAATGATATAAATGCTGTTTTCTATAACCAATATTTATTATCTTGACTATTTATATAGCAACTGGGAACCATTTTGATCACATCCATGGAGACTCAGCTATGATCTATAATCAGAGATTTCCCAGGGGGAACTCCAGAAAGCAGCAAAGAGATATGATTTGGGGGACAGTCTTTAGGACTGGACCAAATGTGTTAAACTCACAGCTTGTAGTTCTGTGCCATGGGTTATAAACATTCCTTATATGTGCTCTAATTTCAACATTTCAATGATACATGATTTCATCCATGTTGGCAATTTGTAAGGTACACCAAAACCATCCGTACCTTGATAAATAATAATCATGAATTGCTGTTGACAAAAAAATGAACTATCACCTAGCAGCCAAATTCTTCTGATGTGCCTTCTCTGAATTTAGCTGAACTAGTCTTCAAACCAATGGTCGGAGGTCTATTCCAGCCTGGTCAGATCTGCCATAGTTTGTGCTTTGTTGGGTCTGGCCTTCAAGAACTGAGTTACCCTGTTACCCTGTTACAAATGAAGTATGGAATCTTAATCATGCTGATTAAGACCTAGAAACATGGAGAAATGGAAAAGATTTGGAAACTATAGATCTCAACTTTGCTGTGCAATTCCTATATGACCTTGAGAGGTGAATAAAGCAAAGTACTTTATTAACCTCTATAAGCCTCAGTTTCTTCATTTGTAAAATTAAAGAATTGGATAAGGCTCTTTCCATTGCTAAATCCTGCTATTCTGTGATCCCATTTTGAATTCCAAATTTAAACTAGTAGTTTTTGAGGAAGAAAATAGTTTTAAGTTGAAAAATCACTTTGGAATTCCTATAGAGTAAAGACAAGTGACCCAAAACCTGGCCTAGAAAAAATCCTTGGTTTTAAATTAACAAGTTCTTTTATTCATATAAAATATCTAAACAACATTCAATATCTTAAATCTCTTGTTCTGAGAATGTGAATATGCCTTAATTGAAAAAAGTCATTAGAATACTCATTAGCAAGGAAAAAGATTTGAGAAATGTTTCTATTATCCTGAGGATTTCATGTTTTTCTCAGCCTTCTGCTGAGCCTCATCCCAATTTTTCTTGCTTAGAGAGCAGAAATGCTAATGAAGTGAGTTCTCGTTAAAGCCCACCTTCCAAGCCAGTTGGTTGTGAATAAAGGCCAGAGAAGCACACAGTCTGAAGACTGCCTTCTGGTGCCATGTTTTGAAAATACCACACTCCAAAATAAGGACAAACACCTGATTAAAACCAAGACAAAGTTTCCAAGATGGGAAATAATTACTTTGTTTTCAAAATAGACATTATCACCAGGGATTTTTTCTCCCTTTCTGTACTATCAGGTGGTTGTTACAATTTCAGATACAAAACCAATTTGTGGATAAAAAAATAACTACCATTCTCACATTTTGTGAGATTAGAAGCATCTCCTAGGCCCCAAGTTCCTGCAGAGCGTTGAACTCTGGGTCGCGAATAACAGGTTTCATCCCATTACAGGAATCCTCTCACGGGGTTACATAGGATGTGGATTGACATTTTATGTCATTAAGATATTTCTGGTTTAAAGATACTTTAAAAATCTGGCGAAGGATACTAGTTCTCATGTGCCCCTTCCAGGAAGGTAGTAAAAAATCAAGATAGGCATATTTTCCAATTGGACAAGCCTCCCCCTAAAAAAACATAACTTAGTACTTAATCAGGTTGGTATAGAGTTAGTCAATCAAGTAACTAGTATTTAAGGATTCTTTAGCAGAGGGTTACTTGAGGCTCTGAGGAATACTGGGAAAAATTAGATCTCCGACTTATACTGAGAAAGAATTCAGAGGCCATTTGGACCAACTCACTCATCTTACAAGTAAGGAAACAGAGGCCCAGTTAGGTTCAGCAGTTTGCCCAAGATCACAGAGATGATACCAGAGGCAGGATTTGTCACCAGATCCACTGACTCCAGGGCCCAAGCTTTTTTTTTTTTCACTGAATCAAACCACTTCCTATTTTTCTTTCCTTCCACAAACATTTATTAAGTTCCTATGGTAAGTAGAACAGTGTGGTAGGCTCTGGGGGCAAAGAGGGAGGAAAAAAAATACATAAGAAAAAACTCTCTGTTCTCATGGAGTTGCTGGTAGGAATGGGCCAGTAGTAACTCAGAATGTTACAGGATAATCTCGTCTTCTACAGGAGGTCTTTCTGATCAGTCTTCATTCCAGCACCAGTCCTCTCTTACTTGCTTCTGTTCATCCTGTGTGGAATTTGCCCAGATTTGCTTGCTGTCTCCCTGATTAGATGGCAAGTTCCTTGAAGACAAGGCCTATCTGGCACATAACAGGCACTTAATAAATGTGTATTGGCTACACTGACTGATAACGAATTAGAGGAATGCCACATAAAAAGCTATTTGAGGTCGGAGGGTAGAAGTCATTACTGATGGGCATAAGGAGGCTGTCACAGTAAAGGCACTATCTGAGTTGTCTTTAAAAGATAGAGAAGGAGGCAACAGGCATAGAGAAGGGAGAATATTCCTCTGAGTTTCTCAGAGTTGGAAGGGGCCTCAAGGCCAACTCACATGCGACAGAGAATCTGGAGAATCTCGGTCCAGGTCCATCGAGGGAGGAACCCAGAGCTCCTGGAGGCAGCCCATCACGCTTAATGAAAATCGTTTTAGGAAATGCTTCCTTGCCCCAGGCCTAAACTAGACTCTCTGAAGCTTCCATTCTTTGCTCCTGGCTCCCTACCCTGAGCCCAAACAGAACAAGTCAAATCACTCTTCCTTTTCAAATACCTGAAGATGGTCAAATCCTCCCTAAATCTTCTCTTCTTCAGAGTATCCATTCCCATTTGTTTCATCTGATTCTCACACAGCATGGACTCAAGGTCCTTTACCATCTTGCTTGCTTCCTACAATATGGTACCTAGAAATGAGGACAATCCTCTAGGTGTAGTCTGATTCCTTATTCTTAGTAGGTGTGACTCTCAATTTAGTCCAAGATCACACCAGTTGTCTTGGCTGACACATCATATTGTGATTGTGGTTACCCAAGACCCTCAAATCATTTATAATCTATCTAGTCATGCCTTTATGTATATGTGAGATTGATTTTTTGAACCTGAATGTAAGACTTTTACATTTATCCCTTTTAAAATTTATCTTCAGGGCAGATAGATGGCTCAGTGAATAGAGCACCAGCCTTGGAGTCAGGAGGACCTGAGTTCAAATCCAGCCTCAGACACTTAACACTTACTAGCCGCGTGACCTTGGGCAAGTCACTTAACCCCAATTGCCCTCCAAAAAGCAAAAAAACCAAAAACATTTATCTTCTTAGATGCAGCTCAATACTTAGCTTGTCAGCCTCTCTTTGAGTTGTGACTCTCATTCAGCACAAATAAAATTGCAGAGGCAAGATATCAGAGTATGTTCAGGAGATGGTACGTGGGGCAAAGAAGGTATTTTAGTTTGGTAAGATAATAAAGTATATGGATGGAGAGTAATATTAGATGAGGCTAGAAATGTAAGAGGGTAACAGAGGACTTTGAATATTAATCAAAATAATTCGCACCTGTCTCCTGCCCAGTTGGGAAATCAAGACTGGCTTATGGAAAACAATGAAACACGGTGTCTAGTCAGGTATCAATTCACAAGGCAAGAGAGCTGAAAATGAACGTTTGGAGCTGAAAGAATGTAACCCCGATTGAGGCAATAAGGAGGGTGGAATCATGAAGTTGGAGCTAGAAGCAGCCCCCAAGATCATCTCATCAAACTCCTCATTACGGGAGAGCAAATAAAGGCCCAGCTTTCTGTTTAACATTTGAAGTTTTCACGACCTGGCCACTTACTGTCCTTTCATCTTCTTGCACCGTAATCCTTTCTGCATATTCTGTGATCTAGCTACACTGTCCCCTTTCCTGTTTCTCACTGGCAGCCCACCATCTTTCACATGCCTTTGCATTGGCTGGAATATCCTCCCTGATGCCTAAAATGCCCTTCTTCCTCATCTCTTCCCTTATAGTTTCCCTGCCTTCTTTCTCACTTCAAATTCCAACTTCTTCAGACTTTTTCTGCCACCCTCACCCCCATCCTGGACACTACTGTCTTTCCTTTTGAGATTATTCCCCCGCCCCATTCCTTATTCTTTCAGTATATACCTAGTTGTTTCTATGGGCAGCTAGGTGGTGCAGAGGATAGAACACTGGGCTTGGAACCAGAAACACTCATCTTCATGAGTTCAAATCTGGCCTGAGACATTTCCTAGATGTGTGACCCTGGGCAGGTCACTTTGCCGTGTTTGCCTCAGCTTCCTCATCTATTAAATGAGCTGGAGAAGGAAATGGCAAACCACTCCAGAATCTCTGCTAATAAATCCCCAAATGGGATCACCCAGAGTCTGACACTGAACTGAAAGATTCAACAAGTTATTTACATACTGCCTCCCCATTAAAAATCTAAGTTCCTTGAGCACAGGGACTGTTTTGGACTTTCTTCCTACCCCCAGGCCTTCGCACAGTTCCTGGCACAGAGTAAGCATTTAATAAATGCAGTTTGGCCAAGTGAGGGAAGTAATTTGCCCAAGATCAAAGTAGCTATTTAATGGTGGAATTGGTATTAGAATACAGGTGTCCTGACTCTCACAAGTGGGTTTTTACACAATATATCACTGCTTCTAGAACAGTGGTTCTCAACCTGTGGGTCGCAACCCCTTTGGGGGTCGAACAACCATTTCACAGGGGTCACCTAAGACCATTGGAAAACACATATTTCCGATGGTCTTAGGAACCTCCTCTATCCATCTCCAGGTGGGTCCGCCCACATGCAGATACACCCACATACAAGTATGAAAGGGTTGTGGCATTAGGAAGGTTGAAAATGAAAATGGAGAAAACAATCCAGGAAGCCAAGGCTTCATGATGGAGGTAGAATTTGATCCAAGAAAGTCCTTCCCAGAAAGTTCAATGTGGAAGGTCCACGTGCCTTCCTGCAGTTCCTCAGGAGGTCACATGAGATGATTTAAAATAACATAAAATTTGGAGTCAGAAGACCTTGATTCAGATTCCAACTCTGCTATTTACTAGCTGTGTGACCTTGGTTAAGTCAATTCACTTCCACGCCTCAGTTTCCGCCTATGGAGAATGAGAGGGTTATATTAGCTGTCCTTTGTTCACTGACCATCCTCCATTGTCCCTTTGAGCTCTGTGGCATATTTCTGAATATTATACTTGAAAATAGATCAGAAAATAAGGAAACTAAGAGCCAGAGATGGTAAATTATTTACCCAGAGTCAAAAGAAAGGCAGATCTCTTTATTTCATGACAATAGTCAGTATGAAAGCATTTACTGAGCACCTACTGGGTGCTAGGCACTGGGGATTATAATGAGAAAAATAAAACAGTCCCTGCCCTTGGAGGAATTTATATTCTATTGGGAGAGTCAAGACATACATATATGAATACATATAAAGTAAAACCAAGGTGTCTTCTGGCAGGTAATTAATAAAAAGGGATGGGACACAGAGGGAGGAGGGAAGACTCAGGAAAAGCTTCATATAGAAGGCAGTGCTAACCTGAGCTAAGTTTGAAGGAAACTAGGTATTCTAAAGAGAGCACTGGAGGCATGGAAAGACAAGCTACCTCTCCCTGGAAGAAGATAGTGTTTGACTACAATGATGCCTCCCCCAAATCCCACTTTCTGGCTGCTGTATGGCAACATCTCTGAGGGGACCGCCACTTGTTGAGAGAATGGGAGGGGGCCAGCACACAGCTTATCCCCAGATTTATACACTGAGTGCTCAGCTTAAGGATCCTTCTCAGAAGAGTCAATGGGAGGAGGGGCTCTTAATCTAAAAAAATGTCTACAGACAAGAGCTTGATCACTCCAGCAAAAACCTTAAGAAGAGGTTTTAAAGCCTAAAATAACTCTGAAGGAGGGTGGGGGAAGAATGAGTGGCCATGATCAAAGTGAAAAGCCCAGAAGCATGAAGGAGACCTCTGCTGGGAGGGAGCCTTCAGTAGTAACAAACTCCGATTGCCAGGATTTAACCGAAGAAAAGGCACCAACATCAAAACCACAATATCAGAAAAGTTAGAAGAGATGTTCTGTGCATGGGAACAGACTGATCTATACAGGTGATGAGAACAGAGGCTCAGAATACCAATGATTGTCTCCCTGCCGCATGGAAGGATCTGACATAAGCCCCAGAAGAAAGCACAAAATGCCTTGAGGTTTAAAATGGTTTAAACCAGGGAAACTAATGTCAAGGAGATGATGGGGGTTGTAATCAATCCTTCCTGCCCTTCTGCCCTAATCAACTCACTACTAATGTAATATACATACAGATAAGCTAGAAAAGCAAGAAAGCATGACAAAAGTAGGTAAATGGATTGGTTTCAATGAAGAGGAAAATTTTGATATAGAGTCGATCAGTCAACTAGTATTTATTAAGCACCTACTGTATACCAAGCACTTTGCTAGGCACTAAGGATTCAGAGAAAGGCACACAACAGTTCTTGCTCTCAAGGATCTCACAGTCTAATAGGGGAGACAACAGGCAAACAGCTATGTGCCAATAAAATATGTTGTAGGATAAATTAAGGGTATTCTAGAGTCCTGGTCTTAGAGTCAGAGGAACCCAGGTTCAAGTTCTGATTCTGACATTTCCATAGATCCCTTAACCCATTCTGAGCCCCAATCTCATCATTCGTAAAATGGTGGTGGGAGGACACAGCCTCTCTCACAGGGTTATCATGAGGATCAAGAGATATTGCTCCCCAAAGAGGTAAGAGAGCCTAGGTGACAAAAATAGACTTTCTAATGACTAGACATAAAGGCTCTGATAGTCTTTTGGTAGGGTTAACCCCTCAAGTACCAAGGTAGAGTACTCTATCACCTCACCCCCAGGCATCAGATAGAATTAAAGGCAGGAACATACAAAAATATAATTGAAGAACTATCTAGAATCTTGTTTGGAGACAGTCAACTAGGTTACTTGTAGACTGTGGCAATATATCTGTGTTGTGTCCCACTCATTCCTTCAGGGTCATGATCTCCATTGATTTGATTGGGACTGGATCTGTGATTTCACTAGTTTAGGAAACTGTTTCAATCAATGGAGATTGGCGTCTTCTCTGAAATTTGTGGTCTTAGAGAGATTCCTAGACCAGAGAGGCTAAGCGAAATGCCACAAGACACACAGCCAGTATGTGTCAGAAGCAGGACCTGAATCCAGTCCTCTTGGCTTTCAGACCAGCTCTGTAATGATGACAGTGTCTCTCATCAACAAATATTTATTGGGTGTCTACAACATGTCCAGAACTGTCTAGGATGTGAGAAAAGTAAGCAGTCCAATTCTTTGCTTAGTACAGTGTCTCTGTTGTGTGGCAATTCTTTCATTTTCTAGTCACCCCAAAATGGGGAAATGGTCAGGCAATCTTGGGTAGCCTTGACAGGCATTGCTTCTAGGACTAAGGAGGTTGCACTGTCCTCTGCTCTAGTCAGTCAACACTTGGAATAATGTGTTTGTTTCTGGGCACCAGTTTAGGAAGAACATTGAAAACCTGGAAAGGCAAACAGGATGGTGAAAAACCTCAAGCCCATGCCAGGTAAAAACTGCTTAAAGAAACCAGGGATTTTTAACACAGAGGAGAAAAAAGTCAGGGAGGATATGATACTAGACTAAGTGTGAAAAGACTCATCACTAGGATAGCTACAAAATGAAGGATTTTTTGGCCACAGAAACCCTCAAAGACCATTTATAAAGTTGTAAAGAGGTTGTAATCTGCCTTGGAGGAAGTTCTTACACCCACAAAATCATGTGCATGTGTTTGCATGTGTGTATCTATCCATACACGTATACACACATGCATGTATACATATTATGCACTCACATACATATTACAATTATTATGTGATCTTAGGCAAATCACTTAATAATCTCCTTGGCTTCAGTTTTCTTCTTAGTAAAATTAGGGGGTTGGACAAGATGGCCTCTAGCTCTTGAGCTATTATTCCATGAAAATGATAAGATTGTATTCAGAATAAGCCAATTTCTCTGCTCAGAATTCAACAATTGATTTTAATGCTATGAAAGTTTCCTCAGGCCTGTCCTAGTACTTGAGGGCCATTAGCTGTGTTCAAATCAGGGTCCTAGAACCCATTTCACATATGCTTTCTTTTGCATGGGTATGTAGCAGCAACCATGCTGGCATCCCCAGGCTGGCTGCTAGCGTATGTTCTTGGATCTACCTTACTAGGAAAGATAGCTGTTTAAGGGGTCGCCAATCTTTTTCAATTACATTTACTAGATTAGGGGAAAAGTCAGCACCCTGAACTTCAGAGAAAATACAAGCAGAGAAATAAAGGCCAACAGACAGGACTCTGACCGCCTGAATCAACTACACACTTTACATACATCCCTAGATCAAGAGAGCCTTTCCATCTGAGCAGTAGGGGAGCTCTGAACACACGGCCACTCAGAATCTCAAACAGGGAATCACAAGATCCTTCTCGTAAGTGAGCCCCCAAAACACAATACCAACTCAGAGTATATATACACTTCTCTGAGACAGAAAGCATCACAACACTCATGACTCAGTGCCTAATTAGAAACTAACAAAAAGTGTGAAAGCTTTCCTACCAGCAAGCCTCCCCTAAGCAAGCTTCCCTTAAGGAGGGCTATTAATGGGCAGATCTTAAATCCAACTAACATTACAGGGTGGTCCCTTGCCCCAAACTAATTTACAAATAATTGATCTCTCCCTCAAGGATACTGTACACTATCCTTGATTCCATCCATCTTACTATACCACATCTAGCCAATTGCTGATTTTATGATCCATGCTCTGGACCTCTCCTAAGCCAAGAGAGTCAGCACGGCTTAATGACTAGGGTACTGGACTTGGAAGACCTGAATTCCAAGCCTACCACTGACATTTATTAGTTGTGTGACCATGGGAAGTCACTTTCCTTCTCTGAGCCTCTGACATCAGCTTGGGAACATTGATATCTGTAGCACCTCTCTCCCAGGATTTCTGAGAGGCTCAAAAGAGATCATGGACATAAAGGACAAATTTCAAAGTGCTATATAAATGTCAGTTATTATTATTGTTACTATAATGAACTAACCCTTGTTGTTCTTCCCATATCCATTCATAGAATCTGTACCTCAGCCACCATGTCATCACCCCCTCCCTCACCCAGGGATCGTCACAGAAAGAGATAATCATGGGTTGCCATTGGATGTAGAGCTGGATGGAATCTTAGGGATTGGCAATATCAGCTTCTTAACTTCATAGAAATAAAGTTGATACCTAAAAATGTTAAATGCTTCACTCAAGGTCAACACTCAGCAAGTACTAGGACTGGGATGGAAATACTGATCTTATAATGCCAGATCCCATGTTCTTTCCACTGTAGCATACAGTGTGGCTATTTAAAACAATAATAACTGGGGTGGCTAGGTGGTGCAGTGAATAGAGCACCAGCCCTGGAGTCAGGAGGACCCGAGTTCAAATTCAGCCTCAGACACTTAACACACACACACACAAAAACAACTTAGCCATGTGACCTTGGGCAAGTCACTTAACCCCAATTGCCCTCCAAAAAAAAAAGCAAAAAAAAAAAAGATAAAACAATAATAACCCATCCTCCTCTTCCTCCCACAAGCATTTTTATGGTATAGTGACCTTAGCCAAGTCACTTTAATTCTCTGGGCCTCAGATTCCTAGTCAGAAAAATGAGGGGATTATATTAGATGGTGTTTAAGATCCTGACTAGCCCAAAATCCTTTGATTCTATTTACAGATAACCCAAAGATTCACCTCTTTGTAGACTGCTAAGTAGTTGAGCTATAGAAATAACTGGAAATAAAATGAGTGCCTATCAATTGAGGAATGATTGAACCAATTGTGGGATGCGAATGTGATGGAATATTGACAAATATTCATAAAAAATGACAAATGTAAGAATTCAGAAAAATTTGGAAGGACTCACATGAATTGATGCAGAATGAAGTGAGCAGAACCAGGAAAATAAGCAAACACAATGATGTCAGTCACATAAATGAAAACAACACAAAAAGGCAACTTTTCACAGAATTATGACTAATATTGTGGTCAATTCATCACTATGATGGCCAATATTGAATCCCTATTGCATATGTCCATGGAACTATGAAAGTTTAATATAACAAGTACGGTTTCTAAATTAGTAGGTTTTGCCTATTTTTGAAATTTGTTACAAGGGGGTTTCTGGGTGGGATACAGGAAGAACCAGTATATATGGAAATGATTGGGAAGACAGTGTGGCACAATGGAAACAGCATTGATTCAAGAAAAGAACTGGGGCTCTGGCAGTTAATATCTGTGAGATGTAATCAGGTAACTTTCCAGTTTCCTTATCTTAAGGAAGTGCAACTAAATTGCCTCTGAAGTCCATTTCAGCTCTAGATCTAAGAAAAAAAAATAACGATAGTGGTGTTCTAGAGTCAGCTTGTATTGGCTCGAGAACCAATACAATTTCTAAAGTTTCAGTGAGAGCATTTACTCCTCAGATACTAGCAAATGCTACAGATAAGGACTTGACTTAGGATTTTGTTGATTGTCTAGACTTAAAAAAGCGACGGAAAAAAGGTTAATAATTCAGATTAAACTTAAAAGTGTATCGTGCATAGTTTTTTTTCTTTGGAGAACTGGTTGTTAAATATTTACCTGCATGTCCCTGCATAAAGACATAATGAAAAAAAGAGTTTGTTAAGTCTGAGAGCCCACGTACTGTATCATGATGGCACAATGGAAAAAGCACTGTCCATGGAATGAAAGAAAATTACTCCAAGTCCAAGCTCTAATTAGTCTTAGAACCTTAGAAAATTAACTTACCCTCTCAGGAACTCAGTTTTCTCCTCTGTCTCAGGCTCTAACATCTCTATACAAACTAGGGAGAGTTGTGTGTGGCTAACCACAAGTGAGTATAAAGGTAAATGACTGCTATGAATAATGGAGCCATGACAAGAGTGAGACTTTATTAGGGGTCCCCAAGAGACCACATTGAAAAATAAAAATTTTACCCATGTGTGACTACTGAGCAGAGGGAGCCTCTCAGGGGGATTCCCAAATGGATATTCAAAGGGCAACAAAAAAAACATAACAAATGTGGTGAGGCATCCAGATCAATGATGAAGCAGAGCAGAAAGAAGAAACATCCCTTGGCTCTCCTCCAGAGGATGTAAGGCCAAATGAAGAGGATGCCCAGGTAAATTTAAATGGATACATCAAAGTGGTCTTTACGAGAGACAAGTTTAGTGGAAAAATTTCTATCCCAAGGGCACTTTTTTAAAGAAATTATGGTGTGTCACCGATGGAAGCTGAAGTCTCTGAGGAAGACTGGATGGAACAACTTGGGAAATATAGCAGGAAAGAAAGGCAATCATCTGAGTGCTTTGGAGTAAATAAGGTACTCCAAGTGGCAGGACACCTGAGAGAGATGCAATCTTTCCCCAAATCCAATTAGTTAGAGAAAATGACTCCAAGTCATAACATTAACTGGCCTTTTAATCTTAGACAATTAACTTCCCCTCTCCTGACTTTAGTTTCCTCCTCTGTCAAATTGAAGAAGCTATAATAGATGATGTCCTGGGTCTCTCAAGCTTGGATGAAAGCTTGATATGACAAATATAATTTCTAAATTAGTAAGTTTTACTTAAACGTTTTTGGTATTTGTTTCAAGGGGGTTTTTAGGTCGGATGGAAGAAGAAAGGCATATATGGAAATGATTGGGGAGTTCATCAATGTGGGTCCTCCCTCCAACAATCTGTCTGTATTTTCTCATCTTGAACAACTCTCGCCCAAAGGATCTATCCAACGTGCCTTCCTCTAAATGGATTGTCATTCTCTGGCTGCCCATGGAATTGTTCCTCGGTTACTCCTCAATTTCACTCCATGACCAGTCCACTTTTTTTCTGCTTGTAAAACTCTCTGATGACTCCATGACCCTACTGCTATGCATTTCTTAATTTAAGATGTGGAGCAGCCTTCTCACAGCCATTGTTCATCTGCCCATTCAGTGGACAGGTGACCCTGCACTTTCATTCTTGAGGGACTGGCACATGGCCATAGAATATCTCTAACGATATAGTTTTTAAAAAGTGATCCTTTGCTCCTGGGAGAAGTCTGGGGCCATTAAAAACTCTATAGATACAACCCCAGTGAGAAGAGATATGTCAGATATCTTGCTACTTGACAAGAAACCATATCCTGGAGAAATTAACCCATTTACATCCCATGCCACCACTACCCCTCTACACTTCCCCAGAATTCTTGCCCTGGGACCCTTGCTAACCTGACTGATGGCCTCCTCAGTTTCCCATAATATCTGGCCCTAGCCAAGCTTCACTTCACTCTCTAGCTTTCTTTTTGCCTATTGCCTTACCTCCCTTCTCTCTTCCTCCCCTCCCTCAGTCTTCTCCTTTCTGACTCTGGATCCATATTCAAATTAACTCCCTCCAAAGGTAAAGGAAAAGGATGTACATACACAAAAATATTTATGGTAGCTTTTTTTGTGGTGGCAAAGTACTGGAAATCCAAGGGATGCCCATCAGTTGGAAAATGGCCAAACAAGTTATGGTATATGCTTGTGATAGAATACTGTTGTGCTATGAGAAATTATAAGGGAGATGGTTTCAGAAAAACCTGAGAAGAATTATATGAACTGATGCAAAGTGAAGTGAGCAGAACCAGAAGAAC
>CM053591.1:160975951-161005691 GCA_028646515.1 Pseudochirops corinnae | reverse complement strand
GTTCTTCTGGTTCTGCTCACTTCACTTTGCATCAGTTCATATAATTCTTCTCAGGTTTTTCTGAAACCATCTCCCTTATAATTTCTCATAGCACAACAGTATTCTATCACAAGCATATACCATAACTTGTTTGGCCATTTTCCAAAAATTTATACATCCATTCCCCAAATGAAGAGCAACTCCCTTCTCACTCCCATTCCTCTTTAGCTTGGGGTTCTCTACCACTACAAAAATACCTTTGCAGCTCTTAGTTCATTTCCTCTTTCTTAGATATCTTTGGTCTAGTAGTGGTAACTGATAGGTTAAAAGATCCATGACTTTTGGGGGCCTAGCTCCAAATCACTTTCCAGAATACCTGGACCAAGGCAGAGCTCCAACAACAATATAGCACCCACTATGTACCAGGAATTATACTAAGTACTTAACAAATAATCCACAACAACTCTGGCAGGTAAGTGATATTATCTCCATTTTACAACTGAGGAAACTGAAGCAAAGAAAAGTTAAGTGACTTGCCCAAGGTCACACAGCTAATAAGTGTCTGAGGACATATTTGAGCTCTAACCACTGCCCCCACCTCGCTGCCTAACCAGGTGATCTCTGAAGTTCTTTCTAGTTCTAATCTGTAGGATCATGGATTTAGAACTGGTAGGGGTAGTAGTACAACCCTTCCTTTGCTGGACCCTGCTTTTTTGAGGGTTCAGGAAATTGCTAAGTAGCAGGTCAAGTTTCTGGGCAGAAGACCAGTGGTATGACTTGGGCATCTACTAACCCACTTCCAGGCTTGCAATTGAACTTTTAGGTTTCACTCACATTTTTGACTAAGATATGAGTTCAGATATCATCTCTGTTACTAGCATTGTGCCAATTGGTAAGTCACTTAATTCTTTGAGCCTTAGTGTCTTCATCTGTTAAATGGGATAACAATATCTATTCTACCTACACATAGATTTTTTTCAAGGTTCAAATGACACCATATAAAGTACTTTGTAAACTATAAAGTGCTCTGCTTGATAAATGTGATCATTTATCTTCTTCTTATCTTATATTTATCTTCTAAGCTGTCATCATCTTGGCCATTAGAAGGAACAATTCTATGGAGATGCATAAATTGTCATATTGTGTCTGCTCTTTTGGGAACATAGAACTCTGCAAGGAAGCAGGACGTACACATACTGAACAAAAGGGAAAAAAAGGGGCCAGTCTCCCAGTGGGGTAGGGCTAAGCTTTCCTGGAAACATGGTGCAGAAGAACTCATCTGCAGCATCAACACCCAGTAGAGTCACTACATGAAGAAACCTTCCAGATGTTTTGGAAAAGGAACCGGGTATAGCTTTGCAGTCCCGGGGAGGGGAGCAGTGGGGGGAAGGAAGAGGTTTTGAGAGGTTCAGCTGGTCATTTCTGAGGGACTCAGCTAAATGGGCCACCTCTGCTGCTCAAAAGAGATATGTATGTATACTATACTCTGAACAAATGTAGCTTTCAGACCCAGATTCAAAACTACTATAGATGGCATCTATTTGCTGTCGGAGATGGGCAAAAGGAGCCATTCTGATGGCGTGGTAAGAGCAATAGGAAAGGCATTTCCTTATAGTAAAAGGCATGTGTGTAAGAACAATTTACACCTTTGTGACTGGTCTTACCAAGTCATTAGAGACTATTCCACCCAGTGCATGATGTTTCAGTCTGCAGAGGATGACCTCAGAAACAATATCCTAGTGTCCATCCCTTTCTCTATTAGCAGTAAGAGATCTGTAAAGAGGGTAAGAAAATCTAGGGGAAAACCCAGACTAATGCACAGGGGAGAATGGCTTGACTCTGGTTTTCTTCTGAAGGACCAAGAAAGGAAAGAAAGACATCCCTGCTCCCTTCCAGTCTGCCAGTTCTTAGGATCTGGGCAGAGTTAGTAGTAACAAAGCGTGAGGGGCAAAAAAAGCAAATTCTAAGCTACAGAGCCGAGTGTGAAAGGCAAAGAGAGCCAAGGAAAAAGCTGGGAATATGAAAAAAGGCCAAGACAAGAAATAAGACGAAATAAATGTAGAGAGAAGCCAGAATGTCTGGGAATCGAGGGGCCTCATCTGCTTTTTCACAATGAGCCTCTTCAGTTTAAATTTTTTTGAGGAACAAAAGACATAGGAAAACTCTATAAATTTAAAATGTGAAAGCCATGCCTGCCGAGGCCAATTTACATCCCAAACTTTTCCCTTTCTTCCCTTCCTCCTCTTTTTGACATCATGTTTTCCCACTAGAGCCTAAGGCTTTGTCTGGAACCTTTCAGAAGGGAGAAAAAGTAATCTAGGTCCCACTGGCACCTCCAGCTCAGCGTGTCCAAAACTGAGCTCATTATATTTCCCAGTAACCTCCTTGTCCTTCTGACTTCATTATTTCTATCTTGGTACCACCATTTACTGAGCATGTACTGTTTAAACCTTTCCTGGTAGTTTGATTTTTATCTCTTCCTGACCTCACAAACAGAATTGGTCATCAGTTCCCATTGAATGCAACTTCACAATGTCACTCTCATTTGCCCCACCTCTGCAATGGTTTTTCTCAATTTTTGTTTTTATACGTCAGTAAAAATCCTCTTTCCTCTCAGTACCTTTTAAATTCCTATCCATTTAAAGTTAATTTATACACCACCTTTTCCAGAAAGCCTTCTCTGATGCCACCCCACCTCCCACTGATAATGTTTTCTTCCCTTAAAAAATGACAGACTTAGAGTGTTTGCAAATAATACAAAGTTGGCATGGGTTGGGGCGGATATCTAACATATTGCATGAAAAGGTCAGAATCAAGAGTAGCTAGGACACTGAGCTGAATCTAATGTGGTGAAATTTGATAGGGATGAGTAAAATCTTGTACTTGAGCTAAAAAAAAAAAATCACCTTACAAACACAAAATTGGGGAAGTATAATTAGACAAGAGTTTGAAAAAGATCTGGGGATTTCCACGGGCTCCAAGATCACCATGAGTCAATAGTGCGATATGGCCCCCAAAAAGCTAGCATGATCTTGGGCTTCACTGAGGTTCCAGGTATTAGGAGCTGATTGTCATTGCCCTACCTAGAAAAAGGATGTCCCATGGCTTGAGGTACAACTTTACAAAAAGGACCTTGCAAAGCTGAGAAGATCCAGAGAGCAATCAGGTTAGTAGGACCCTAAGTCCATGTGGAACAGTTGAAGGAACTGGGGATATTTACCCTGGAGAAGAAAAGATTCAGGGGGCACATGATCACTGTGTCCAAGTCTTCAAAAGCCTGGCATGTAGAAGCACAATTAGGTTTGTCCTGTTTTGCCCCCGAAACAATTAGGAACAACAGAAGGAAGTTGCCAAGAAGGAAATTTAAACTTGGGATTATCAGAAAAAACTTCCAGGCATAAATGGAATAGGCTGACTCAAGTAGTGGATCCTCTGTCATTGGAAGTGTTCAAATAGATGCTAAAATACCCCTTGTTGGGTATTATTTTAGCAAGCATCCTTGGGCAATTACGGGTTGGACTAAATGTCCATGGAGGCCCCTTCCAAATCTAAAATACTTTGCTTCTCTGATTCTTGGAGACCTCACATAACACTTTGTTTTGCTTCTCTCCAATCCATGTATGATATAATATTGTATAGTATAGTTACTTATATTTATGTTTTGTGCCACTACTAGACCGTAAGCTCCATAAGGGCAGGGACTACGTCTTCTCTAAACCTTGTGTTCTGCAAACCACAGGCATTTAGTAAATGTTTGTTGAATCAATGAGCTAGTCAAGATATGTATTAAGTCATTTGGCATTTGTTTGGTTTGGTTTACCTTGCCAATGATTTAAATTTCCCGATCTATAGGATAAGTCCAAGCACATTATAGATTCAACTTTATGAAACCTTTTGAACTAATGAGTGAAAAGTGCTAAAAACAACTCATTGCTCAGAAAGTTTAAGAAAATGCTTTGTGCTAAAATTATAAAAAAAAAAAACTAGAAGAAAAATGGTTTGTCTAGACTATGGGGAAGAGGCACGTTTTCATCAATCAGGCAAATGGAAGACATTGCTGGTGACAAAAATTGACGGATTTGATTATACATAGATGAAATTATTTCCCACAACAAAAGCAATACTTCTAAAATTAAAAGAAGCAGATTGGGGGAAGGAAAGCGGTTTGCAGTAAATGTATCAAATAATTTTCTGACATCTGTAATCTATAAGAATATGATGCATAAACATGAGAGTACTGCACAATCCCCAGTGGAAAATAATCAAAGGACAAAAACAGATCATTTTTGAAGGATGAAATGTAGACTTAATAACCAAACAAAAAGTTGCTCAAATTCACCAATCATAGGATTAAAAATCAAGAACATTCTAAGAAAAAATATGATCACAAAAATGTCCAAAAGAGCAAAAGAAATAAACAAATAAAATTCATAGTTGGCAAGGCTATGGGGAAGCAGCTTTCTAATACACTGGTTGCAGGAACTAGTGAAAACATTAGTGAAGAACATTATAACAAGATGTAACAAGAATCATAAGACTGAGAATACTTTTGACCCAATAATTTCATCATTAGGGTTTAATCTTTAAAACGTCATGAAGAGGGGGAAAGGATCTAAATGAGATAGCTAGATAGCTCAGGGAATATAGCATTCAACCTGGAGTCAGGGGGATCCAAGTCCAAATCTGGCCTCGGACCTTGGCCAAGTCAGCTAACCTTTTTCTGCCTCAATTTTTCCATCTATAAAATGGGGATAACAATAGCAACTCTTTTTGATGGTGAGGTTAAAATGAGATAATATTTATAAAGCACTTTGCAAATCTTAAGATGTTATGAAAATACTATATACAAAACTATTCATAGCTGCTTTATTTGTGATAACAAAGGATGGGAGACAAACTTTCTGTTCTAGAGAATGCCTGAATAAATTATGACAGAAACATTGACTACAGCTTAGATATATTTCTTTTAAAAGAAAAAGAAACAAAGCCAAGACAGAATTTCTAATGGACTTGGAAAGGAACACAGAGCAAGTGCTCTGTTTGTTTGTTGTTTGTTAATTCATTTGGTTTTACTTCATTAAAAATGGAAGATTTAATGTACGATTTTGCTTTTTATATTGTATCATGGATTGCTTATTCGTATTCATTAAGAATTATTGAGTTTAAAATTATTTTTCAAAAACTTTGTTCTCATCTTAACAAAACCAACCAGCTTGTACGATTTATTCAAATTAAATAATTGCTGTTAAAGCTCTTTGTAAATCACACCAATATAAGGGTGTATGTAATTTCTGATTTCGCTCAAAAGAATCAATAATTGAAGTCATACGATGGCGTTGTGAAATGAAGGCCACAGAACTAGCTTGTAAGTCAGTCTGCTATAGAAAGCTAGTCCCTCTGCATATTCCCCATGCAATGGACAGTGTCTAAGGAAGAGAAATTCTCAACATATCAGGATTTGTGTTACAACCAGTTCCTTTGCGGTGGTTCCTTCGTCCTTTTCTAAACACGCTAACATTGTAACACAATAAAATCTTTGCTTAATTCTTTCAATTATTCTCATTTTTAATCTCCTTTTTTCTTTTTTTTCCTTTTACTTCTCTTAATTCTCAGCACTGTGGGACCAATAAAAGACATTGTTTGAAGTAATTCTGGATTCACTGATTCCCTTCCAAACCTCATTCCCTAAATGCTCTTGCAGAATGGGCCAATTTTGGAAATTCCAAATATTGCACCAAGAAAGTACACGCTGGATACCTATGAACACTTTTAATAGTCCTGAATCTCATTTGACTAATGTGTGGCTTTCTTTATGTCGAAAAAGTTGAAGCCAAGCCAATAAATGGGAGCTATTAATCAGCCTCACAGAGTAAGCTCCTTACAGAGGAAAGTACAAATGGTTACAAAAGAAATCAGGTTGGCTTATTTTTTTTAACAAACATATAAAATCTTACACATCCAAAATGACCTTATCCTTTTCACAGGAATCACTTGGGAGGATACACTTATTCCAAGGGTGTCAACAAATGTTCAAAATGTTTGAGGATTTTTTTTGAGGACTTGCCTTCATGGGTATTTAATGAATTCCACAAAATGATCGGTTTATTGTCAAATCCACTTTTTGACCCAAGATGATCTTATTTAGTCTAATTTCATCTCAAGGCAACTGTTCTTGTTCTCCAGATTTGGCTCCAAATGACTTTGGGCTGCTTCCAAAACATCAAATCCACCCTCAAAGAATGAAGACTTGAGACCACAGAGGACATCTCAAAGGAATGCATACATCAGGCTCTGAAAGCAATTCCAAAGGAGGAGTTATGCTGCCTCCCACAATGGCCTTGGCAAAGACATGCTCAGGGTTGGTTTGTAGACAATCACACAGAGATTCTCCAAATTGGAGGGGGCCCCAGTGTTTATCTAATCTAATCTGTACCAGAAGTGCCTTCTACAACCTATCAGACAAGCTGTCACCTGATGTCTGCTTGAACACCTCCAGGGCAGTGTCTTTCCTACCTTCCAAAGCAGCCCACTTCACTTTGAGATAGTGCTGATGGTTAATAATTATTATTATTACAACAACAATAATAGGTAACTATTTAGTGCTCAATTATATCTCATTTGATCCTCACAACAACCCTGTGAGATAGGTGCTATTGTATTATTATCAGCTCCATTTTACAGATGAGGAAACTGAGGCTACAGAGTTTAAGTAACTTGCTCAGGATCACATAGCTAGAAAGTGTCAAAGGCTGGATTGAACTCAGGTCCTTCCAGGACAGCACCACCTAGCTGTCCCTACCCCAGGGCAGATGGCTTTCTTTACCTCAAGCCTACACTAGCCTCTCTGCACCTTCCACCATCTCCTCCTGGTGTGCCACCCTGCACCCAAACAGAATAAATCTACTGTCTCTTTCATATGACAACTCTCCAAATATCTGAGGACACCTATCATGTGCCTCTTTGATCTTCTACTTTCCAGGCTAACCACACCCAGTTCCTTCACTCAATCTGTATATGTCATGAACTCCAGGTCCTCCAATACTTTGGTTGCCCTTCTTTTCATATTCCCCAGCTTATCAACATCCCTTCTAAAATGTGGCACCCTACAGTGAACACCAAACTCCAGCTTTCATTTGATGAGTGCAGAACACAACAGAACTGTCACTGCCTTATTATAGATGCAGCTAGGTGGCTGAAGTCAGGAAGACCTAACTTCAAATCCACCTTCAGACACTTACAGCCGAGTGACCCTGGGCAAGGCACTTAATTTCTGTCTGTGTCAGTTTTCTCAACTGTAAAATGGAGATCATGATAACTCATACTTCCTCGGGTCATTGTGAGGATCAAATGAGATAATATTTGTAAAGTGCCTAACACATAGTAGGCACTTTAAAAAATGTTTCCTTCCTTTCTAATTCCTGGAAGTTCAGCTTCTCTTAATTTACCCTAAGTTTATATTAGCTTTCTTGTTTACTAAAACCCCCAGATCTTTTTCAGAAGTTCTGTTATCCAGCTAGGTATCTCCTTCATCTGTGTAGATGACAGTGAATTACAATTGTACTCATTAAATATCATCTTTTTCAATTTAGCCTAGTCTTCTAATCTTTTTGGAGCTTTTAAAAACCCAATCTGTCAGCTTTTCCTCCCAGTTTTGTGTAATATATGTACATGTCATCCTCTGCCTCCATCCAAGCCATGGATAAAAATGTTAAGTCAAGGGGTGGCTAGGTGGTACAGTGAATAAGAGCACCAGCCCTAGAGTGGGGAGGACCTGAGTTCAAATCCAGCATCAGACACTTAACACTTACTAGCCATGTGACCTTGGGCAAGTCACTTAACTCCAATTGCCCCTCCAAAAAAAAGCAAAAAAAAAATTTTTTTTTTAAATTTTTTAAATGTTAAATCACACAGAGCTAAGCAACAATGATCCCTGGGGAACTCTCCTTAAGACTTCCTTTCAAGCTGACATAGGACCATTAATGACTGCTCATTAGGTCCAATTATTCAACCAATTCTTAATCTGCCTAAAAGTATTCTCATTTATCTTACACTCAATCTTTTCCATGAGAAAACAATGAGCAACTTCATCAAGTGTGTCACTACCATCTCAGCAAACTATAGCACTTCACCTGATAAACTTACAGGTACAGAAAAGGAAATTGTCAGTTTGTCTTGACTTATTCTTGATATAGTCATTACTGCTAAGTCTTCTAAATGTTCACTATCCATTCCCTGAATAATATATCTAGAATTTTGCTAGAAATAGAAATCATTCCTACTGACTAATTATGATGTTGATGAAGATGAAAAAGTTTTGGGGGCAATTGAAACATCTTTGGAATAAGTTCATAGCTTTACAAGGGGATCATTTTGAAGGTGACTGTCTTTATTTAGATGGAGAGAAGGAGAGAGACAGACAGACAGAGACGGACAGACGGACAGACAGACAGATAGACAAACAGATCGATAGACAGACAGACAGGTAGATAGATAGATAGATAGATAGACAGACTAATAGACAAACAGATCGATAGACAGACAGGTAGATAGACAGATGATAGATAGACAGATAGATAGACAAATCGATAGACATGTAGATAGATAGATAGATAGATAGATAGATAGATAGATAGATAGATATTGATTTTTTTAAAGTCAATCAGTATTGCTTTGTGATATCTCATACAATTTCACAATACAACACTGGTGTTTCTATTCCACTGGGGAAAAATGCCATCTGGCTCTGGGAACAGAGCTTGTTCCCCTGATATCTGCACTTAGCAATCTCTAAAATTTCAACTGATCCCACTCTAACAGCAAAAGTGGAACAAGATTGATTTTTCTGCCCTTTCCACTTTGTTTTACTCAGTCCTCCAAAGGCCCTGACCAAGCACAGGAAAAGAGTTTTCTAGGAGCCATAGAAAGGGTCACTGGAAGAAATGGCCATGTTGGCTCACTGAATTGCAATTGAATGTTTTCAAAGTTGCCAATGGAGGGTTGTAGGGGATCTATTTCCATCAACCCCCACTCAAACATCCTATGAGGTCATGTAATAGAAAGGGTAAAGGTGATCTCTCCTTCAGATGAGAGAATGACAGGACTTGATGGCAACTGGATTTCAGCAATAATGAAGTAAAAAGGGGGTAAGTGGAGAAACCAACCATGTAGGTGGTATATAGCCTGGCATACAGCCTCAGCAGCCCATAGGTCATGTCTGAAGAAGAGTAGACTTACTCCAACAGAGAAAATGAAGGCGCCAGAAAATATTCCTGCTTGCCCAGGAACAGTCATCCAGAATGCAAGTGCCAAAAGGCACAAAAATACTGTTTTTCTTTGTTTATACCATTTTGAACAACAAAATGTTGTCTCAGAGACCCATTACCATAACGGCGGTCACCCTCTGTGCACGTAACTTGCTGCTTTCTCAAAATGTAATTATTCCCACTCTCCATGCTTTTAGCAAAAGATTAACTTGTAGCAATTTAAAAGGTCAATGCAAAGATCAAGCCGGGTGTTTTAATTTCCCCAAAATGCAAATGGGACCCAAATTTCAGAAATAATATGCACTGCGGGTAGGCTGTCTATTTCCATGAAAAGTTTCTAGTGACATACGAATTGCTCCTTGGCCAAGTTAGCCATGCATTAGAGTGGCAGATGTAACAACATCTGATGAGGTATTGGCCGTGGTATGGTGAATACTGATTCTTTATTGAAAAAAGACAAGCAAACTGAGCAAGAAATATCACTGGCTCCATAACATTCACCATGGTTAATGTTAAGGTTAACCTTGCATTTTTGGAGCAACAACAAAAAATAAATGATTGGCCATGTTTTTACTGGTTATACATATTTTCCCAGACAGAAATTAAAAGGATATTATATGCTATTATATCCTCTGAGTTTGGGGATGCTCTGAAGTAGAACCACCATCTTTGTGTATAGTCACTTGGGATTTTTTTAGAGGCTCTGAGCCTATGACTTCATTTGGTATGGGGAGTTCCCAGTATAAAAAGTTCCTCCACTAATGTGGGCCAGCAACTCCTTAGCAATTCTATTAGAAAGTTGTCTGGGGGAAGTGAGAGGCAAAATGACTGGACTATGGTCACCAAACTAGTTTTTTTCAGAGACAGGACTTGAACCTAGTTCTTCTTGACTCTCCTATGGCATTTGAATTCACAGGTATAATAATGATAATAATACACATTGATATAGAGCTTTTAAAAAATGTACACTCCCAGGGTGGCTAGGTGGCACAGGGCACTGGCCTTGGAGTCAGGAGGACCTGAGTTCAAATTCTACCTCAGACACTTAACACAAAACTAGCTGTGTGACCTTGGGCAAGTCACTTAACCCCAATTGCCCTACGCTCCCCCCTCCAAAAAGCAAAAAAAAAAAAATGTACATTCCTCCCACCACCCCTGAAAAGTAATTGACATTGGGGAAGTCATTGAGCATCAATTTTGTCACCTATAAAAGGAAGAATTTGAAGTGATGACTCTGAGGTCCCTTCCAGCTGTAAAACTAAGATCTTATTATCCCAGTTTTATACATAACAAAAATTAGGCTCAGAGAAATGAACTGAGTATCTCTGGGTTAAAAGTTGGTCATTGTCAGAGGTAGGGCTTGAACTCAGATCTTCTGACTCAGAACCTGGTGTCATTTCCACTACAGCAGCTACTTCTCTAGCAAACTGTGCTGAAAAGTAATTCTGATTGTGTATTAAAAAAATATATTCCTTCCATGTTCAATAAGAAATAATGGAGAAAAAGGCTGCTAAAATGAGTTGTATAATTCTTAATGGTATTTTAATAGTTTAAATTAGGAGCAAAAGCTTTCCCGGCATGTTGGTTTGTGTAAACATCACTGTTTTACTATTTTAGAGGTTGGAAACAATGTGGACTAGTTTTGGAAGAGATGAAAGAGAATAGATATGTCAGATAGTGGTTTTCAATCTTCGTTCTCACATTAAAAGAGCTATGTTTCACATAAATAAAGAAAAATTTTCCCCCAGTTCTGCAAAGGTACCAGCCAAGCCCAATATTTCTTAGTAACACAAACCCTGTCTCCAGCAATGTATTACGAGATGACTGATAGCCTAAAGTGCACTGTGCGTATGATTTATGGCATGCCCAAGTCGATATTGAAACCATTTAATTTATGCTACACACAGTTGGGGAAAGCTTGAAAATAAGTAAAAAGGTAAATTGCCCAAAAGGCTTGTTGGGTCCTCCCTCTTCACTTACTGCCACAATCTATCTTTCAAGTAAGTATGCAGAGAGTTAGGATAATAATGATGAGAGGTTCCCAGAGATGGACAGCTCCAGGGAACTGTTGATTCACAACTCCATATCATGCCTGAGACCCTGAATACTAATGACACAAAGTTATTACAGACATGTTTCCTACAGATGAAATGGATATGAAAGGTGTACCACATAGTTGATAGAGGGCCAGCCAGAGAGTGAAGAAGTCTTGGGTTTGGGTCCCACCCTTAACAAATACTGGTCATGAAACCCAGGTTGATTAACTTTTCATGTTCTCAGTCACTCTTAAAGACTATAAGTTGAAAAACAGTTGCTAACGGCATTGGGAAAAGGGGTTTCCTCACCAGTAATTCACTATGCCAATGAAATAATAGGTGTTCACTCCCCCCATCCCAGAATGTGGATATGTCCTATATGAAAAGAGATGCAGGTTTTCTGGAAAGGCCTTCTATTCCAAGGGAGGGCTTTGGTTCTCTGATTGCAGCCACTATAGCACCCCCGCCCTTTCCCCCAGAGTACCCGCATGCTGTGCCCTATCAAAGCTTTTCATGCTACAAAATTTTTTGAACAGGTGGCATATCATGACAGGGAAGACAAATATGCCCCTTTATAGGATTTTACCCACTTGTAAAAAATGGTAATGTTAGCAAGGAGATGAGTGTAGTGCTTAAAGACATAATAATTCAGAATTCAAAGAGAGTTGGGGAAATAAATCAGCTTATTTTTGAACATTTTCAGGTGCTAGGAGAGCCTATGAGTTGGGTACAGAAATTAATCCTGAGAATCCCAAAAGGCTGTGAACCAGCTACTCCTTTATCTGATGAAATGGCCAATTTGGATTGATGTCATCAAAGTCTATGAAGGGGGAGTGAGAGGAGGAAGAGATAAAATCCCTATTCTCAAGGATCTTACATTCTTCAGAGTAGGGAGAGACTACTGTGTTGAGTAAATTCAATGGGACATTGCTTTTTCTCTTAATTAATGCCTTCATGGTTTTCACATTCTCTTCCACTAACTATGTGATCTCAGACCAGTTACTTTAAACTTTCAGTACCTCAAATGATTTGTCTTTAAAATTGAGATATTAATTCCTGTCCTTCCTTCTCAATAGGATTTCTTTTTCTCCCAGACCTGGTATTTCATTAGTTTAGAGCAATGATATCAAACTCAAATAGAAACATAACCCTGTGGGCCATATATTGAATTAGAAAATGATAAATTAACATTATTTATGTTTTATTGTATTTTTATTTATTTCGCTAAATATTTCTCAATTTAATCTGGTTCAGCCTGCATTTGGAAATGTTGCCAACACATGTGGCAATGTTTGATACCTCAGGAGAGGTGAGGAAACTTTCTCTACCCATGGAAACTGACATCTGTTCTGAAGCTGTTAGTCTAAGAGATTTTCCGGGGCACTGATAGACTAACAACTTTCCAGAATCACCCGGCCAGTTCATGTCAGGGTCAGAATTCAAACCCAAGTGGTCCTGACTCTAAGCTCAACTCTCTATCCACTAGCCACTCTGTAACTCTTAAGCAAAATGGGTCTGAAGATAAGATGCTTTGGTGTCATAACTTCATGCAGAAAGGGCTTCTGGATTTGAGTCACAGTGAAAGAATTTAGTTCTCTACACACCAAGTGCTGTCTGTGCAAGAGTCTTCTCTCCTCAGGAGCCCTAAGTGCTCAATAGTATGCAAAAATTAGTGTCATTGTCCTATATGAGTGACTATGATCCCTGGTCAGAATCAGGATGTATATAACTCACTAACTCAGGGACTACAGGTGGATCACTCACTCAACACTGCAGGGGACATGGTTCTTCCTAATGATCACTCATGGTCAAAACATTCAGAGTTGAAATCAATTGAATAAACATGGGTGACAAGAGGCTATTAGTGGCAGCTAGTGTAACAGAGACAGCACTGTATTTGGAGACAGGTAACCTAAGTTCAAATTCTAGCTCTGATGATTACTATCACAGACAGCTCTAGTATAAGAAAAACAGCTGTGAAAGTCCCCCAAAATTCACAGGGGCCAAAATCCAAGATAGGAATGAGCAATAAAACCCACAGACCCAGATGCAAATGAAGTATGGGCATGTAATGGTTATGGGATTTGAAGATCTTCCATGCCCCTTGAACTTGCTGATGTAGCAGGAAGGGGTGGGGCAAGAGTAAGCCGGAGCCAAGCTAGAGTCAGTGCAATGACTGGAAGTGGGACTGTGGTGAGAATTCCTTTTTTTTTTTTTTGAGTTAGCATTTCTGCTAAGGGCTCCTGCTGAGGACTGCCAGGGATGGGAATGCAGGGGGCCCAGAGCTGCTGGGAGCAAGCTGCATGGACACTGAGCAGTTGCTGTGAGTGAGGCGAGGAGGATTTTGCATGAGGTAGTCTGTTCTGTTCTGAAGGCTTGAGAATGTGGGTGTTTACTACATTAACTACATGTGCCAACTCCATAACTACTGTGATGGCTTTGACTTTCTGGTTTAGGGACTCAGTTTTCTGGTATTTGAATAAATGTTCTAGCTATATCCCCCATGTAGGAGCCTGTTACATTTTGTGATTAATAACCATATCAGCATATTTATAGTTACTGTAGACATTGTGAATACTGTATTGTTGATACAGGGCAAGAGCAAGGAGGCACAAGGGGGCAAATATAAATCCTTGAGTCTTACTGAGACTAGGTGGTACAAGACTCATAGCTGGATGACAGCTCTGGAAAGACATGCTTTGAGGAGCAGAGCCAAAATGGAAAAGCAAAGCCAACTTTTTTGCCTACCTCTCCCAACACACCATCCTCTATGACAACTTTAAAAACACACTAATCTGAATTCTGAGCTGGAAAGCCAACAAAAGGTCACAATGAGTTGTTTTTCCAGTCCAGAGCATCTTAGGAAAACAGAAAGAAAAGTCTGTAGACAGTGATGTGGGGATTAGCCAGAAGCAACATGTGGTAGAAGCAGCACCAGCTATGGGATGTGGCAGCACCAGCAATGGCGTGAGTAGCACAGTGCCCAGGAATGGGAAAGGGACAGAAGAGATTTCAATGGACCCCTATACTAGCCCTGGAAACAGAACTAGGTGCCATTTGGCAGCCATTACCTAGTTATGGATTGTAGTTCCAGAATGAAAAGGAGAAGAGCAGTCCAAGAAGGAGCAGAATCCCTACCTGGGTAAAGATCAGAGCACAGCGCAAAAAGGCAGTAACCAGGCCTTTTCCCTGATCACACCACTTTGGAAGCACTGAAAATGTACAGACCCCCATTGAGCTCTGAAAGCAGCAGAAGGTTATAAAAAATAAAAAAATAGATGCCTAAACCAGACATCTCCCCACCCTCAGAGGTGAACAGAGCCCTCGAATATGCTCTAATATAAAGGCAAATGTCAAGAAATAGGCTGGAAAAATGAGCAAAAAAAAAAAAAACTAACCCCAAAAACTATTATAATGAGAAAGAAGCTCTAGACACAAACTCAGAAGACAATGATGTGAAAATATTTCAAAGCAAAGTCTAAAGAAAAATGCAGATAAGATAAAAGCCCACAAAGAATTCCTAGAAGACCTAAAGAAAGATAAAAAAAAAAAAAGAACCAAAAATGGCTTTAAAAATCAAATAAGAATGGTAGAGAGAAAATTGCAAAAAGAAATGAGAGTAATTCATTTAAAATAACCACAGATGATATAAAATACCTGGGAATGTCCAATTCTGGAAGTTAGATTTAAATAATTGGGGAAATAGTCATTGTTCATGGATGAGCCAAGTCAATATATGAAAAATGACAATTCTACCTAAATTAATCCACTTATTCAGTGGAAAGCAGTTTGCCAGAAATTAGACACAGATCGATATCTTATATCATTTGCCAAGAGAAGGTCAAAAGGGATCCATGATCTAGATATAAAGGGAGGCATCATAAGTAAATTGGAAGAATGTGGAACATAATGTTTATAAGATTTATAGATAGGACAAGAATTTATGAATAAACAAGAGACAGAGAGTCTCTTACGTATGTAAAATGGATATGTAAGATGTAAAATGGATAATCTTATTACATTCAATTAAAAATTTTTTATACACATAAAAACAAATGTAGCCAAGATTAGAAGGAAAACAAGAAATTAGGGGGGAAATTTCATGGACAGTTTCTTGGATAAAGACCTCATATCTCGAATATGTAGAAAATATTGTCAAATTGGTAAGAATGAGTCATTCCCCAATTTGTAAATGGTCAAATTATGTAAAAAGATAGTTATTAGAGGAAGAAATCAAAGATAGATACATACATACATATATATAGTCATGTGAAAAAAAATGCTCTAAATCATTATTTATTAGAAAAATGCAAATTAAAACAACTTTGAGACTCCATTTCATACCTATCAGATTGGCTCAAATGATAAAAAGGGAAAATGACAAATGTTGGATGAGATGTGGAAAAATTGAGACATTAATACACTGTCAGTTGAACTGTGAACAAATCCACCTATTTTGCAGAGCAATCTGGAATTATGTCCAAAGAGTTATAAAACTGTATATACCCTTTGATTTCCCAAGGTGACAAGGGAAAAGGGAAAATAACTTATATGCTCCAAAATATTCATAGTCATTGTCTTTATGGTGGCAAAGAAATAAAAATGGAGGGGATGTCCATGAATTGGGGAATGGCTAAATAATTTGTGGCATACAATTGTAATGGAATAGTATGTGATGTAAGAAATGATGAGTAGGTTGATTTTAGGAAAACATGGAAAAATTTTTATGAAAAAATGAAGAATGAAACAAGCAGAACCAAAAGAACATTACATACAGCAAGAAAACATTATATTATTCAAAGAACAAATGTAAAGTGCTAAGCTATTCTGAGTTATATGGATATTCAAGTCAACTACAAAGGACCTATGAAGGAAGATGCTACCCAACTCCAGAAAAAGAACTGATATATAGATGTGTGTGTGTGTGTGTGTGTGTGTGTGTGTGTGTGTGTGTGTGTGTGTGTGTAATATTGGCCTTCTCTACTACAGAGTTGGGAAGGGGGGAAAAACTTAAATGTAACAAAAAATTTTTGAAGTATAAAAAATGAGATGTATGCAAGAAAATTATGAAAAGAGGATTAACAGCCTGATAAAAGAGGTGGAAAAGTTCAGGAAAAAATAACTCCTTAAAAATTAAAATTGGTCAAGTGGAAACTAAGGACTCTATGAGACATCAAGAAACAATAAATCAAAGTCAAAAGACTAAAAAAAATAGAAAAAATGTGAAATATCTCATGGGAAAAAGAACTGACCTGGAAAATAGATAGAGGAGATATAATTTAAGACTTATTGGTTTACCTTAAAGTTATGATCAAAAAAAGAGCCTGGACACCATAGTTCAAAAAATTATAAAGGAAAACTGCCCATATATCTTAATCACAGAGAGCAAAGTAGAAATTGAAAAAAATCCTGAAATAAATCCCCAAATCCCAGGAATATTATGGCCAAAATCCAGAGATTCTCACATCAAGGAAAAAATATTGCAGGCAGGCAGAAAGAAATCATTCAAATACCATGGAGCCACAGTCAGAGTCACAAAATACTTAGCAGTTACCATTATGAAGGAGCAAAAGGCTTGGAATATAATGTTAGAGAAGGCAAAGGAGCTAAGTCTACAATCAAGAATAATCTCTCCAGCAAAACAGTATAATCCTACAAGGGAAAATGAGTGTTTAATGAAATACAGACTTCCAAAGCATCTCTGATGAAAAGACCAGAGCCAGTAAGAAATCTGGCATTCAAACACTAGGCTCAAGAGAAACATAAAAAGGTAAACATGAGTGAGAAATAATAAGTGACTTAACAAAATGAAATGTTTACTTTCCTATATGGGAATATGCATATGTAATTCCTAAGAACTTTTTTATCATTAGGGCAGTTAGAGGTATACTTAGAGAGCATGGGTATGAGTCTATTAAGTTGGGATGATGTCAAAAGAAAAATGGAAGGGTAAGAAAGAGGAATGTACTAGGAGAAGGTACCTTCTTAGACCAGACTAAGAAAGGCAGAGTATCCAGGAGTAGGGTACACTAGTATTGGGGTTATTTCTGGGCATCATATTTTAAGAATGATTTTGATAAGCTGAGGAGTGTCCAGGCAAGATTGATCAAGGTGGTTAAAAGTTTTGAGATCATACCATATAACAATCATGACACATGATGATAAGTCAAAGGAACTGGGGGTGTTTATCTTGGAAAAGAGAAGTCAAAAGGAGATGATTCTTATCTTCAGGTATCTGAAGAGTTGCCATGTGAGATGAATTAGACTTGTTCTGCTTACAGCTAGAACTACAGTTAAAAAAACAATGGGAAGAAGCTGCAAAGAGATAAATTTTGGCTTGATATATTTAAAAAAAAACTAACAATCAAATCTATTCAAAAGCAGAATGGCTTACCTCAGGAAGTCAACCGCTCCCCTCATTGAAGGTCATAAGCCAGAAGCTAGTGGATAATTTGTTAGGTGTCTTGCAAAGAGAGTAGTTTTTCAGGTAGCTAGGTGACTAAGTACCATAGTGAATAAAATGCTGGACTTAGAATCAGGAAGAACTGAGTTTGAATACTGCCTCAGACACTTATTAAGTGAGTGAACATGGTTAAGTCATTTAACTTCTCTCAGGCTCAGTTTCCTCATTTGTAAAATGGGAATAATGTCAGCATCTACTTTACAGGGCTCTTGTGAAGATCAAATGAGAAGACATGTAAAGTGTTTTGCACATCTTAAATTATATAAATGCTAGCTATTAGTGTTGTCAATTACAAGGTGGACTGGATAGCTTCTAAATTCCCATATGACTCTGAGATTCTATTATAGCTATATTAGCTTAGACAAATCACAAATTCTCTGGGCCCATTCCCTCAACTGAAACTAGATGATTTAAAATCTCCTTCAGCTCTAGAATCCTATAAACCTAAAATAATAACCAGTAAGAGTGTAAGGGCCTGTTACTAATTTTTAATGGAAGACATCTGCTTGCTAAGTTGACAAGATGGAAAATGATGATCATGATGATGATAATAGTGAAGACAGAGATGATGATGATGATGACGATGATGATGATGATGATAACCCACATTAAATAGCATTTAAAAGTTTGTAAAGCCCTTCACCTACACTATGTCGGCAACCCCATGAAGTAGAGCCTATGTTGCTCTCTCACCTAAACAGCATTTAGATGTGGCAGCAGCATAGAGTGGGTATTCTACCTGTCCACTATCCCAAAATGATCCCACTCCGTCCCCTGTGCTAGGGCTGCTGCACCTGACAATATGGCCATATCAGCACCTTGGTCAGCGCCACAATTGCTGACAAGCCACAAAGAATGGAAATGTACCGGCACTAACCAAAAACCCATAGTCTGCTTCCTTCTCAGATATGCCAGCCATAAAATGTGGTGAATGCATTGCTAATAGACAGCTAGGGTGACATGTTGCAGATTATCAAACATTTACGGGAACACCCTAAATGAACAGATTTATTACTTGATATATCCATTTTCAAAACAGTTAGAACAGCAGCTGAACTCCCTGAATCGACTTTCTGACATCTAATATGTCACATACATCGAATCACAGGAAAAAAAAAATTCGTAAGTAAGCAAGAGTTTCAAAGCACACACTATCCAGTTCATAATTTGGAAATAGATCAAGAGAAGACTATTACAAGAATTTGTAACCTTTAATATACAAAGCAAGAGTAAGAAAATCAGAATGATTATAGGCTCAGTCAGTCAACATTTATTAAGCACCTGCTATGTGCTGGGAACTTTGCTAAGGCCTGGGATCATGGAATTGGACCTGGAAGGGCCCATAGAGACCATTGAAAGGGACCACAGAGGCCTTCACTTTACAGATGAGGAAACTGAGACTCAAAAAGACATAATAATTTGTCCAGAATCATAAAGTGTCTGAGGCAAAATTCAAACTTGTGTTTCCCTGACTCTTAAGTACCATATTCTATCCATTGCCCCACCCAGATGTCTCTTCAAGCTCATTTCTCTCTATCAAACTTTGTACTTCACAAACCCAAATGGAAAGCAATATTTATTTCTTCCTCTCAATTATGGTAGTCATACAAATTAGCTCAAAATCACAGGTCCAAGCTCTAAGGAAAAACAAGCTAGAAGACTACAAAAATAATAAAAATTGAAAGTGCAACAAAAATATGCTAATATTATATTTTCTGTTTTCTGATGCTCAAGCCCATGAAACCATAACAGAAAAGACCTTAGAGGTCACCTAATCCAACCCTGTCATTTTACAGATCACAGGACCAGAGCTCTAGAGCTTGAAGGGACCTCAGTGGCCAGTAAATCCAATCCTCTCATTTTATAGATGAAGAAACGGAGACTAAGGGAGATTAAGTGATTTTCCCAAGGTCAGACAGGCCATAAGCATCAGAGGTGATTATTTGAACACAGACCCTCTGACCTCAGATTTTGGGCTTTTTTCACTTTATTATGTTGCCTAGAGGTCCAGAAAGTTGAATGTATACATACATACACACCTACATGTGTAGTGTATATATATAAAATGAATAATACATATATGTATGTACAATATGCATATATATGCTATACATCATAATAATAACACTTCCATGTTTATAAAGTACTTTGAGATGTATATAAAAAGAGACAGATAGATAGCACATTGGCCTTTGAATCAGGATAATGTGAGTTCAAATTCTACTCAGACACTTTCTAGCTACGAAATCCTGAGCTAATCACTTAGTTTCTCTGAGCAAATTTTCCCAGCTATAGTACAAGAGGCATTTAGCCTCTATGTCATCTAATCTTCCAATTTTAAATCTATGATGCTTTGATATGGATTCCATAGAAAATTGTTTTTTAATCATTGACATTTTTTGAAATCCTGCCTATATCTATAATGCTAATGCAGACCACAGTCATTTCAGTGTGTTCCACAAATACTTAAAAGAACAGAATCTGGAACAATAATAGCCTATGTAGAAGAAACAATGAAATATAAAGACTTCTCCACCCCCTCTCCTCCAGCTCCCCATATCCACTGAAGACTTAGCCAAAAGTATCCGAATGCCTTATTATGCAAGAATGTGACCATGACTTGTACTAGCTGAATGCAAAAGTGAATATTAAATATACACTATTATAGACACTTATTCAATAGAACCATTATTGTTTTTATCTCAAAAAGAAAGTTTGTACAAATAGGAACATTCCATCTAAAAGATAAAGAGGAGACCAGTACATTAGACTCTGAACTCGAGGTGAAAAGACAGATGCCATGTGACTTGGGATTATTGGAACATCCCTGACCTTAGGTCTCATGCTTGACTGAGTTTAGGGCTACAAGAGACCCAGAGTCAGTGTGGCTCTCCCCGAAGTCAATCTGATTTTGGCCATTCTTTGGATTTCTAGGCACCAGAGCTGTGCTGAGTGAATCAGCTCTGTGTGGCAATGTCATGGCTTTGAATTGAAGTTACAGCACAAACAGATGGCTTATGAACATGAAAAGGCTGTTGGCTTAATGTTGGCTCCCTTTGATTTTTTTTTTTCTTTTCAGCTTTTCCTTTAGTGATTCTGTGAGCCCTAGGCAAGATGGTGAGAGTTAAGAAGGAAGGACATTTCAACTGAAACACTAAATGTCCTTGTTCAATCATGGTTCCCCAATTTCCAAATCAGAGACTTAAACACAGGTTTAAGTTTTGAGGGGTTTTTTTAGTTTACTTTTCTTTGATTGATGAAAGAGACTTGAAACACACATTTCTTGATGGTTTTGCTTGGCCAGGCTAAACAAAGGGGGAGAAATGTCAAGATATGAAAATAGGAAAACATTATAACATTTGCAAACTCCGCAGACAGGAAAGATAATCCTTTCACTAAGTATTCAGAGACAAGGTAAGTGAGATAGAAAGCAACAGTGTTGCATATAACAGACCATTTAATAAGCTTGTTAATAACAGAATACACTATACTGGGATCTCTCCAGACATTGGGGTCAGTCTTATCTTAGAAGGATGGTAGATCTTTCAACTCACACTGTCCTGCCTTCTCTGCACAATGCAGATTCTTTTGTATTGTAATGACTCCTGAGAATATTCTGCATATAGAGTCGAAACCAAATCAAGCCCCACTAGCAACGACTTCACCAATGAACACAAAAAGCTATTATATGAAACAATAACTTCAAATACATTAGAGATTTCTAACTTCTTATTTCCTTAAGATATGGAAGATTAAGGCTTTGGGCATTTGGAAGGGAGGGAGGGAGAAGGAAAAAAACCTCTCCATCATGAATCCCATGGGTTTATCTTTTCACTAATGACTCAGGAATTGAGTCTCTAAAAATCAATGTGTTGCTGAGTTTTAAACATGCATCTCATTAGCAGTAGGAGTCATTAAGGTCTCCTGGTTTCACCTTCAATTAAGAAAAAATATTTGAATCTTGCTAATTAGTTCATTATCAGCTTATTCAAAATGGCCTCTGTAATGAAATAGCCACCTTTGACACATTAGCTACATGACCCTGGTCAAGTCATTTAACTGCTCTAAGTCCACCTAAAAATTAGAGAACTGAACTAAATGGTCTCTGAAGTCCCTTCCAACTCTAAATTTATGACCCTGGTTTTATAGAAGGGGGAGAATAAGTTACTAATATTGTATTCCATGTAGGTTTTGTTATTCCATTGTTATAACCTGTTGTCCTCAAGATCTAAAGCCTGTCACCAAAGGAAGAGAACCTGTGTGAGCCAGTACTTCATTGGGCCCTGGGTTGGGAAACGTTGAATAATGGAGAAATATCCAGTCACTATTGATACCATTGTGACTGTTAGCCTAGTGTACCAATAGTGGGGGAGCTAGAAGGAAGGACAGACATGCCTGGAAGCATAAATTCAGAGGTAAAGAATAAGTAAGTTTGGGGAAAGCACAATATAAGGAAATGGACTTTCCAGCCCAAGAGGAAGCTACTGGTCCCAACAAGGCTTGGAGTCTACATAATGTAGATAATCTCACTTATAAAATCTAATCAGAACAGAGCAATGCTATTGGTTCCAACAAGGCTTTGGGTCTGTATAGTGTACATGATCTCACTTATAAAATCTAATCAGAACAGAGCAATGGAGTGAGGTAAAGTGAGATGAATTTCTCGAACAGCCAGGGAATGCAAATGCCTGAATAGCATTAGAGAAGAACCAGGGCTTACTGGGAAGAGAGGTTGGAAAAATAGCTGTGGGGCACAGAAACCATGATCACATCTTATTGGGAGCCTCCAAGAGCACAGAAGGTGAACCAGATATGCCAGCACAATCTGAAAGCCATCATTATCGTTGTCCCTTTCCCTGAGGGAATTAGCCCTGAAAGAAGAACCAATAGCAATGCTTCCCCCAGAGTGTGGCAGTATATCCAGGCATATGTGGCCCAAGCTCAATATACACACACATCTGTGGAGCATAAGTAGAGTTAAGGCGGGATACATCAGTTAGATTTTTCCAGGTCTCAGTTAACATGTATCTGGATTCCCCTATACTGCCATTCTGAGAAATGGAGAAGGGGATTCTTCAGGCTGCAGAATGCTAGTCCTGGACAGCCAATTCACAGTGATGGAGGAAGGTTGGACAAAGAGAGGCTAAGGAGAAGGGACAAATATCCAGCAATGGTAGAGAGCTAAGAATAAATGGTGTACAAGCATTTGCCAGCCCAACAAAAATGTAAGCTCCTCTATGGCAGAAACTATTTTATTTTTGTGTTTGTATCTCCAGTGTCTCACCCAGTGCCCTGAACACAGCAGATGTTTAAAAATAAATGCTTTTTGATTGGTTGGTTGATGTATTCTTGCTGAAACTTTGTAATTCATGAACTGTGACTCTTATCATCTGGTACTATAACCCTTCTCCTCTATTGTTCATTCCTCCATAGTTCTTATAAGGAAAAGAATTGTCTGTTGTGAACTTTGAGATGATCTATGCATTAGGCTGGATCATTTCAGTCTTTAGAAGGGATGGGAACTTAGTTATATCTGTCCATTTTTATTTCCTTATTTCTCCCTTGGCTAGAGAAGAGAAAGAGTTCAATAACAAATTATTACACAGTTATGTCAACAGAAAAAAAAAACACTAAGACCACCATGCCATCCAGAAACTTGCTAATACATTGGATTCAAGTGGATGGATTCCAAAACTGACTTGAGGATGTTATGGGAGAGAAACTCTGTTCTTATCTGAGGTTCTTAAGGAAGATAGATTCCCTGGCTTACAGATAACTGTGATGGGCCAAGCTAACACTGGGGAACTATAGCTAGTGAAAACAATTTAGGACGTTCAAGGACCCATTAATCTGGCACTGAGTAGCTTTCTTTTAGCACAATGGATAGAGTGCTGGACAGGGAATCAAGAAGACCTCAGGTCAAATCTGATGGATAACTAGCTGCATGACCTTGGGCAAGCCACAATCTCTGCCTGTCTCAGTTTCCTCCTCAGTAAAATGGGGATAATAATAGTACCTACTTCCCAGGGCTATTGGGAGGATAAAATAATATTTTTAAAATGTTTTGCAAACTTTAAAGAACTATAATGCATATCTTCTAGCCATTGTTGTTGTTGCTGTTATGTGAAGTCATAACTTTAACTCTGATATATTATTTCTGAATTTCTATATACTTTCTTCCCTCATACATAAATCCTAAACATGAATTCTTACACTCTGAAATATGCAGAGATGGGGAAGGGGAGCAAGGAATAAATAAAGGATTGAATTGCTGCCCACATCTAACCCCAGTCCCTTTCCTGTGCTCCAGTCCCACATCACAAACTGCCTATTGTATATTTTTTACTGGATGTCCCACAAGCATCTCAAACTCAAACAGAATTTGTTATCTTACTCTCCAAGTCTGCTTCTCTTCTGAATATCCCTTTTTCTTCTGAGAGTTCCACCCAGAGGTATGCAGAGAGCATGGACCAAATGTACTGACCCTCCATCCTGCCAGGCTCCAAGTCTCAATGTTACCCTCTACTCTTCATTTTCATTCACCCTACCCCAATCACTTGCCAGATCTTATTCTTTCTACCTCCATATATCTTCCTGGAGTATTTGTCTCCACATCTGTCCCTTTCTCTACACTCACAAAGCCACCACTTTAGTTCAGGGACTCACTGCTTTTTACCTGAATTATTGCAATCACTTCCTAATAGGTCTCACAACACAAGTCTCTGCCCACTCCCCATCCTCCACATAACTGCCTCTGGGTTTTTTCCCAGAGTGCAGGTCTGATGGTGTCACTCCCTTTCTCAATAAACACCAGGGGCTCCCTATTACCTCTAGGATCAAATAAAATCTTCAGATTAAGACATTATAGCCCTTTACAGTTTGGTCCCAATCTACTTTTCCAGATTTAGTACATAATATTCCCATCTCTACAATTCAGAAAATTGACCTTCCTTAATGTTCCTCATAAATAGAACTTCATTTCCTATTTCTGAGTCTAGCACACTGGCTTTCCCCTATACTTAGAATTCATTCCCTTTTCCCAATCATCTATGAGAATTCCTAATTTCCTGCAAGACTCATCCCAAGCACCACTTTCTACAGAAAGTCTTTCTCCCAACAGCCATTTCTTTCCCACCTCCATCAAAAAAAAATGTTTATTATATCTTTTTGAATATTTTGTATATACCTGTATATGAGTAAGTTCATTGCAGACAAAGAAGCTCCCTTTTTATTTTGTATGCCTAAACCCAGCAAAGCACTTGACACATAGTAGCACTTAATAAATGCTTTGGTTGATAGATTGACTGATTAACCAATGCATCCAGTTACAGGGCTGCAGAAAAGGGAAGAAGGAGTTAGGGACTGAACCAAGACAGCTCAAAGTCCACTAGGGTCTTTAATCCAGGAAGGTTTAAAGAATCGTGAAAAGTGGAAATCCAAGAGTTAAAAGCAAAAATCTGCCCCTGCCACCCACCCCTTCCCAAGTGAAGGAGCTAGGGTGATTCATAAAGGTTAGCTGAATCCTTCAGAGTGACTTGTGGAAAATTCCCACTTCAGTCACCCAAAGGTTGTTATGCTATTGGATAGAAGAGTCAAAAGAAACTCCTAGTGTCTTCTTTCGGAAAGCTGGGGTTTGGGAGGGGGACAAGGGATTGACCAGTTAACACTTGAGAAGCACCAATGACATGAGGTCTATAGTGGAATCTGAGGTGCAGGGGGTCAGCTGCCTCCCACCCCTGTCTTTGGCACTTCAGCATCATTATTTCTTCCAGATAACCAGACAGAAGAACGTTGCCAGTAAACCTGTTTCAAACCCAAGTATGGCTAATATGAGGAGGCAATGCCATGTGACCTGGGTTCAAGTCTTGTGTTGGAAATGAAATGACAATATGACTCCAGGAAAAGTCGCCTAAATTCACTGTACCTGCAGAAATAAGATCATAAGTTGTTCAACAATTACTGATTGTTGGTAGGAGTTCTCTCACCAGGAAACTCCCTATACCAATGACATCACATGGACAAAAGAAAAAAGTGAATAATGTGAAGGGCAGTATTTTTTTAAAGAAATTTTATTGATATCTTTTGCTTTTTACATCACTGGAACTTCTTGAAGTATCCTTTCCCTATCCCCTTCCAGATAGCCATCCCATATAACAAATATTTTTAGAGGGGAAAAAAGATGAGGAAAAGAATCAACAGAATTGGTCGATACATCAAAAAAAAATACATGTACCACAGCTGTAGATCTCCCAACTCTGTAAGGAGAGCAGTGGCAATGACTTGTCATATCTTTTCTTTTGAGTCATGCTTGTAATTTTACAACATTCACTTTTGATTGTGCTCTTTCTTAGTTTTTGAAATCATTGTTTATTATTTTCTTAGTTTTGTTTATTCACTTCTGCATCAGATTATGTAAATCTTTCAATGCTTCTCTGTAGTCATCACATTCATCATTTCTTATAGCACAGTAAGATTTTATTCATTTGTGTACCACAATTCATTTAGCTATTCTCCAGTAGGCACTTGCTTTCTTTCCAGTTCATTGTTGACACAGAAAGTGTTGTTATAAATACTTTGGTGCACATGGAGACTTTCTTCTTATGCATAGCCTCCTTGGGGTATAAATGTGGTAGTGGAATTTGTGGGTCAAAGGGTATGGATAGTTTAGTCACTTTATTTTCATAATTCCAGACTGCTTTCCAAAATGATTGTACTGATTCAAGGAAGAGGCAGTGTTCTAAAGCAATGGTTTCAAACTCAACTGAAAACATTTCCCTGCTGGCCATATATTGACTTAAAAAATCACAAATTAACATTATCTATACTGTATCGTATTTTAACTTATTTTGTTAAATATTTCCCAAATAGATTTGAATCTAGGTCTTACACCTGCCACAAGTTTGACACTTCTATAAAGTGGATAGAGAACCAGCTTTGGAGGCAGGACTAGGCTTGCTTTCAGAAAACTTACCACATGCTAACAGTGTAACCCAGGGCAGGTCACTTAATCCTCCCAGTGCCTTCAGGCAACTGTCTGAAACTCTAAATTACTTGTAAACTACAGATCTGCATCAATGGCAGGAAATTCCACACTAGAAGTTTCTTCTATACCAATGAAATCACAGCTCGGGATCAAAAAGAGAAAAAAGAAGGATAATACCTGGTTCGAGTCAAAAAAAAAAAAGTCTCATGCTCTTCTCATAGGATTACTAGAAATGGCCTCCCAAAAACTGCCATCAGGTAGAACAAAGATTTCCAAGCAACAGCTGCTCACAGGTGAACAGGGAAAAGAACAGATGACAATATGACCTTTGCAAGACTTCTTTCCTTCTTGTCGAGTAACCAGGCCCCTTCCCAGGTTCTGAGCTTGATTGAAATGGGCATGCAAGCAGAAAAATAAGACCACAGGAATGCCATTAGTTGGAACTTTCCCTCTTTCTAAAGAAAAAGTACATTTCTTATAGATATAAAGTTCCTTTAGAAAAAAATCAGCCCCCAAAGTGCTTACTGGGTGAGAGATCTACCTTCAGGATGTTAGGGGTGTCCTCTCTCCAGAATCAGCTATCTGCTAAAATCCATTTTAAAACAAAGATCCACTTTTCTTGATCTGTTTTGAAAAAAGCTACTGGTTTCCTTACATAAAGCTTTTGTCTGGCAAACTCAACTTTCTCACCGTCTAAAAACAACTTAAGACACAGGAACATGAGTCATCTCTTCTGTTACTTACAAAGACCTGTTTCCAAAAGCAGAGTGAGAGTTGCCGGTACTTTTCTTAATCACTCCGAATTACTGAAAGTCCAATTCCTTGGGCCAGCTAACTGGCTGACATCCTGTAAGAAGACACTTCTCAGTCCAGCGGTTGATGTTTTCCAGACCACTGGCCTTTCAAAGCTTCCCCAAAATGAAAAGAATAAAGTAGTTTATCATCCTGTTCATACGGAAATTGATGTATGCCCTTTGGGAGAGAGACAGCTTGCCCTGGAGGTGGCATGGCACCCAATACCTAGCACAATGCCTTGTACTCCATGGACAATTCATAAATGTTTATGAGACTCAAAGAATCCACAGAAAATTATTCTAAAATGCCTACTATGTGCAAGGCATGGTGGTGGGCTCTGCCTAAAATGAAGTATAGAAGACTGGAGTTGATGTTAGAAAGACTGGGGTTCAGTTCTGACTGAGACACTAGCTGTATGATCTTAGGCAAGTCACTTAACCTCTCTGTGACTCAGTTTCCTCATTTATAAAATGACAGGATTGACCTCTAAGGGCCCAATCAGCTCTACATCTATGATCCTATGAATATGAAGACAAAAATGACTTTCTTTGTCCTTAAAGAACTTATATTATTCAAAGGGAGCATAACATTTCCCAAATAAGAAATTTTAGAATCAGGAGGGAGCAAATAATGACATGTGGATCAGAGAAGATCATGGAGAGCTTAGCACCCGAGCTGAACCTGGAAGGAAAATAGGAATGGAGGGAGATGGCATTGAAGAGGGGGTGTGTTCCTTACCTCTCTGAATCCACAGAGGTAATATGGAGACCAAACACCAAGTCCCAGAAACAGCTAATAGTCCAGTACAGCAGGAATGTAGAGTATGGAAAGGGAAGTAACACAAAATAATTTTGGAAAAGGTAGATGAGAGCCATCCTATGGAGGGCTTTAAAGACTGGCTGAATAGTTGGCATTTTGTAGCATTAAAGGGCCACTCCAGTTTTTTGGGCAGAGGAGTGGTCATGTCTTAGAAAGATCATCTTCACAAGGCATTAGAGGATGAATTCAAGAGGTAGATGCTGAAGTCAGAGATCTCAATTAGGAGACTACTCTAATTATCTGATAAAAGGTGCCTATCTAAGGTAGTAGCTATCTGCGGGAGAGAAGGAGTGCATTCATTCAATTGATGTCCTGGAGACTGACTTGAAAATTGGATGGGGAAGTTGAGGGAGAGAGAAAAGTCAAAGATGATTGCAATGTTACTCCCAAGCAACTAGGAGGATGGTGCTGACATGGCTGGGAATAAGAGAACTGGAAAGAAAAACACTGGTCATTGATTTAGAGCTGGAAGATTCAGAGCTTTAATTCATTCACCCCAATCCCTTCATTTTATAGATGAGAAAAATGAAATGATGAGAGATGAAGTGACTTCCAAGGAAGCAGAAAGCCAAACCTGGGTTGCCCATCACCAAACCAAAGACCTTTTCCACTGTGCAAAGATTAGGGGGACACAAATGGAATTCAACTGTATTGAACTGAACTCAATGGAATAAACATGAGATTTGGGCATTGACCTAGAGGTTCACGTTTAAATCCTGGCTTTTCCACTGACTAACTGTATGACCTTCGATAAGGTATTTCATTTCTCTAGGTCACAGTTTTCATATTTGTAAAATAAAGGCCTCGGATGTCATGACCTCTAAGGCCCCTTTAAGACTTTACCGTATGGTCCTATGAGCCCACAAAGGAAATCAAGTCAAACACCAGATTAGCTTCCTGAGTGGCTCCTCCCACTCTGCATTGCAATAAGGCATCCCTGTGGGTGGCTGGGAAGCAGAACAGCAGTAGAGAAAGAAACCCAGCATGTAGTGCCTGGAGATGGAATTGCTCTTTTTGATCAAAGTCTTCAGACCAAACACATTGCCAACAGGGTAACAAGTAGCAAGAGGCACTTTGGAAAGGGCTTCAGTCCCAAATCAAAGGACAGAACTTATCTGTGCTCAGTGTGGAGACAATTGCTGGCTAGTCTTACAGCGGCTTCTTCAGCCAGCCCTGCCCCACATAGCGTGTGGTGCTGTTGTCAGCAAGCCCTTGATTGGGCACCAGCTTGTATCAACAAGCACCCTAGCATACCTAGGGCGGCTACTAGCACAGGTTCTTAGATCTGCTTTTCTAAAGGAAAGCAACTCAAAATGGGTTAACAATCTTACTTTAATCAAACGTATCATGTACCTAGTTCAGGGGGAAAAGTCAGCACCCTGAACTTCAGAGAATACAAACA
>CM053591.1:160912224-160975451 GCA_028646515.1 Pseudochirops corinnae | reverse complement strand
CACAGGAGAGTAGGGGGGATGGGGATGAGAGGTGGGATGATGGAGGGGAGAGCAGGGTCGGGGGGAGGGTTGCTGGAAGTATACACTTCTGTAAAGGGACAAGGATAGGGTAGAGAATAGAACAAGGGGGGGGCCGGGATAGGAAGGAAGGACATATAATCAGTCTCTCACAATATGCTCACTGTGGAGAGGTTCTTCGTAATTACACATGTACAGCCTATATTTAATTGCTTGTCCTTCCAGTGGGGGTAAGTGTCGAGGGAGGAAGGGAAAGAATCTAAAATTTAAAGTTCTATAATCAAATGTTAAAAATATATATGTATATATATTATTATTATTATTAACTACATCCAACTGGGAATTAACATACACAGGCACTATGGTGGGAAGATCTATCCTGCCCTACTGGAAAGTCAGAGGGGCAAGGGGGTGGACATAGGAGAGAGCAGATTGGGGGAGGGGTCATACAGTGGGATGGCTATTTTGAGGTGTTGGGTAGGGGAAAGATGAGGAGAAAATTTGTAACTCAAAATCTCATGGAAATGAATGATGTAAACAAGAAAATAAATTAATTAATTTTAAAAAAAAACATGCATCATTCCTGTTACCCTGTCTGCTACTGAAGTTGTTGTGAATATGCTTTCAGTGAGCCTACAGAAGATGAGACTACATCTTAATACTTTCATTCAATTACAAAAACAAAATCATTTTTATCCATTTGTGCAAAGGTCTATAGGATATTAAATATAAAACAATAGCAGCAGAGTGTCTTAAACTGTTTCTACTTCATTGAAAAACATACATTTATTACTATTAATTAAATATTAAATTAATACTAAATTGATATTAATTGTCAATATTAATATAGTGGAAATTTTTTAGAAGAATGAGACAATAAACTGATATTTCAGTATAACTTTAAGAATTATAAAGCACTTTACATGCATTTTTACATCTGATCCCCACAAAAATCCTTCTTGGTGGACACTTCAGGTAAGGGGACACCAAATCTCAGTGAAGTTAAATGAGTTGACCATGGTCACACAGGTATTGAGGGTTGGATGAAGGAACAATCTGGTTTCCCTGTGTGACCTTATACACATTGCTTAGAATCTCTGGGCCTCTTTCTTCATCTTTCTTTATCTGGACAAAGTGAAGGTCTGGGCCACTACATCTCCAGGCATCTTTCTTCATCTCTAAAATAAAAATATTAAACCAGATGATTGCTTCAGGTGTTATCTCCTCAAATCCTATATAATTTATGTGAAAATTACACTGAGTAAAAAGGAACTCTCTCTTCCTTACTAGCAACTTTTTTTATCACCATGGGATGGTATGAATTATTTTCATCTGTTCTGGTTCCATTGAATGGAAACCTCAGGTTAGAGTATTTTATATGTGTCTTTATAACCCAAAAGCTTATGTCCCTGGCATACAATAGGTGTCTAATGATTTTTAACTTAATTTAATTTCCATAGAGCGGTGGTCAGTGGCAAAACTATAATGGGACGCTTTTCTCACTGTAGCTATTGGGCAAAGTTACTAATTCCACATAGTCCAACTACTTGGCAATTATGGTCACTGATTTGGTAAAGTGATACCTGGGAGTACTAGTCATTCCAGTGATACACTGGATATCTTATCAACAGCAAATCAGCTCAACCAAAAAAGTTGTGCATTCCATTGTGTCCCAATTCTGCCCCTGAGCATGTGGACACAGTCTCTAACACTCCATAAACACCTTATATTTATATATGACACTTCACATCCCCAGTAAAAATATAAAATCAACTCATAACATTTCTCATTTTGCTAACGTGAGTTGTTATGCAGAATTTAACAATTTCTCTAGCAGAATATGATTAAGAGTGTGCAGAATTACATAAGATGTAATAAAAGTCAAGTGGCATAAGCTTAATTATTAAACACTTGTACCAAAACCTTGTAGCCAAATAGTGTGCCTGACTGTAAAAAGTAGGAGTAAGTAGTCTTCGAAAAGGGGGAAAATTTTTAAATAATTTTTTCCCTTAGCTCTGATCTTTGACAGATTTGAAAAGCCTTTTCTTGCCAGTTGACAGCACAGGGGGATGAGTAGACCAGCCATCTACCCTCTGCAGACACCCCTTACCTCTGCCCCAGTCACAAACAGAAAGTCATTCCTAAAATTGCATTTGTCACTTTGAACCTGTTCTGTGGGCAACACTGGTTCCCATCACAAAACTGTCATATCATCTTCTATAATTGGCAGCTTCATCTTATGAGGCCCAAGAATATACTGAAAAGGATCATTGGGCTACAATCTGGAGCTAGATCTGTACCACATCATCCACCAAGGCAGAAGTGATGCTACCTTCATTTTTTAAGTCTACAAAACACCACACTGAGACTGAGGTGTGGACCAAGTGAACTAATGCCTCTCTTTTCTGTGGTGACAAGAGAAAAGTGTTTTTTCTTACTTTTTTGTTATTTTGAAGTCATCTCTAGGGACTGAATTTTGCAAATAGTCTTAACTGCATTGCCCAGAGAACATTAATACAATGATCTCTCCCGAGCCTCAATTAATCACAAAACACAACAGCTCACTTGGCAGCAGTAGATGCAGAAACTCAGGACTGGGCTGCCAGGGGTCATGATGGAGATGTAGTGGCCCAGACCTTCACCTTGCTCAGTATATACAATACACCAGGCTCCATGGGGAGTGTCCACTTCTCTGTTTGGCTCCAACCCAGGTCACTGTCCTTCTCTCTCATGACTGATGAGTTCATTCACAACATCAAAAGTAATAAACAAATGTCAAAGGCAGATGGATGGCTCTGTAGGCTTGGTTTGGATAAAGTTCTCTGTGTGGGTACTTTCCAGTTTAATTACCCTAGGACTTAATGCCCTTGAGAAAACTTTTAAAATCGAGTTTCCTCTCTGGAAAATTTATATAATCTCTTTTCAGACTTGAAAACAACTTTTGGGATGTCCATTCTAGCCCCCTCATTTTTACAGATGAGAAAATTGAGGCTTAGAGAGAGGAATTGATTAGTGGTAGTAATAGTATTAATCCAGGTACGAGAACACCTAGAACTCAAGAAGGTAATTTCACTGCCCAGAAGATTACATCTCTATCTCTGGTTTTTTAAAACATATTTTATTGATGTCTTTTGTCTTTCCATTATGGTCATTTCTGGAAAAAGACTCCTTGCCACACTCCACCCCCAATAGAACCCATCATTGTAATAGAAAAACAATTAAGCAAAAACACCAGATGGAGTGACTGATCTGACGATGTGTACACCATTCTACCATAATAGTATCCTACCTCTCTGCCATGAAGAGAAATATATATATTTCATTCTCTATTTTCCAGGACCATAAGTGATTTTTGCTTACTCAGACTCTGGCTTTGTTGTAGGAATCTTTTCTTTCATTAGCTACATATATATTGTTTTTTAGGTTCTGCTTGTTTTATGATGTAACAGGTCATATGAACAGTCTCCTTTGCTAGAATTTTCTTATATTCCATAATTTCTTTTTCAAAAAATATTTTATTTACATATTTCTTGCTTTATATGTTGATACGTTGTTTTTGCAGCTAATTCATTTCTGAACATGACCTTCTTCCCAACATGCCCTCCCAGAAAGCTATCCCTTACAACAAAGAATTTAAGACAGAAAAAAAGCAATTTACTGAAATCAACACATTAGCTATATCAGAAAGTATATGTAATATTCTAAACCTACATCCCTTACTTCTGCAATAAAGGGAGGTTAATTTCTCTACCTTTCTCTGGGGCCAACTTTGGTCATTAAAACTACACATATTTCCATTTCATTTCATTGTTCTTTGCATTTACATTGCTTTAAATTACATATAAAGTTTTCCTGGTTCTAATTTCACTCTGTATCAGTTCATATAAATCTTCCCTGGTTTCTCTGCATTCCTCCTTTGGCATAGTAATTCCATTACATTCACAGACCACCATTTATTCAGCTGTTTCCCAGTTGATGGCCCTCTATTTCATTTAGAATCTTCTGAAACCACAAAATGTTCTCCTGCTAATATTGTGGTGTGTTGGACATTTCATTCTGACTTTGTCCCATCCCGTTGGTGCATACAGTCAATAATTTGACTATCAATAAACATTTATTAAGCACCTCCTATGCTAATGAATTAGGAACTAGAAATACAAGACCAAAAAAAGGTCCCACACTCTAGAACCTTCCCTCCTTACATTACTGGTACCCAGCCCCTATGTAAAAGAACTTTTCTCAACTCAAAGTGTAATGAGCCCAGAAATTAATATTTTCTAATTGACCTTTCATTACAGGATGATGACATGTTATATGTCCTTGTATGGACACAGGATTTAGAGCTGGAAATGATCTTCTGGATAATTTAATCCATCCCATTCACTTTACAAATAATGAAACTGAGACTCAAAGACATGAAATGACTTGCCCAAGGTAGCCTAGGTAGTAATTGAGTCATACTCGAACCTAAGTCTTGCTGCTCCAAATCCACTGCTCTTTCTAATGTGGAGTATTTAAAAACTAAAAATTAATGGTAAGTGGTCAGAAGATATGAACAATTTTCAAATGAAGAAATGCAAGCTATCAGTAACTATGAAAAAATACTCCAATTACTAACAATAAGAGAAACTTAAATTTGAAAAATGCTGATGTTTCACTTCATACCTAATAAATTGGCAAAGATGACTTGAGAAAATGGCAAACAGTAGAGGAACTATAGGGAGAAAGGACACACTTAATGCACTGTTGGTGGAGTTGTGAATTAGTCCAATTATTCTGGAAAATTATTTGGAATTATACTTAACAAATAACAAAACTACGCACACTGATTCAGTATATATACAAAGAAACTTGAAGACAAAGGTAAAGGTATTCTGTGTATGTGTATACACATGCACACACACACACACACACACACATATATATACATATATATATATATATATACACACTCACACACATATACATATATAAAAGTATTTTTATAGTTACAAAGAACTCTTTTAGCTCTTTGGGTGCCACTATTTGAGGAACTACTGAACAAATTTGCAGCAAGTAGCAGGCTGGACTTGGAGTCAGAAAGAGAAAGATCTGAGTTTGAATTCTGCCCCAGACATTTATTTTACTCTGTAACTCTAAGCAAATGGTTTAATCTCTCAGTTTCCTCATCTTTAAGATAAGGATAACAATAGCACCTACTTCAGTGTCATTGTGACGATGAGATGAGATAATATATTAAAACTGCTTTGCTAACCTTAAAATGCCATATAAATGCCAGCAACAGTGGGGATGGTGATGATGATGGTGGTGGTGGTGGTGGTGGTGGTGGAGGCAATGATAATGATAAATAGAATACTGTTGTGTCACAAAAATGACAAAATTTAAGAATTCAGGGAAACTTAGGAGAATTCATACAAACTGATGCAGAGAAAAAGAAGTAAAACTAGGGAAACAATTACCATGAAAATATGAAGAAGAGGAAGAAAAAAAAAAAAGAATGACCTAGGATCTCTGACCAGTGCAGTGACCAACTGTGACTTCAGCATACCCATGGTAACTCAGACTCTCTGGGACCATGGATCAGAAGTATAGAATCTAGCAAACATTACCAGCCCTGATCAATGTGCTGATTTGTTCTGCTTAAATGTGCTTATGTGTTAACAGGAGATGGCTGAGGGGAGGGGGAAAGAGAGGGAGTGGGGAAGGGAGGCAGAGGCAGGCAGTCTTTGAAAAATGACAATGGAAATTTTTAAATTATATCAATAAAACATTTTAAAATAATAGTAATAATTTATCCTAAAGAGCATTTCCATCAAGCACTAATCACATTACTATAGTAGGTTTTAAAATTATTACAATATATTTCAAGACTTTTAGGAACTGATGCAATAGAAGTGAGCAGAACCAGAACATTGTACATAATAATAGCAATATTGTAACAATGATCAACTGTGAAATACTTAGCTACTCTGAACAATACAATGAGCCAAGATAATTCTAAAGGACCCATGATGAATATCCACCTCCAGAGAAAGAATTTATGATCTCTAAATACAACATTTTTTCACTTTCTTTTTTTTTGCTTTTTCTTGTGCATTTTTTCAGCACAGCTGATATGGAAATATGTCTTGCATGACTTCACATGCATAACTGGTATCATATTGCTTTCCTTCATAATGGGTGTGGGAAGAGCAAGAGGGAGAGAATTTGGAATTCAAAAAAATTTAAATAAATGTTAAAAATAAACAAAAATTAAAAAAAACAATCTATTTCAGAGACATTGCAACAGAATGGGTATTTTTATTAGAATTTGCTATTACTTTAATACCACAGAACCATGGAAAGATAGAGTACCTGGAATCAGAATAAACATGGGTTCAAAATCTATCTCTGACAATTACTTGTTGTTACCTTAGGCCCATCATTTAACATCCTAAACTTTGGGTTTTTTCATCTATTAAATGGGGCTTAAAATACCTGTAGCACCTATCTCCAGAAAATTGTTGTGAGGATCAAATGATATAATGTAGGTAAAGTGCCTTGTTAACTTTGAAGCACTGTATGACCATAAGTTAAGGACAATTAATTTCTTGGACCCTCCCCAAACCCATGAGAAATGTATGTCCTAGAAATGATTGACTTAGTATCTGTTGTAGGCAACCACCCCATTGTTCTAGACCCCATTCCACCAGCTACCTACAAACTAGCTACCTACAAACCTCCAAGAGAGACAATGTAACTTTTCAAATCACAAATATATGAAGAAGAGAATGGTGTGAAGGTAGCTGTTAGAAGACAAGCTGGGAGGGGGAGGATGGGGAGGAGGAAGGAGAAACAACACTGAAGTTATATTTTTAAAAGGAAAATAACTTTTTTAAATATTGGAGGTGTACGGTGACCATTGATGTTTATGTTACAAAGTTATTTAACAAGTAAGGGGCTCAGTCTTCTATAGACCACTTAGTATCCATATTACAAGATGCAAAATTGCTAGAATTATATGTTGATGAAACTGAAACTTTTTGCCACTTCCCTGGTGAAGATGTCATAATTGGGATTCGATACTTTTTAAAAATAATCCTTTTCAAGAAAAACTAAACATGAATTTTAGCATATGAAATGGTAAGGTCAGATTCCTTGAATCCACCACAACACGAAAATTTGCTTCTGAATAGTCTTTCTTTTTTATTAAAAGCATTCGCTCTTTAATGATGTTCCCTTGATTCCCTCCTAAAATTATGCCATCTGCAGTCATCAGATATCAATTCATCTTATTTATTATGTGCTAATCTAATTTTAAAGTGTTTTTAAATTACAAAGTGTCACAAATGCATTTACTGGTGCTGTTTTTCATGAAAAACCAAGAATCAAAGCATTCTATATGCAACTTAGTATAATAAAAATAAAGCTATAAACTGTTGGACAAATTAAGAAACGATCGTGTTTTCTCTCTACATCAGTTTTTTTTCCCTCAACTATTTTTTTAAAATTCTTATTCTTTCTGAAAAAATACCTGATTTCCCCCTTTGTGCTTCTTTATCTGGAAACCCTTAATGGTACAATTAGATTCCACACATAATTACAATGATACACTTAATAGTCACTCCTGTGTTAAAATAAATTATCTTCACAAGAACATTATTCTTTTTTCTTTTTTCTTCCTATAAAGAAATTCTTAACAGTTAACAGAATCTGCCCAAGCTATCTTCCAAAGGTCTCATAATAAATTACAGTGAAATCAGGGTAGGAAGATATTGAAATTGTACTATATTTAACATCAGATATCTCAAATCTGTCTGCTTTCTCCATTACAGGCCTAAATTTCAAAACCTGATATTATGCAGGGATATACCAGCCCAAAATAGGGTTAGAATATGAGCTACATTATTTCTCCCTGAAAAAAATACAATGTTTTGCTCCAAGTAAAATTCTAGACTCTTAAAATTCAAACAGACTAACCCCATGTTTTCATTTTAAAATATGGAAGGATGAAAACTGAATATTGAATAAGTTCAGACTAAAGCCTCATTCTGTGGTCTACCATTTCCTTGGCAAATTTATACTTTTTTGTGATAAATGTGAAGAAAGTAACACATGCCACTGGCACCAAAAAACAAGCTATGCATGATAAATTCGTACTCCTTTAGATGGGAAGGAAAAGGAAAAGCTGAATAACTTTAGCCTTTTCCAATTCAGCTCCCTTGCTTTTTCCCTGTGCCTCCTTACGTGGACTGTCAAGAACAGAAACAAACACTCCATATCCAGGCTCCTCAGTGACCCTTCAGCTAACAGTGGATACCTCCATGATAGAACAGGAAAAAATATATATATGCATATATGCATACATATAGGCAGTTTCCAACTACTCCAACTTTTAGTTTTTGTTCTGATCTCCGGTTGTGTTCTTTTAATCACATTTTTTTTTAACATCCATCATATCAAATGACCAAATTCTGAACTAAGCTCTGGACAGAAAATAAGTCCTGGGGGTATTCAATCTTAACACTGTGATAGCCCAAAGCAGTTGGGTTTTTTTTGTTGGGTTTTTTTTTTTTTAAATCACGGGAATTTGTACTTTCCTTCGTAGATTCATAACCAAGAAGGAAGAAGCTGTACTTTTCCACTGATTTGCTTTATTTTTTTGTTTCAGGGTTTTGGGGGTGGGGTGGGTAGTATTAGTGAATTTGTGTACAAACGCTGAAACTGGAGCCTGACAGAAGCCTTGATTTATTTATAAGAAAGTGATTCCCAGCTCTGAGCAAGAAAGAGTCAGCCAAGCAAATGCTTCGTTTCCCCTCCTCACCCCCACCAATCCATCTGGCTTCCCATGTGGGACAGGTACCCAGGAAAGCAAGTGTGACTTGCAGCTGCACTGAACAAGTAACATAGATAATTCCAAAGCAACCAAAACAGTTATTAAAAAATGAATATCATTTATTATTTTCTTTATTAATAATCACATGTAACGACCGCTTTTCCCACAAAAGTCCATTTTAGATCTATGAATCTGTGATTTCTGCCTCTCCCCTGGGCTCCAGACCCTCCTTGACCTCCCTAACCCTAAACCCACCCCACTCTCTCTCCAAAATCCAAACTGTTCATTTACATGACCACAGACACCACAGAAAGTTTGTAAACAAGATTTTGGTTGCTGAAAACTTGAACAACAACCCACTTCCGAACGGAAGGAGGTGAGGGGAGATGGGATGGCATGGAAGGAAGGAAGAGAAGGGAGGGGAGGGGAAACTCGCCAACTCTTTCAAGTTTTGCCTCTTCTGGGATGTACCCGTTGTAGCTGTTCCTTGAAACCCCATGACTCAAAACATTTATAGCAAGTGTGAGTGTAATTATTTATGTTACATAATATAGAGAGAATACTTAGTCTTCCCTATCGGGGTTTTAGGCTGTCCTTTGGACTACGCGCCATGATCGTCCCGTGCCCACCGCTCTCAGGAGGTCCTATGGGGGGCGGGGGGCGGGTCTCCAAGGAGGAGAGAAGCCCTATCCTGTCTCCCCTCCTATACCCTGTCTTAGAGTCGTGGTTTCCGGAGCAGGGTTTTGCTGAGGTCTTTCACCTCCTCGGGGCTATTGACCCTCTCATAGCCCAGCACCGCCATGGGCTGGTAACAGAACTCCTCCACCTGCTTGATCTGCTGGAAGGTGAGGGCAGCCCTCCAGGCGTTGGCCGCCTGGGTGGCATTGCGAGCGGACACCACGAAGGGCTTGGAGGAGGAGCCCGAGCCGCTGGTCATGTTCAAGGCAAACTGCTCCATCTCCGGGCTCACCAGGAGCCCCACGAAGTCGTACACCCTCCGCAGCGTCTTGACAGGGTCCCCCACGAGGTCCTCATAGCGCACCACCAAATAGTGGCCCCGCAGCCAGTCGGGGGGCTGCAGAGCTGTCTGCAGGGTCTTGGCCATGCTGTTGCAGATGACTTCCATGGCCCCCAGGGCGTGGTAGTCAGCCGGGCCGCTCCCCAGCCCCTCCTTCTTCCCACCCAGCTTGTGTCCGGCCGCCTCGAGGAAGGGCATGCGGTGCGCCCGAGGGTCCCGGCTGCGTACCACCTGCAAGCTCTCCCGAATGAGTCCGTGGCGGGAGCGGATGCGGGAGCTGGCCACGGCCCGGGGATCCCGCACCAGGTGGATGACCTTGAGATCCAGGGCCGGGTCCCGCAGCAGCGGGGCCAGCACGGCCACGTCGAAGACCCGCACCCCCTTGATGACGAGGGTGCGGTACTTGCGGCACTCCTCCTCGAAGCGCGCCAGCCGCTGCGGAGGGCACTTCTTGCACACGCGGTCGTCCACCAGCCCCACCACCTCCTTGCGGTAGGCCGGGCACAGGGGCGACGAGCAGACCACCTTGTTGGTGGCGGCACCGAAGATGCCCAGCGTCGTCAGGTTGCGCCCCCCGCTGCCCGCGGGGCTGTACAGCTGGAAGACGGAGAGGTCGCAGCGGTAGAGGGCGCTCAGCATGTCCCGCGCCGCGCCCTGCAGGGACACCGCGTCGCCGGGGTACAGTTTCTGCCACACGTGCCACACGGGCTCGTAGAGGAAGAACACCTCGGGGTTCTGGTTGAAGAGCTCCCCGAAGAAGGACGAGCCCGAGCGCCACGTGGTGAACACGTAGACCAGCTGGCGCTTGCGGGGGCCCGGACCGGGCCCCGAGCTAGCGCCGGGGCCGCTGCTGTTGCCGCCGCCCCCAGGGCCGGGCCCCGCGCTGCCCGGGGCCGCGGGAGCGCGGTAGAGGGAGCGTAGGTCGGGGCGAGCCTGCGAGCCGGACTGCCAGGCGGGGGGCGGCGCGGCCCCCGGGGGCTCCCCGCGGCACTGCTGCGGCGGCTCCTTGTGCCACTTATAGTCCAGGAGGTTGAGCATGGTCAGCAGAAGCAGCAGCGCGTAGCCCGCGCATAGGACCAGCGCCTTTCTGCGGAACACCTTCATGCCGAGCGGCGAGGCGGGCCAGCGCCGGCCCAGGCGCCGCGGCCACGGGGGGAAGAGGGAGAAGCCGCCGGCGGCCGGGGCGCCGGGGGGCAGCGGCCGGAGCTGGAGCAGCGGCGGCCGAGGTGCCGCTGCCGGGGGCCAGGGGCTCCCTCCCGGAGGCAGAGCGCGGGCCGAACTGTTGCTCATCCCAGGCGCGGCGCAACCCGGCGGCCCCGAGGAGGCCCTTCCCGGGGCGGAGACGACGCGGTCCGGCTGCGGCGGCTGCGGCTGCGGCTGCGGCGGGGACCCGAGCCCCGGCTCGGGGTCGCGGAGGTTGCAGGCGGCGGCGGCGGCTGCTCCCCGGATCCTGGCGCTGTATCTCCCATGGCAGCGGCTCCGGGGAGCGTCTGTGGGAGGGGGCAAGGGAAGGAAGGAGAGGTTGGCACCGGGGAGCCGGGCAGCGCCCGCTTTCTCCCTACCTTCACCCACCCGGAGCCCTCCGCTCCTTGACTCCCGCCCCCGCCCCCGGCCACCTCCTCTTTGTTTCGCGCCAGCTCACCTGGAAATGCGGGTTTCCCCCGGAGCGGCCCCGGACCTGAACTCGACCGGCCGGCTGGCTTCTGTCCGTGCCTCCCTCCTACCCTGCGGAGTGGGCGCGCACCTTCAGGTCAGCCCGGGGACACGCCGGCCCGCGGCAGCCCCGAGCAGGAAAGAGTTTGCGATAGGTGCCGGACGCCCCGAAGCGCGGAGAAGCAAACTTTAAGGGGGCCGTGGCGACCTGCCCAGCGCTCTGAAAAGTGCCCGCTGTGCCCCTGTCCTGGTCGCTGGCGGCAGCCCCTCAACTCTTCTCGGGCTCCTGCAGCCCAATGCGCACTCACTCCGCTCCCCCGGGGAGCCAAGGAGCTAGTGGGGCTGGGCAGCGGCGGTTATACTGGCCGCAGCCCCTCGAGAAATGTGTCGTTCAGGCTCTCCCTCGCTTTCCTTGGCTGGAAGCTTCTCATCTTCCTGGAGGAAGCGACGGCGGCGAGCGCCGGAGACCGGAGACAGTGTGCCTCAGCAGCGGCGGCTTCCTCTTCCATCCTCAGGAGGATGCCCGGCTGGGCAGCGCGGGCGGCCCCCGCCGCTCTGCAGTCTCTTGACTAACTGGAGTGTTCCATGCAGACGCGCCTCTGTGCAAAGGACCCCAGAACCGAGCACAGAGCTCCCCTCCCCCGCCGGGGCTAGCTGCTCCGGACCAACGAGGTCTCAGTAAGAAGGCAGCCTCCGCTGCCGAAGGAAAGCAAAGCACCGGAGGATGCTACCCGACTCCCCGATCCCTGAGTGGCTGCAACAAGCTTTATCCTCAGTCTGTGCATCGCTTCTCTCCACTCGCTGCGGGTTGGTGGGAGCGGCTGCCAATCCGGTCAAACTCCTCCTCTTAGCCTCACATGCCTTCCTCCTCCCACCCAGCTAGGGTCCCACCTCCCTCCGCCCCCTCCACCCAGCCGTTTGTCTACTCCGCAAGAGGCGGCTCTACCGTGCTGGGTTTGAGGTCTGTACCCGCCGAGTGGGCCGGGGGCCCCTGGAAGCCGTTGCCGCTACTTTCTGGGTGTTCACTGGGGCTGAGGCTGCTGGGAATATCACGGCGACTCTCCTGCGCTCCTCTCTTTGGCACGAGATGCTATGCCCTCCGGCCACCTCTCGGAGCCTGCCAGGCAAAGAAGGGGACCAGGCATCCGAACGCTGCCAGAAGGAAGTAGGCGCTGGAACGGATCTTAGGCCTTACCGAGGAAGAAAGGAGAAAGACTTGCCCAAGGTCACACAGCGAGTTAGTGACAGCGCTAGAATAGAAGCCGAGTCTCTCTGAGCCAGCAATCCACTGTCCCTGTGCCACCTACCCTCATCTCTTCTTTGCTCTACCAAAGAATTACTAATAAAGTTTGTCCCACAGCCCCCGCAGCGGTCACATATGTCTTACCTGGCTGTATGAGGCAGATTCACTCCTCTCTGAAAGTCCCTTCCACCTTTAAATCCCTAGCGCCAAGTGCCTCCTGCGTTTCCCCGGGCTCAGCGGGGCTCAGAGTCCTGCAGGTCCGGGGCCTCCTGAGCGTCCTGTAAGGGAGCAAGCTAGTGTTGCCTGTTTTGTAAGCCAGCGACACAGGCAGCTTACAAGGCTGAAGACTGGCAGTTACTAGCTGTGTAACCCAGTGAAATTCACTGACCTTCTTTGTTTCCCCATGTGTAAAATTGCGCCACCTACCTAACAGGGCTTTTGTAAAGAAAGTCTATTGCAATACTTAAGGAGTTATAGAAATGAATTGGGGTGAGACTAGAGAACTGTGATTGCACTGGTATAGGGACCTCCCCATATCTGAGGGGTACGCCCTCTGTCTACTCAGATAGTCACTTCTTTAACTGAAAGAGAGCTCTGAGCGGTTATATGATTTACCCAGGGTCACACTGCCAGTATGTCTCAGAGGTGACTCAGAAATGAGCTATTATTAAGTAAGTGCTAGAAATTATGATTGATAATAAATGTGACCTCAGCAACGGGGGAAAAATACTCCTCTTTTCAGCGTTCAAGAGGGAGGTTCTTCAGTGCTCTCAGCTCTTTTCATAATTCTCTCCCTAATTGGTGGTTGTCAGTGTCTCACCTCCATTCCCCGAATTTTTTTTCTGAATCTTCAGTTCCTGGGTGCATTGTTTCTTGGGGGGAGGAGCAAGAGGGGTGGATTAGTATCTTCCCATTCAGAAAGAACCGGGAGGTCTTTCACTGTTTTGGTGGGGAAGAGGGGCTCTTTGTCAGCATAAATACTGTTCTACTTCTTTTAGTTAATAAGTTAATATGAGAAGCCTCATTACCTCACTTAACCTCTTAGTGCTTCAGGCCAGTCTCTAAGATTAAAAATTGCAAAACAGGTGCCAATCTACTTTAGTCGAGGTAGTTTACTCACTGGGACTTTCCTATGCCAATGAGCTCCCAGGCTGATTCCCTCCTCCCCCCAAAAGTAAAGTAATATAGCCGGTTGGAGAGCTGATGTTAGTAATCCACATTTCAATAGCACTTGGCGGCTTACAAAGCACCTTCCTCACACCATAGGAAGTTATCCTGAAAGCATTTAATAATACATTTGCATATTTATCCATTTTACAAATGAGAAAACAGACTCGAAGTTTAAGTGACCTGCTCAGGGTCGAGAAGTATTTGAGCCATTTGCCAGGGCTTTTATTGTCACAGGAGGGAACTAAGACAAAGGCAGACTAATGAAGCAAGAAATGATTTTTTAAAATAAGAAGACATAAGGTTTACAAAGTGCTTTTCCTCAGAACTGTCTTGTGGAGGTAGGTCAGGGTGGGGAACCTTCAGCCTCAAGGCCACATGTGACCCTCTAGGCCCTCAATTGCAGCCCTTTGACCAAATCTAAACTTCACAGAACAAATTCTTTTATTAAGGTGATTCATTCTGTGAAGTTTGCACTGGTTAAAGTGGCACACTTGAGGATCTAGAGAGCCACAGGTTCCCCATCCCTAAGATAGGCATTTCAAGTCCTATCACTCCATCTTACAAAAGATTGTGGCTGAGATTGGCTGGCTTGCCCAAGGACTCGGAGGAAAGTAGCAGGACCCAGGTGAAAACATTTGCCCAAAATCATATCTAATGGCCTGGAAACCAGAGCTCAAACTGAGGTTGCTCTGACTCCCCATCGAGTGCTCCTTATGTTACACCACACTTCCTCTCAAGATAGCTTAAAAGATCCTTGTGTCCAAATTCCTCATTTTACAAATTAATGACTTGCCCAAGGTCACCCAGTTAGCTGAGATGGGTGGAACTAGAGCCCATGTTTCCTAACTCCACTTCCAGGACTTCTTTTACCACAGCATGGAAATTTGTGGCTCAAGAGCCACAAGAAGACAACTCTGGTCTCAAGTTGAGATCTTAGAGGCTTTTAAAAAAAAGTTATGTTTTGGCTCGTGCCCCCATCCAGGGTAAGCCTGGGAACATCTACATTTGGCTCACTTCTAGCTCTCCCTGAGGGATATTTAATTACACTCTTGCCAGCGCTGAGTTAACAAGGAACATAGCATGGAACATAAAACAAGCTTAATGCATGTACCAAAGGAAGCAGAAAAGACATCCCAGAGTCAGGAAAATAGAGAATCAAGAAAGGTTTTCCCTCTCATGAGTTCTACCTTTCCCCAGGGACCTAGGGCTATACCTCTTACTCAACTGAGAAAGATATTAGGGTTTCCAGAGAGTTAAGCAGCACCCCTCCTTTGGACCTGCATGGTCCACATAACTCAGTACTGGTAAAGGGTAAGGTTTGGGTTTGCTCCTCCACATCATGGTCCTGTGTTCCAGCTTCCACAGTTTTAACTTTGAACAAGAAATCTCTGGGTGGAAGTCCAGGACCCCCTTCACTTGGTCCTCTATCATACCTTCTAGGGCCTGGCATCATGCTCTAGATTCATGTGGCATCACCCACTCTGTTGGGGTCTAACACAAGACTTCATGGTCTTGTTGTACAGACACCACTGTGGCTTTCATAACTGCCGTTTCTTTCCCCTCCTTCAGGAAAGCATTATAGCTCTTACAGTTGCTCTGGGCCATTATATCTCTGCACTAGCTATCACATTACTAGCTCTTTTCTTATTCAGGCCTATAGAAGGGCCCCAAAGGTGGCCCTATAGATTTCTATTAAGACTTATTGAACTACCCTTTTCAAGCAAAGGTGTCCAGCCCACCCTCCCCACAGTGTTAGCACATAAGTATCCTCTATCTGTGGTGGCAGCAGTTACACTGTATCATCACTTGGTCAGAGAATTAAAGAACAAAGGAAACTGAAGTAGATTGCCAGCAAGAGGGTGAGGCTGCACCATGCCTGAGGGAAAGGGGACTGGCATCTACCTGAGGCTGGCACAAAACAAATTAGTTCAGAATGAGAGGATACTAAGACAGTTTTGAGGTCCAACCCTAGAGAATTCACCATGAAAGAGAGTGAATAATAGAGGAATATAAGGGATAAGACTAAAATTACTAAAGATCTCAGAAGGAAGAAAACTCAGTTAAAAACCTTGCGCAGGAACAGAAAAATCAACAGGGAAGAATGCTGCGACCAGCACAGTAATATGGCTCGGCAACCAGCTGAATAAAGGAGAGAGATGGGGATGTATTTGATAGTCTGTTTATTACAGAGCCATTTCATACAGACCCAAAGTACAAGAAAATCACAGGGTTTATTTACCTTATAGCAGAGACTCTGAGGTAATTGAAATGCCAGGACCCTTCTTTAGTCCTGACTACTCCCTACCCTAGCCCAAGGCTAGGTATACATTAAGTATACATTATATATGTACATTAGGTATACATTACACATTAAGACTTAATCCTAGGACCATGTCCAGAGGCACAAACAAACAGGGAGTCACAAACAAGACTTACAGATTGACTACCCTGAAACTTTCTTTAGTCACTCATGGATCCAGTGAAAGCATTTACCCAACAAGATTATACTCTTTCTGCATATCTGCCTCACAGAAGAGGGGGAGCATGAAAGTCTGGTCTACTACAGAAGAATGTATAAACAACAGGAGGATGACCTCCAAAACAGCTAAATGAATCCAAAGATCTCTAAAGGAATACTGCAAGACAAAAGAGAATGAATCAACATTTGATGAGACAGCAAACCCTGTGGATTCTCTAAGAGATCATTGAACCATGAAAGGATATTCCTAAATGGTTTGAAGGAGAAATGAGAATTAAATAAGCAAAGTTTATGTCATGCACAGCAGAAATAATTGGTAGAATAAAAAATATTTGAATCCCCAAGGGTGAGCCTCTTCAAAGAAATAAGAAAGAAAACAATTTATTGGGAATAAAAATAGAGAAAAGTAAAGGACAATCTGGAAGAAGAGAGGCAAAAAACAATAATGTTAAGAGAAAACAAGATCTCTATACAAGCAAGACATATTGATCTTGAAGATAGGATGCATAGAGGCAATTTAAGGATCATAAAGTTTCCTAGATGAACATAAGTTAAAAAGAAATTTTAACACTCTGATACAAGAAATAATAAAATTGAACAGTGCTTCTTAACACAGAAAACAAAGCTTTAATTAAAAGAATCCAAAGATCACTTCAAGGTTAAAACAACAACAAAAATCTATGCTACAAGCTCCAAGACACATAACGGTTAAATTTAACAACAGCAAATCTTGAGAGTGATGAGAAGAAACATCTTAAATAAGGATAAGAATTTTCATTCACTTTTCCCCTAGTTTGGAGTTCACACAATATGCCTCCTACACGATCAGCATCTCCCACTGAATGTTTTTAAAACAGGGCAAAACACTCCCTTTCTGTTTGCCCTACTATCTCCCATCATGCTTTACACTGACAAGGATCAGAACATGCAAACTGCCCTAAAATTCAGATAGGTCTCAAGAAAGTTCTAAAGGAAGGAAAGAACACAGGTGCCCCCCCAGCAACCCTGACACAAGTGAAGAGGTTTCTATACTCCTTCTGCTGCCTTCTTAATCACTAAGCCTACTGAGATTCATGCATTAAGTGGGAGAAATACCTTCCTCCAAGCCAGTGGTTCTCAACTTTCCTAGTCATGTTGTGGTGACCCCCAACCATAAAATTATTTTTGTTGCTACTTCATAACTGTAATTTTGCTACTGTTATGAATCGTAATGTAAATATCTGATATGCAGGATGTATTTTCATTGTTACAAACTGAATATAACCCACAGGTTGAGAACCGCTGCAAAGCAGAAATGAACCATGGCCCCATTTTTAAAAAGTAGATGTTCTAAAATGTTTGTAAACAGTAAGCACCAGAACTGAGGGATTTTGCCATGTTCTAAAATATGGAGAATCCAGATACACAGACTATGTTATTAGCATGTCTCGTGAGGACTAGATTCTACTGCTGTGAAAATGAAGGCTGTTAAAAGTTTAATATAAATAAATAAAAGGGTATATACTCCTGGTTTATTTTTGTGTGGTTTAAAGGCAGGCTTCCCATTCCTGGTTTAGATCCTACCTCTCCTGGAACATTCTCCCAAGTTTAAAATGTTGCTATTGTCACTATTATTCATTAGCCAATTTTATAGTTACATTTGAATATAATCTTTGACTATAAGCTCTCAAGAAGAATATTGAATGTGAAAAGGACTACTAAATTTTATTTGTTCAAGTTGGACAAATTGACTGAAAAGAAAAGAAAAAGATTCTCAGAATTACCAGTTTTCATCTTTTTTTTCTGTGTATTTGGTAGTAAGCAGGGATGCCAGGTTAGAATTTCCAATTTTCTGGTATAGCCACTGAAATATTTCCTTATACTCTAGCTCATATTTACATGACATTTTACAGTCTCGGAAAACATCATCTTTTCATTCGATAAGCATTCATTAAATACCTACTGTGTATAGAGTACTATTCTAGGTACTGGGGAGATACAAAATTTACAAAAGGGGATTCTTCCCCTTGTTGGGGTGGAGAGTATAATAAACGAATAAATCATATGCACAAATAGCTATAAATTCAATAAAATAAACATAAATGCAATAATACAAGGTCAGTTCCTTAAAGAGGTGAAGAACAGACTGCTAAAGAAGTGGGCTCAGAGAGGATTAGCAGAAGAATCAGAGGGGACTTCATGGCAGAGGTGGCACTGGAGCTGGGCTTGAAAGGATAGGTATGAATGCAAAAGGCATAAGGATAGGGGAAGAAATGACATCCTTAGGAAACAGCATGAGCAAAGGCATGGAGGTGGGAAAGTATGAGCCACCGGAGGTGTTGTCACAAATCAGAACCAAAAGCCCAAAACCATAACCCAACCCAAGTGCCATAAATGTAGGTACCAAAGAGGGTTTATTGAGTTTGCCAGCATGGGAATCCTACCTGCACAGACAGAGACACCCCAGAGAACAAAAGCACAAAGCTTATATGGGTTTCAGTTTAGGCAGGGGGTGAATTGGGTAAAGAGTACCTCGAGGTTGGTCAGGCTGTTGCTGGAGGGATCACAGGGTAGGAGTAGGCGAGGTGGTATTCTTTGATTGCACAGGACTGTTTCTGGGGCTAGTAAAAGGAAAGGCTCCTCTTTGGGTTAGTTATCTCTTATAATCTGCCCCACCATCCCCCCCTCACCAGGAGATAGGACAGCCCTTGCTATTTCAGCAATAAGTAAGGTCAAAGACAGGGGCAAGGACAGCAATACAGAGTCAAAGTTAAGATAGAAGAAGTGCAGACAAAATAGATTTGCTTTAGCTCTCCCTGCTATCCTCACCATGCTCAGTTTGGGAATAACCAATAGATCAGTTTGGTTAGAACAGAATACACGTGTATGACAAGGAGTGTTTATGTGGTCAAGTCAAGTCAACAAGGATTTATTAAGAATTTACTTTGTGCTATGTCCTATGCTAAAAGGCAAGGATACAAAAAAAAAACCCAACAGTCTCTGCTTTCAAGGAGCTCATATACTAATGAGAGAGACAACATTCCAACAAGTATGTTGGATAAAAGATAAATACAAGATACATAGATATACACATATGTATATGATAGATAGATATATATACAAGATATACACACACACACACACACACACACACACACAAAGTAAATCTGAGTGAATCTCAAAGGGAAAGCCCTAAATAAGGAAGAAGTTGGAGACTGGGAAAGACCTCTTTCAGAAAGTAGGCTAGAAAGGCAGGAAGGTACCATATCACAGAGGGATTTGAATGTCATACAGAGGAATTGTCTCTTTCCTAAAGAGGGAATAGTCACTGACAATTTGTAAACAGAGGAACAACCTGAGTAAATCCATGCGTAATGAAGATGAGTATGGCAGAGATATGAAGGATAGATTGAAGAGAAGAAAAAATGAAAAAAAGAAAAATGTATTGGGAAAATATTGTAAGAGTCCAGGGGAACAGCTTATAAGAACTTGTTCTAGGTTATATCAGTGAACGTCGAAAGGAAAGGACAGAGATGAGAGATGAAGGAGATATTGAGGAGATAGAAGTCATAACATTTTATAATGGGTTGAATATGAGAGCTGAGGTAGAGGGAATAGTCAAAGATAATCCCAAGGTTTCAACTAGGAGAGATGTGGTGAATGAATGATAATGCCACCAAGAGAAATAGTGATTCATAGTCAGAGGGAAGAGCATATGCTACTCTTCTCTTTCTGACAGTGGCACCACTCTTCACTGACCCCCAAACTGAGAGATAAGGTGAAAAGAGATTAGGTTATCTTAGTTAAGTCTTTTATGGGAAATTATTTTGTATTCTTTTAAATTAGATTCACATTTCCCCATCAATCACTTGAATATAATTATCTTGTGGAGTCATCCTTCTGGAAACAATTGTTTCCATAATTTTTTTGTTGCACTTTATTGTATTTGGCCAAATGGTAAATTTGTATGCTACACACCCCCACAGCCAGCATTCAGCTGCATCAATTTGCAAGTTCCAGCATTATCATCTTCCCCCTTACTTGCAAGTATTTTTTTTTCTTCACATTTTGCACATTAAAATGGTCAATATAAAATTTTGTTCCAGTCAATTTCATAGACTTGGAAAATGTCTTCCCGTGTTTGTTATGAAATTTCAAATATTTTAGTAATTTTATCTTATTAATATGTATATACTATTAGAGGAGGGCCTTAGACCAGCACTTTGTTCAGGTTTGATTTGGGGACAAAATAAGACCCTCATAAGTCATTGAGGAGTTAACAAAAGGAGGTTCATTTTGCCCTAATGAAACAAAAATATTCAAGGATAGAGTGGCACTTAATATTCATATATGTGGCCACCATCTCTTATACATATAGAAGTGCATCTGCTCAGCCAATTTCTGTGGTCTTCAAACATCTGCCAAGTCTGAGGTCCTAACTTTGCATGGGGGAAAGGGAACATTTTTGCCCCTTAGGTAACTAAGAAGCCACATCAGAGGAGGAAGAGTCAAAGAGGTCCTATATTACAGCTTTGTTGCCTCTTAGGGAAAAAAAAACACAAATATCTGTTGCATTCCTGTTATCTGAGAGTAGGAAGGAACCAAGGTAAACGGTGGTCCTATCATACATGCTAATGGCCTATGAATTAATAAGTCCCTATATGGTGCTGTCCAAAGCCAGATATTAAGAAAGGCTAGATGGGTTTTTCATGGGGCATTAGGAGTATCTAGATAGACTAGCAGGGATCTTAAATAATAATCCATCTAAGGTGTACAAAGGCCAAACATCCTAATAAGCAGCATAGTATGGGGGGTGGGAGGGAACCACTGGATTTGGAATCAAATGGACTTGGGTTTATATCCCAACTCTGTCACTATGTGACCTTGGGCAACTTCCCTTATTGGGACTAAAGTCCCTGTGTCAGTAAAATAAAGTTGTTGGACTTGACCTCTAAGGTTACTTCCAGGTCTAAATCTAGGACCCAAAGTTTTACTAGCCCCACTTTATTGATGAGGATACTGGGGGTCATAGAGGATCAGTGACTTACTTGTTCAAAATCACACAGCTTAGTGGGAAGAAAACCAGGACCAAAACCAAAGCTCCCTGACAGCCAGCCTGGTGTTCTTTATAATGCACAAGAGGTAAGATAAGGTAAGAGGAAGTTTTTAATATCAAGAACAAATCCCACATTTAAAAAAAAAATTCCTTCCAGTTTTCCTAAACATGCAGTACAAAAAGAATGCCATCAAATTTATCATTGAGACCAACATTTACATAACTGAATTTTCTCTGGATCTCTGCTTTGCCTCCATCACACCCTGAGCTATATGTAATATTTTTAGCCATACTGTAACCTACCCTCACTCAAATATACCAGAAGAAAGTAGGGTCTTTAAGACTATTTTTCTCTTATTATCCTCCATATAATAGGCAGTGGGGCATAGTGCAAAGATATCAGTCCCTGGATTCTGAGAGACCTGAGTTCATGTCACGTCTATGATACATATGGGCTGTGTGATCCTCAGAAGATCACTTAAGTACTCATTGCCCCCAGGAGACTTTCTAAGGCTATAAATTGCAGGCAAGATGATGACCTACATGAGATTCCCTGTCAAGGGCATTTCTTCTTCCAAGAGATCCAGGTATCAATAAATTCCAGGTCCGGTCCAGTCCAGCCTTTGTCAAATAGCATCTTTATCTCTAATGCTATGATGGTATTTTTCTCTTGTCTTACTTAGCAAGTCAGTTTAGTGCTGCAGGCATTTAGCAAACTGCTGCAGCCTCAATCTGGCTTATTGTGGTTCTTTGACTATGGCCTTGAAGGCCTCTTACTAACCAGAAAGTAGCTTCCTGTCATGCAGACAGATGGAGCAGCGTGTGTGTGTGTGTGTGTGTGTATGTGTGTGTGTGTGTGTGTAAAACTATGTATGCAATGAGAGATTTTTAAGTACCCAAAATAAAGGCAGTTGTACAGAAATTCCCCCAAATTACCTCTTCATTCCAAATTTCTATATTCCCAAAGTTACAGAAAATATCTTTGCTTGACTTGCATGAAATGGAAAGATAATTCAATTAAGCAGCGTTTGATCTCATTTGTTCTTTTCAACAGATTACAGTAGATTGTATCATCTTCCATTCCTAAAGCTGGACAAGGAGTAGCATATTAGTATCACAGTGTACACTGTAAGACGTGAAATAGTATTCTGTAGTTACCTATTTTTAAAAGTTCATTCATCATTCTATTCAGCCTACATCTACAGATCTGCTATGTATAGCACGCTGTGCTAAGTGCTGGCAAAGATAAAAAGATAAATCCTTGCCTTCAAGGAGCTTCCTATATTCTTGTAGTTGATCAATGGAGTCACAGCAATTTTCTACAAGTGACTTCTCTGTCCCCCTGACCCGCATTCCTATCCCCATTCACATATAGGGACTAAAAGACAATGGTTCAATTAAAAGGCAAAGTGATGCAGTAGATTGTATCAGGCCTAGAGTCAGGAAGACTCATCTTCCTAAATTCAAATCTGGTCTCAGATACTTACCAGTTGTGTGATCTTGGGCAAATCACTTAACCTCGTTTGCTTCAGTTTCCTCATCTGTAAGGAAAAAGAAATGGCAAACCACTCCAGTATCTTTGCCAAGAAAACTCCAAAATGGAGTCATGAAAAGGGACACAACTGAACAGCAAGAATATTATACCTATATTTTGGGGAGATGAGATGACCGAATAAGAAAACATACACACACACACACACACACACACACACACTCTGCAAAGCATAACTATCTCCTCTACTCATGGAGCCTCCAACCCTTCACCTCTTCAGCCTGGTTATGAATTATTTTTCATCTTTCTCTCAACTTCTAGACACTAAATTCCCCAAGTTTTATGTCAACCCTTCATCCATCTTTGGCTCAGATCTTGTCCGGTTATATATTGAAAAGTTGGATACAATTTTGGCTGAAATCATGACGTCTCATTAGTTTTCAGAAGATGTCTCCCTGTCCTACAGATTTTTCTTTTCTTAGTCACGACATAACACGTGGTTCTACTTACTTCCAAAGAGCAACCTTTCAGCTGGTATACAGAAGGTGCCACATCTCATCCAAAACACAAAAACGTTTTGTTGATTTGTTGAACTCTTTCCTTTTTTCTTTTTCATTTTCCTTTTTTTGCCTTGTTACTGTCTATCTTTATGTAGACTCTCCTTGTTAGGACATGGTTTATTATGCAGAGAAGTCTCTTCTGCAAATGTGTCCCACTTACAGCTTAGGGGGACCCGCGCTGCATTTTAATGACATGGGACAAATCCCAACACAGCAAGTAACAGAGCAGTAAAGCATCTCTACGGCTCTAGACTGGATCAAAGAAGGTCTTGCTACCCTGGCCAACGACCCAGGTCTTCATCACACTCATCCGGCAGAAGGAGAGAATTTCAGGGTAAGAAAAGACCTCGAAAACCATTACAACCCACCCAGGTCTGACCCAGAACATCATCTCCCTATCATACCAAGTCATGGGCACTATTTAGAACAGCAAAATTTCAGTGAAATGAAACAAATTGGAGTTATCTGTAATGAGATTGGAGCGATAATAAGCCAGCCAGTTTATTATAATTTTTTCCCACCAATTTTTGGAATGGTCTGATCCCCTTGTTGCTTTTTGAAAACTTTTCCCCTACCTGGTACCTCAAAAGTTACTAATAAAAGCTTTAGCTTCCACATTGGTTGGGGTTAAGACTCTGATCCTGATAACTAGAGAGTTATGGATGGTTTTCTTTCTCGTGCAGATAGTATACGAGCTACACTTGACACTAAACTGGATGGAATGGTGATCTCTAGAAAGCTGGAATGACAATCCATAATTAACAGAAATGCTTACTTCTGTCATGGTAGCTAATTATTCTCAATTAATATGCAACCACTTTTCCTACTGCTTTGGGATCCACTTATTTATTGAATTATGTCTGCAATGAGATTGGCAAAGCAACTCAACACCTGTTCAACATCTCCATTCTTTTTGTCAGGTAAGCATTTTGAGATGCATACCTCTTCAATCTCAGTTTCTGGCATGCTCTTCCCAAAATGTTTCTTGGGAGAATGGTTTCATTTTATATATTATTCTTATTTTGTGTTTTCCCTACACAACCCAGAATAACCAATGAGGTTTCCATAAACAACTGGCGCATCAGAGTTGGATGATGTCAACTTGGGCATCTGGTTGCTGTCCTCTTCCCATTTTGAATGGCCAGACAAAATATTAATTAATGGCCTTCTTCAAAATTCTACAAATACATGTCCCACAGCTGCAGATATGGCCAGTTTACTTGCCATGGTGGCCGGTGTTGACAATCTTATATGATCTTTTAAGCAGCCTATATGTATCATGTAGATATGATACGATATTTTCTAACTGGAAGAGTTTCAGGAAGAGTTCTGAACATACTCTGTGGATTTTGTGGCCCCTTTTTCCTGTATCTCTCTTTCCTCTGCAGGACACTTGACCATGAGTCTTGCTTTTGGTCTCAAAAGTCAATATTGTGAAGAATGATAAGCTGTTATCTACCCACTGGAGAATGTACACTTATGGGATTGAACATCGTAACTACTAATTCTTTAAAATAATACCTTACAAAAGAGGATGGGAATAGCAAAGAAGGTTGGGAGTATGGGATTCATCTTGCATATTCATTAAGTGATGTACAAAAAACAAAGTAAAAAGATGGCTAGTCATGAAGCAATAGCCAAGGACAGCAAAGAGCCTTTCTATCTGTAGCCCGTCTGCTACATTAGTATCAAGAGAATGGGAGGAAGCCACCCATTACACAGTATGCAATCATGGTGGAGGATTTCCAAGAGATCATGGTCAAGAAGGAACATGGCATCCAGGTGGTATAGTCAAGTGAGTGCAAGATTTGGAGTCAAGTAGACTTGAGTTCAAATTTTGCCTTAGATACGTACTAGCTGTGTGACCATGGGCAAATCACTTAACCACTCTGCATCTCAGTTTTTCACCTCTAAAAATAAGGGGGCTGGACTCAATCTTCTCTTTTACTCTTAATCTACGATCCTGTAAAACGATGAATATCTACGTCAGTGAAATCACTGCCTATGGTATCTATGAAAACTAAAGGTTTGTGTCTTTGCTTTATCAAAAGTCCACTCAAAACAGGCCACTTTACCATGTTTTGTGTAAGAGAAAGGTTGACAGATCACAGAAAAGGTATCCCTCCATGTGGAGAAGGAAGGTTCCAGCCTAATTGAGACAAGACAAATGACCACACCATCAAGGATCAGATGAAGCGTATATAACCATATTGAAAATGAGTTTATGTGTGGCACCAAGGGAGCTGAGAAATCAGGTTACACAATAGCTGTGTTAAAGTTCACAGCCAACAAAGGAAATTCTGGGTTTGAGCACAGCATTTTCAGAGACTTTATCCAACTGTAAGAACCTTCTGCTTTCCAATATCGAGGTCAGAACTCTAGAGTTAGCATTTCAAACGTTCAGAATCTCTCTTTTCTCCTGGAATATTCCTCCATCACCACTTATCCAGATCCCACCCTTCCTACAAAGTTTGGCTCAAATGTGACTTCCTTTGACTCAATTCAACTGGAATTTCTAAGTGGCTACCAAATGCCAGGAGCAATGCTAGGCTTTGGAGATAGAAGGAAAGAAGGAAGGAAAGAAGGAAGGAAGGAAGGAAGGAAGGAAGGAAGGAAGGAAGGAAGGAAGGAAGGAAAGAGAGAGAGAAAGAGAAGGAAAGAAGAGGGAAAGAAAGAAAGAAAGAAATCAGTCCCTGCCCTCAAGAAAGGCATTCTACTATGGGCTACAATAGGCATTCTACTATATCCTTATATCACAATAGAAGATACAACAGGCAGTTTGTGGTAAAGTGGACAGAACACTTGACTTAGAATCAGGAAGAATCATCTTTCCAAGTTCAAATCTGGCCTCAAACACTTATTAGCTATGTGACCCTGGGCAAGTCACTTCAGCCTGTTTGCCTCAGTTCCTCATCTATAAAATGAACTAGAGAAGGAGATGGCAAACCATTTCTGTATCTCTGCCAAAGAAACCCCAAATGGGGTCATGAAGAATCAGACATGACTGAAACAACTGAACAACCACAAAGGGGATATGACAAGTAAACAGATATGTAAATGTGAGACAATTGGAGAAGTCATAGAATGCTAACAACCAAGAGAATGAAGAAAGGTTCGTCAGAGAAAGTGGCACAAGAGCCTTGAAGGAATTCTAAGAGTGGGCAGTGAGGAGGGAAACTGTGATAGGCAGAGAGGTCAGCCTTTGCGAAGGACTAGAGGTAGAAGATGGAGTATTGGACTTACAGGGCATGACAGGGAGATATGCTGGACCAGTCCACATAATCAGAGTGCAATAATAGGATGAGTATTGAACTTGAAGTCAAAAAACCTGATTTGAGCTTTGTCTCTGCCACTTATTACAGGAAAGCTACTTACCTCCTCTTTCCTCACCTACAAAATGTGAACAGTAACACCTGCATCACCTACCGCACGGGCTGCTGTAAAAAAATACTAAAATATGTAATCAAACGAATCTGTGATCTCATCCACTTGGATTCTTGCTGTCTATCTGCCCTCCCTCACCCTCAACATATGACCAAGCCATCTTCTTTTTCTGACACCCATTTCCTTGGTTGTATCTTTAATTCCTGGTTTTCTTCAGAGTTCCTCATTGGTTATATTGCTTATACTCACTACATATTTCTCCATTGCTCTCTCTGTGGTACAATTTCTAATTCTTGGGGCGGCTAGGTGGTGCAGTGAATACAGCACTGGCCCTGGAGTCAGGAGAATCTGAGTACAAATCTGACCTCAGACACTAAACACTTACTAGCCGTATTACCTTGGGCAAGTCAGTTAACTCCAATTGCCCTGCCCTCCCCCCTCCAAAACACAAAAACAAAAAATTTAATTCTTTGGAGACTGTTATATTACAGGTAACTGCAGTATATAGCAAAACTGGTAGAAAGCTGATGTTTAAAAAGATGTCCTTTTGTTTCTGGGAAAAGGTTGGGGGTCATTTAAAGGAGCTGTGCAGTTTCCTGAAGGTAATTCAGCCTCCTGTTCTGGATCCAATTCATTGTCTGTACTATTAGTCTAAGGTATATATATTAGAGAAAACACTTGAGTTTTGTTTTAGTATTTTAAAAAATATATATATTTTTAATTTTAATATTACCTACATTTCTCAATATGTCTCTCCATCCACCCCTCCTAGAGTACCATCCCTGATAACAAAGAATAAAAAAGTTCAGCAAAACTAAATCACGCATCAGTCAACTCTTTAACATTATATGTCATGTTCCATACCGATAGCCCCCCAACTCTGGGAGAAGAGAGGGATGTCCTTTGAGATCAGTCTGCCAACCTTCTTGGAAGAAGCTTTAGTCACTATCAACCAATCAAAACTTCAGTTACTAAAGTGGTCAATTGTTCTCTTAACATCAAGAGTTCCTAATGATCTTCCTAATCAGGTATCAATATGAATTTTAATATTGTATAGGAGTAAGGGTTTGCTCAAATTTATCTCCTGATCAATTGCCTTTATATAGTCAGACCCTCCTATTGAGCACAGAGCATAAGCACCAAGATCTCAGGAGAATTCAGAAAAATCTGCCCACAATATTTTTCTATTCATGGTTACATAATCTCAAGGGTAGAAGAGATCTCAGAAGTCACCTAATTGAACCTAACCTAAACAACCAGAACTTGATCCAGAATCTCCACTACAGCTCACCACCTACCTCCTGGATAACCCATCCCACTACCAGAGAACTCAGAAAGGTTTGTCATAGCTACTACCATGCGCATTCTGGCAATACTCAACTGCCACCATTTGTCTTCTCTGTTCAAATTCCCCAGCTGCTAGACACTAGAGGAAATCACACAACAGTGCTGATTGGGTCCACTACACATTCATAATGGTAATAGGAACATGACTCACATTCCTACAGAGCAAAACTTTTATTCTTTCCTGGTTGAATCTCTATCCCATTCCTCTCAGCAATCTTCTAAGATCTTCTCTTTAAGTCAATATCTCCCTCATCCCCTTCTCATTCTCACCTCCTACTTTACTGAAAAAATAGAGAGCATCTGCCATGAAGTCCTCCCTGCCTTTTCCTTACTCCATATCTCCAGATCCCTCTCCTTTAAGAATTTCCTTCTTTAATCATTCCTTCTCTCATCTTTAATTTCCCTGTGTTTACTAAATTGTTTCTCTACTCACTAAAAATATGGCTATCCTTAAAAAGCCTACACATGGCTCTACCATGGCCCCTCCTCAAGCTATTGCCTACAGCTCTTCTATTTTTCACTCTCAAACTCATAGAAAAAATCCTCCCCACTCACTACCACATCACCACTCAATTCTCTGCCCCTTGAAATGTGGCTCCTAACTTCACCACCCAAATGAAACTACCGACTATCAAATCTAACAGCCTTTTCTTAGCTTTCCTGTAGCTTTTGATACACTAAACTGACTCCTCTTGGATACTCTGGTTTGTGTGACAAATCTGTTGGTTCTCCTTCTGAGTCTCCATTGCTGGATCATCTTTCATCTCCTATGCCCTTAGCATGAGTGTCCTCAAGGACTCTATCTAGAACTCTCTGCACTCTGTCCCTTGACATTTTTGTTAGTTCCCATAGATTCAAGCATCATCTTGATGTAGCTGACTTCAATCTTAGCTTTATGACTCTACCCTTCTTGGACTTCAATTTAATATTATCAACTATATAGTTGTTATCTCTACCTGCACACCCTACAGATATGTCAAATCAACATATCCCAAATGGAATTGATTATTCTTCCCAAACTTGGACCTCTTCTAAACTTCTTTCATTCCATTAAAGACGTCACCACCTCCCTGGTCATCCAGCTTCATGGTCTGGGAGTCATTTACTCTCCCATATTCCCTAGAGACTGTTGAAAAGTCTTATTGACTTGATTCTCATAACATCTCTCTGTTCTGTCCTCTTCTCTCCACTCACTCTCCTTCAGGTTTTTAATCACCTTTTGCTTGGTTTTCTCCAAAAGCCTCTTCTTTGCTCTCCCTACTACTGATTTCTCTCATCTCCAGTGCATCTACCACACAGATATAATCTAAAACAGAGGTCTCGACCATGTCACTACTCTCCTCAAAAAATCTTCAATGGCTCCCTATTGCCTACAGGATAAAGCGCAAACATATTAGTCTGGCATTTAAGACCCTCCACAACGTCATTCCCATACGCCATCCCAGTCTTTTTTCATGGTACTCCCTTTCATGAACTCTATAGTGCAGCCGTACTAGCTTGATAACTGTTCTTCAAACTCAGCATTTACTCACCTCTGTGTATTCACAAAAGCTACCACCTGCACACCCTCATGTAGGGAATGAACTCACTTCACCTCTCAGAACCCATATGTTTCTTCAAGACTCACCTCAGATACTGTCTCCTACCCCCCCTCCAAAGTCTTCTCTGACCCCTTGCTAAGTTCTATCTCCCTCCATTTTCCTTATACTGTAATCATTTATATTCATGTTATTAACTTGCCCATCTCGCTTAGAAAGTAAGGCCCCCAAGTTTGTTCAATTTCATGGAACCAGAATCTATCTCTGTGCAGCTTCCACCCACTACTCCTGGCTTTGTCCCCCAGGGCCAGACAGGACAAGGCTGAGCTCTCTTCCACTGAGCAGCCCTTCAGAGGCTGAAATGCACCGAGTCTTGATGTGAGTCTTAAACTTGTAATTTTGTGATTGTATCCTAGATGGTCCGAACATTACTCCCAAATACATCCTGGGCAGTCAGATGCTCTGCTCATCTTACCCACTTTTCTATTCCTGGAATTTTCTTTTTGGGGTGGGGGGGAGGGAAGGGAAGGGAAATCTACTTAGAGGCAGAATTTATTTAAAATTTACTTTATAAGAAAAATTTAACCATCCAAATCAACAAGGATTTTTTAAAGTATGTACTATTGGCCAGGCACAATCCCTGTTTGCGAGGAACTCATGTTCTAATGATAAATAAAACCAGAAAGAAATGTTAAAAATCACAGAACTTTTTCATTAAAATACAGTCCCTCCTGCTACTCCCATGAAGAAGTAAGAGGTTATGGGTGTATTCCAATACATATTACAAATTTTTTTGATACATTGGTTAGTTTTGCTAAGCTTTCTTCCCCTCTTTTTTTATTCCTTATTAGAAGGGATAGTTGTCTTGAAGGGGGTAGGGGAAAGGATACATTAGGAAATGCAGAAAATATCAAAACAGAAGATAGCAAGAATTATTTTTGGGGCAGCTAGGTGGTGCAATGAATAGAGCACCAGACCTGGAGTCAGAAGGACCTGAGTTCAAATGTGACCTCAGATACTTAACACTTACTAGCCGTGTGACCTTGGGCAAATCACTTAACTCCAATTACCCTCCAAAAAGCAAAAAAACAAAAAAAAGAATTATTTTCTAATACAATACATTATGAGAGGCACAATCCCCGATAAATAGCAGTCAAGGATGAGAAAGCTTTCTTAGACACTGCTCCAAAGTCTAGGGTTCTAGTCAGTGTCTTTTTTGTTGTAGCCAAAGGTTTCCAGATGCTCTAAGGCCACTCCATGGGATAAGGTCCTGAGGAGGCTTTGATAGAAAGTCTTATCCATAGGGATCCACAAGGCTTCTCCTCCCTTTCTTTCACCAATTCCACTCCTAGCCCGGTGGGCACCATGGCCAGTCATCCTGACTTTTGTCTTGCCTAAGGAGTCTGAGGACCCTGGAAGAGAGAGTGAGGCTGATGACTTTGTGCAATTCTGCCTCACTTAAATCCAATCACTCAAAAGACTTCACCTTCCCAATGTCATTGGTCTTCTTTGAGAACAACAAACAATCCAGCCCTGTCCTATCTTCCACATCACTGTGGTTTAGTAAGCTTCTGACTCAGAGGACATTTTTATTAAAAGGATTTTAAAAGGTAGCAAGATATTGTTCTGCTGTGTTCAGCATGGGGAAAAATTACTCTGATTTGTCACCCTGAATAAATTCCTCAAAGGTGCTTCAGTTTTCCTATCTGCAAAATGGAAGAGACTGTGAACCTATGACTGAATGACCTCTAAGGTCAGAGGGAGAGACAGAGAAAGAGAGAGACAGAGACAGAGAGAAAGAGACAGAGAGACAGAGACAGAGAGAAAGTGAGAGACAGAGAGAAAGAGACAGACAGAGAGAGGCAGAGAGAGACAGACAGAGAAAGAGACAGAGAGAGACAGAGACAGAAAGAGAGAGAGAGAAGAGAGAAAGAGAGAGAAGGAGAGGGAGAGACAGAGAAAGAGACAGAGAGAGACAAGAGACAGAGAGAGAGAGAGAGAGAGAGAAAGAGAGAGGGAGAGGGAGAGACAGAGACAGAGACAGAGAGAGGGACAGAGAGGAAAGAGACCTTCTTTTTGGTCTTTCTGGTATCAGTTTCTTTACTTATTTTACCTTCCATGACCATTCCGAATTTAAAGATTAAAAACATTGTCCCTCTTTCAATCAGCTGGGAACTGCTGCATATCTCTTCTAAAGGGCACTTGCCCATCTCTGAAAAACAAACTGTATTCACCCTCTCTTCCCATGAAACCCTTCACTTTGACTTAAAGAATTCTTGTTTTAAACTAAGAATAAATTAATTTAATAGAAAAATTAAATTAAAAAAAATTTTTTAAAGAATTCTTGCTTTAACCATTGTGCTTTCATCTGCCTCATCCCCAGGCCTCCAAGCTTGTTGTCATACTTGACACTACCAGTCTAATCCATTCATAAATATCGTTCAAAACATCTCACTTCCAAGTCCCCTCCCCACTCACACAGCCACCACCTGAGGTCAGGCCCTCATCACCTCTCACCTGGACTATTGCAATAGCCTTCTCACTGGTCTCTCTGTCTCGAATCTCTCTCCACTCCAATCTGTCCTCCACTCAAGGGCCAAGGTGATCTTCTTAAGGCTCAGGTCAAACCACACCATTCCCCTCACCCACTCAGTGAACTCCAGAATCTCCAGAATCAACTACAAACTCCTCTGTGCGCTATTCATAGCTCTTCCCAATCTGGCCTCCTCCACCTTTTCTAGCCTTCCTACACTTGACTCTTCATGTACTTTATGATCCAGCAACACTGGCCCACTGGACATTCCGTGTTTGTAACTCTCTATCTCGCCACTGTCACATTTGTACTGAGTGTTCCCCATGCCTGGAACGATTTGCCCCCTCTACCTGGTTTCCTTGAAAACTCCTTTCAAATCCCACCTTCTGCAGGAGGACTTTCCCATTTGCCCCCCACTCCCCTGCAGAGGAGAGTGCCTTATTCTCTGGAATTACCTTCCATCTAGTCAGTATGTAGCTTGCATATGTCTACTTACTTAAAGCACTTAGTAAAGGGTCTGATGCAGTAAGGCCTAGTAAATGTCTGCTGACCAGCTCACTGACCTGGATCTGTGGTGGCTCTCCCCAGGCCCACCCCCAGGTCCCCTGTCCAAGTAATAATCACAAGGCCACATAGCTCACTGGTGATCAAGCTACAATTGGCCCCCAATTCTCCTAAACTCCTGGTTCTTTTTTTTTTCCTGCACCTCCACGTTCCTTCTTCACTTGGCATTTACACCGCCAGCTAAAGGTTTTCCAAGCACACTCTATCAGATACTCCATTGATTTCCCTTGGATAAAATCCAGTCATAGATTGTTTTTGGAACACCACAGGTACTTAACCTTCTGTTCCCATTTTTTAAAAGAGCCGAGCTATTTGCATGTTTATCACTGGGGCAAATAACATTGATTACATGTGCTGGTGAAGGCATCATTACCATAGTCCACTGACAACAGAAAAGTCTCCTTGAGGGCTCTGTTGCTGAAGTTGTTGCAACTTCCTTGAAGAATCTGAATTTCCCAGCTCTACCACCCACATTTTCCTAGTATGTATGAATGCACATATGTGTATATAGTGTCTATGTATTCACACATGTATGTTTATATATACATATGCATACATACATGTGGGGGGGGTGACAGCTAGGTGGTGCGGAAGATTAGAGCACTGAGCTTGGAATCAAGAAGACTCATCTTCCTGAGTTCAAATTTGGCTACAGATAGTTACTAGCTATGTGATCCTGGGCAAGTCACTTAACTCTGTTCACCTCAGTTTCCCCATGTGTAAAATGAGCTGGAGAAGAAATGGCAAACCACCCTAGCATCTTTGTCAAAAATCCCTATATGGGGTCAAGAAGAGTCTGACACAACTGAAACAACTGAACAAAATATACGTGTGTGTGTATGTGTAAATATAGGTAGATGATATATAGAAATGTATATCTATATATATGTATAGATGGATATATGTATAATATATATATTATATATATATGTGTATATATATATATATATATATATATATATATATATATATATATATATGACTTCCACAATGGAATGCAAAGAACAACATAACGAAAGCATGAAACTGAACACTTAATATAATTATAAGACCAAGACTAGCCCTGGAGAAGGTGACAAGTATGGTTTTCTTGTCCTTCTTTATGGGGAGCAGGGCAGGGGTGGAAAGGGAGGCATATTTTGAGTGTGCAATATTACATACACCATCAGTCCTAGCTGATTCGATAACTGGTTTTGTTGAACCTCACGTTTTCTTTTTTCAATTGTTTGGTACAAGGGATTGCCTTTCTAGGTAAAGGAAGGAGAAGGGATGTATTTTGAAATGAAGATGCCATAAAAACAAAATATATTAATAAAAACAATTTTTCTAAGGAACAAATGATACAAGTCTTCAAATGCAGTGTCATCTCTGACAGATGAGACATTAAGGGTTCCCACGTGAAGGAGACAACACCTGGCCTCCATGCCTCAGTGACTTCAAGAAGACAGCCACCCGCCCTGTGACTGCAGAACCCAGACAGGCCAGCCGCTCACGGGAGGCAGAGCGGCTCAGAGTTTTTTCAGTCTCAGTTAGTACTTTAATGCCATTTTAATATGTGGTGGCTTTATTTGGTATCTAATGAAACCAACAGAGCATGAAAACAGATGCACGAGTTGGAAAGATAATGAGTTCTGAGCGGCTGCTGCTCGCGGGCCTGAATGAGGTCCAGTGCTTAAGGTACAAAGAAAAAACTGTTTCAGAAGAGGTTTTCATTAGCTTCATTAGGATGGTCGTCAAATGAATGATTTTATAACGAATCTAATTAACCAAAGAATGTGCAAGAATGGCATATTCTTCCTGTTAATTGGGCCCTGAGATACTAAGGTCTATACAGGCACCTAAGAAATTCAGGGCCAGATAAACCAGAAAGAAAACTTGTGGGTGGGAAACACAGTAGCAAGTTAAAAGGAGATTTTTGTGATAAAATTATCCAAGACACCAGATAAAGAACTTCCATATTTATGGAGAGAGCAATCTCACAATGCTTCTTCCCCGCTTTATTTTCAAGTATTATAATGGAATCAAGACATTACCAGATTTTCATAACCTTTCTCTTTAAAGAGCTGCTTTGGTTGGATATTAGAAAGCCAAAAAGAAACATTACATAGCTCTTTCTTTATCCATTAAGAGGAAAAAGAATTATAGCTGAAAATGTAGGAACTATGTGCTTTTCTCTCTTCTCTCTTTCTCTAGATCTTCATTTTACACACACTTTTAATTTGATTTACTTTTTTTCCCCTTTGAATTATGAAGCAAGCCCACTGTCAAGTCATGGCTTGAGAAAAAAAAGAAAAATTTGCTTCAAATATGTCTAATAAAAGTCTGAGATATAAGCCATGTCAGAAATTGACACAAGTATGTGAAACAAAAGAAAACTAACCAAAGGATATGAAGAGTTTTTGAGAAAAAAAATGCACCTGCTGTGTGATAGGCATGGCAGGAGGTGCTGAAGATATGAAAGCAAAGAATGCCTTTTTTTTTTTGGAGGGGAGAAGGCAGGATAATTGGCGTTAAGTGACCTGCCCAAGGTCACGCAGCTAGTAAGTGTTAAGTGTTTGAGGTCAGATTTGAACTCAGGTCCTCCTGACTCCAGGGCTGGTGCTCTATTCCCTGCGCCACCTAGCTGCCCCAAAAGCAAAGAATGAAACATTTCCCACTCTAAGAAGCTTAAATTTTAATGGGGAAAATCAGTAATAAGATCAGATATTGAAAGCTGGAAAAGACGGTAGAAGTCAGCTTATCATAGTGTCATTTTGTTGGAGCCCAGAGGGACCTCGGGGGTCATTCAGTTCAACCTTTTCATTTTACAGATGAGGAAACTGAGGCAATGTGTTTGCCCAAGGCAACACAGATACCAAGTAGCAAAGTCAGGTTTCAAACTGAGATCTTCTGGAAGCAGATTCACAGTGATCTCAAGTACATCAAACTGACAATTTGAGGTTCCACCTCACACACATCAAATAGACAAGATATGGAAATAGTCTACAGTGGAAGGATACCGGGACATCAGGTACACTGATACATTGTGCTACAGCTGTAAATTGGTCCAACCATTCTGCTAAAACAACAACAACAAAAGAATTATGTGAGAAAAATTACTAACCTGTTCATTCACTCAAGAGGCAGCGCTGTACACTGGGGGAAACACTGGCATTGGAGTCAGAGGACCTGCGTTCAAATCCTGACTTTACCACATGCTACTTGTATGACTTGGTCAAATCAATGAACCTCTCTGGGTCTCAGTTTACCTCATCTGTAAAATGGAGTAATCACATGTGTAGTATATGTTTCCCAGGTAGTATGACTTAAATGAAATGATAAATGCGATACAATGACCCAGAAATATGTGATACAATGACTCAGAAATCCCACCACTGGCCATATACCACAAAGGTCAAAGACAATAAAGAACTGTCCCAAATATACCAAAATGTTTATAGAGGCATTTATTTTGTGCAATAGGAAAAAAACCTTGCAAATAAAATGAGTCCCCATTAACTGGAGAATGTCTGAACAAATTAGGTGTATGAATGTCTTTTTTTAGATAGAACTTATAACTTGGCATGGGGAAATCTCAAAGAAGAAACTCCCTTTAATAATGCAGATCAGTACCTGCACAGAAAGTAGGCAGAGGAGTGGGAGACTATAGAGAAGTAAAGCGGAATACACGGTTTTTTCTTTGGGGCATCTAGGTTTATTTAGACTTAAGGTCAGAAAGACCTGAGTTTGAATTCTACCTCAGGTAACTTACCTATATATATGATCCTGGGGAAATCACTTTACCTGCCTTAGTCTCCATTTCCTCTCCACAAAATGGAGAGAATAAAAGCATTTACCTAAGAGGACTGTTGTGAGGCATCAGTGAGACAATATGGGATGTCCCAAAAGTCTGAGTTCTGTTTCAAGCTACTTTGGGGTCATTCAGTATACAAAAAGGGCTTGAAAATACTCCATAAATGCTAAATATTATTATTGTGATTCCAACTGAGGTTTCAGTGGTAGGGAATAGTTTTGGGTAAATGACAGTGGAATAAAAGACAAAAACATCAACAAGGCAGTTAAAAAATTACGTAAGTACATGGCACCAAATGTATTACCTCTCAATGGTAGGAAAATTAACCGAGTACTGTTTAAAAAATTCTTTGTGATGACCAAGGGCCAATGGAGACTAAGATGAATGACAGAAGTCTTCTTTTCCTACTGTGGGGTAGGGGAAGATAGAAAAGAAGGGGGTGAAGCGAAAGCCTTAATAGAAATCTAAACCTCCAGACAAGAGGTTTAGTTTGAGACTGGACACACCCCTTTCCCAGGCCTTTCCAATAGGAAAAAAAAAAAAAGACACTTTTCTTCTTTTAGTATCTCTCCTAAAATCCTGGCTTATCAATTGAGTACCACTGAACATGCATCATTCTGCACCTGTTCTAGGCAAAGATCTCTGGCTCCTTTGCAAACTGACCTGTTTTGATACCTTTAATAACCAGGCTCTAAAACAGAACTTCTGGATAATTCTGGGTCACAAGCCAGGAGCTCAGCAGAATACTGGCAACCAAGAACCTGAAAGCTTTCAGAAATGAAGGCAGAGCTGGGGCACTGTCAGGATCTATGAGCTGAGAGAAAAGAGTTTGGTACTACGTAAACGCACGATAATTTAAAACAACTCTATCCCTACCTACCTTTTATGTGTCTCCTTTTTTGTAGCTTAATACTGTCTCTGTGGGTTTCAGCTAGTGGGAAAGAGGAACTGGAGGGGGGAGGAGAAGGGAAGGGAATGAACAGAAATCCTTAAAGATTGACCCAAATAGGGACTGCTTATCAATGCTGAGAGCTCCAAGCAAGAGTCCAGGGCCATTTGCACAGCGTACAAGTCTTAAATGAACATTTTTTCAAAAACCAACCTATTCAGAGTATGTACATCTTTGTCCATGCTGTGATTTCTAGAATCAGAAAAAGCCATATAGTCCCTCATTCTCTTTTTCATATGAAGAAACTGAGATCCAAGGAATGAGAAATTAATGCCTCAAGTTAGAACCACAAACCCAATCTCCAGATTGCTCATCTGCACTCTCTTCAGAAATAAAGCAATGCACTATTGGTCTCTCTGCCCTGTCTCTCCCTATTCCAGCCCATCCTTCATTTATTCAGTCACTAAAGTGATTTTCCCAAAGCACAGGTCTAACCACGTTCTGACCCTATTCAATAACCTCAAGTATCTCCCTGTGACCTCCAGCATCAAATGCAAAGCTCTCGGTTTGGTATTCAAAGCCTTCACAATCTGGTCACTTCTTACTTTTCAGTTTTTTCACACCTTCTACTCTACAATGTAGTGACACTGTCCTCTTTGCTGTTCATTGAACCTAATACTGTCTCCTGATTTGTTTTCCGGGCATCTTTACTGGCTGTTCCCCATGCCTAGAACTCTAGAACCCTCTTCATCTCCATCTCTATCTCCTGGCTTCCCTTGCTTCTTTCCAGTCCCCGCTAAAACCCTGCTGTCTACAGGAAGCAACTCCCAGCTCCCCTCAATGATTTTCTCCTGTATATAGCTTGTTTGTACCTAATTGCTTGCATGCTGTCTCTCCCTCCTTAAAAGCAGAACCTGGTTTCTTTTGCCATTCTTTGTACTGGGCACAGGGCCAGGTATACAGTGGGCACTTAATTAATGCTTATTGCCCTGATGACACTAGGGATCTGTGATTTTTTCGGTGTGAGGAATTCCCAGTATGAGAATTCACTCTACCACTGATGATCATAAAGCACATATTATTTAGTAGATATGTCCAGGGAGTTTCCTATGGAACACAGAGGTCACATGACTTGCCCAGGATCAGGCAGTGAATGTCAAAGGTGGGATTAGAACCCAAATCTCTCTGACTCCAAACCCATACCCTATCATGCTTCTTATTTACTCAGAGAAAGAATGAGCAAACTACAATCTGATTTGAATTTAACGAACAGGGACATGATCAGTGTGTTAACTCTTCAACGTGTCTGCTTCTCACATTGAAGGGAAATTGGAACCGTGGGGTTTTTTCTCTTGAAGCTGAAAGCCAGAAGACCAGGATCTTTTCTCTCTAGTTCTGACCAACCCTGCTCCTCATACAAACACAGAGCACCAAGCAACCCAGTGAGGCTAGAAGCATAACACTGGGCTTTGAGGCTCAGGTTATGTGTACAGAGAGTGGTTTCAACTGAGTCATTTTGTGCTAGCTTCTAAAAATAGTCAATTCCATTCAAAAATATCTACTTTGGAAAAAGTGATAGTATCAACTGAATGCCTACCAACTCTCCCCCAGCCCTTGACTTGTGGCTGGGACATCCTAGGAGATGAAGTCTTAACACAGTGTTGGAGTTATGACCTTTGAGCTATTCATGCTTCTACTTTTTCTCAAGAGCAATTACCATAGAGTGGAATGCTTGTCTTTACTTGAAATAGAATTCCAAATCTACTCTCATTCAGGATGCAATGATTCAGGAATCCACAAGGAATGATGGGCCTCAGTCTGTGCAAACTGAGAGACTCAAACCAGACGGACACTAAAGGTTCTGTTGAGGGTTAGATAGGATGGATTTCTATGGAAATCCTTTGAGGGTTCTATTAGTCTGAAAGAATTACCAGGCATAAGCAGTCTTGGCAGTTTTAAAAGGGTTTATTAAGCTTGTCAGCAGGCAGGAGAAAATTAAGGGGAATCCTGCGAAGTGTGAGGATTGGGAGTACTGATTATATAGTAACAAAGTCATACAAAGGTGGAGTTAGGGAGGAGCACCCAGCCAGTCTGCCCAGAAAGGTCCCCCTTTGATAAGGTGGAGTTCTTTTGCTAAGAGTTATCTTACAGCTGGCCACTAGAACAAAAGGGGTAATACTTTCTCTAACTAAGGAATCCTTTTAAGAATTCATAGGTGTGGCATGTTATAGTTAATGAGCTTCAGGGAAGATACAGGCTGGGGGTGGGGGAAGGGACAGGGTTAATGTCTTCCAGCTGGGGGGGAAAGGTGACTTTCCACAGGCTGATGTCACAAGCTGATATCACATACCCAGGTGCCCCAACACAGATGAGATTCGAGACAAAGTCACCCCAAAATATTACAAAGGCACCTCAGCACCCCCTTCGGTTCCTTTCAACTGTAAATCCTATGAAGCCACAAAATGCTGCCAAATGAATGAGAAGCAATGTGAGAAGGAAGAGACAGAAGGAAAGAAGAGAGGAAGGAAGGGAAGAAGGAAGAGAGGAAATATTAGTTTCTTCCCCATCTTTGTTTAATGATTTGGGATTGTCATTCCCAGAGCATCTTATTAATTTTTCACATCAAATATTTTAATAATTATCTCCAAATGAACAATGTTTTCAGTGACATTTTCCTAGAATAAGAAATAAATATACTTAAAATTAAACTTATGGGAAGACAGTAGAGAGGCAGGAAGACACTCAGTGAGCTCTCCCCACATACACTAAGCAAACAAAAACTCTTCTCCAAACAGATCTAGAAAATATAACAAACCAAATCCGGACGAGGAAATCCAAGAAAAAAATAACTGTGAGTCATTTTCCCATCCCAGGTCAGCATGGGGAAACAGACAAAGAAGCCTGCAGACCCTGGGGATGGGATTTTATCAGGAATTGCCGCTGGGGGCATTCCAGCACTAGGGGAAGAAGAGATCTCGGATACAGTAGGGAGGGGCCTGAACTTATGTAAAGAGAACTAGATGTTGACTGGCAACTCTGTCAGCCACAGATTCCTGAGGAGGGACCCTGCACTTAAAGGTGACATCCCAAGGTGAGGAGTGGTAGCTAGTTCAAATTGTATACTGAGCTAAAAGCAAATTCTGAGTAACCACATAACTCAAATCCCAGGAGTGGAGCGGGATCCTGTTTCCTACTTCTAGCCTAGTCTGAAGCCTGCAGTGGGAACAACCAGGGCAGGAATTCCAGACCAAAGAGAAGATACTCTTGCTCTGAACCAACAGAGCTGGCTGAAAGTAATTCTAGGAACATTCTACCAAAACTTCAGACTCAAACCCAGAGCAGGAACTCGCAGAGCTTAAACTAGACTGAGACAATACCAGACTTTGGCCTGGATCAGACCACTTCGGAAGCACTGAAAATTTGCTAAGTCTCCAGTCTGAATTGTCCCTGAGATAATGTAACAGCCAATATTCCAAGAAAGCTGCAGCAGGACAAGCCCTGATATTCGTTCCAGAAGTTCAAAGAACGTAACAAAAGTGCACAGAACCTGGCCATAACACAAAGTCTGAAGGCAGGAAATAGGCTGGAAGAATGAGTAAATAAAACACACACACACACACACACACTTATGGAGACATTATAGAGACAGGGAGGTTCAAGTCACAAACCCAGAAGAAAATGACTTAAAAATATCTACAAGCAAAGCCTCAAAGGAAAATATAGCTGAGCTACAAATTCAATTAGATTTCCTGGAAAAATGAAACAAGAGTTTGAAGAGGTTTTTTTAAAGACGTTTAAAATGTTTTCAATCAATGAAATGAAAGTACTAGAGGAAAAAATTGGAAAAGAAATTACAACTATGGAAGAAAGTATTAGAAAGTGAATCAACAGGGTTTGTTTTCTTTTTTGAGGCACCAAAGATAAGGAATCTGAGTATATGCCCATAAATGGGGATAGAATACTATTGTACTACAAGAAATGATTAAGGGGATGGCCTCAGAGAAACCTAGGAAGACTTATATGAACTGCTGCAGAGTGAAGTGAACAGAACCAATAAAATAACTTATTTTTAATATTGTATTGTCAAAAGTATTGGCAATATTGTAAAGACAAACAACTTAGAAAGACTTAGGAACTCTGATTGGCATAATGACCAACCACAATTCCAGATGACTAATAATGAAACATGCTGCCCACTTCCTGACTGAGGGATGAAGGACTGAGAGTACAGAATGAGACATATATTTTTTAAGATGACCTATGTAGAAATGTGCTTTTCTTGACTATAGATATTTGTAACAGAAGTTTTGTTTTTCTTTCTTTCTCAGTGGTAGAGGAGGAGTGGGAGGGAGAGTAGGTGGATTTTTGCCTGTTGAAAAAAAATTATTTTTTAAATAAAAAACAGAAGAAAAACATTAAATTTATGGTCATGGGAATATCTGAACTTTTTGTTTATTAAGCTTTCATTTGAATTCCAGAAAGTTCCCCTGATGCACTCATTAAAAAGGAAAATTTAATATAGACTTATAAACAAGAAGAAAAAAAATCAATCCCCAAATTTCCATCAGCCCTTCTTACATATTCTCATGAACTGAAATTCAATTGTTTATTTAGATTCAGATATGTGATTTCATCCATGTAGGAAACTCTTAAGGTAGAAAATCTCCTCCAAAGCAGATTAGCAACTTGCTTATAACTTAAAATCTTAGGGAACTGCTTCCATGCAATTCTATTTAATACTTGAGCTGTCTAAGTTCATAAATGACAGAATAAAGAAAACTCAAAGTTGAAGAGGCCTTGGATGTCATCTGATTGAACCCTTATGTTGAACAAGAATCCTCTCTACACATACCCAAAAAGTAATTACCCCATCTTTGCCTTGAATAACTATAGAGTACAACCCAGCCCATCACATACCTTTCTAGGTTTATTGGACTTTCCTTCCTTTCACCCATTTTATTTCCCAGGCAAACATCCTGCTGGCAGCTCTTCGTTCATGTGATTCCATCTCCAAGTGGTCTCCTGAGCCTGGAAGATCCTTTTGCCTTCTCTTTGACTCTCAGCATTCTTCATTTCCTTTAAAGCTTAGTTCAAACACTACTTCCTACAGAACTTTCCTGATCCCCCTGGTTGTTAGTGCCCTTCCCTCTAGTGAAATTACTTTATATTCACTCTTTGTATAGTTTGTTCCTTGGTTCCAGTTTCCATTCGACCAGGGACTCCCTTGGTGACCTCCTGCCGCTCCACGGCTGCTGGCTTTCATGCCTGCAGTGCTCAGCCCAGAATCAACTCCCTACTCTGCAGTATCCCTATCTGTCACTATCCCTAGGGCCCATTGGATTCCTCCTTTAAAAAAAAATGTTTTCAATAAAATGAGGACTTGAAAGACATTAACAAACATGAATATTTCCAGATACAAAGAAGAGAAAAAGAGGATTGTATGCGAAACAGTGAATCTCTACAGCTTGGGTTGTTTTTGTTTTTTTTTTAACGTATGTAATATGAAGTGGTGTCAGGGGGAGCAACTGGCCAATGAAGGGTCCAGTCTTCCAGTCTTCAGAGTATTTTCAATATACACATGGAGGGTTGATGAACCTATTCTGGAGCCATTTCAGAGCAAGCACTAGTATCCTCCAACTGTTTCCTGTATACTGATTTCACTGCAACAAAAAGTCTTTTAATTAGTTGCTGGACTAGAACTGGAAAAAAAAAATCAAAGAGATGAATTCTTTTCTTCTTCCCTGATGGCAAGTGAGTCAAGGCCTACCGTGGACCCCAGATTGGGGGTAAGAAGTAGAAGAGCACTCGAGCCTTCTCTCCTATCCAGCCACATGTCCATGAATGCATGGCACTTTTATTTCTTGTGTCTTTGCTTTCCTGATTTTAGGTGAATAAATATTAGACATGAAATGGACTGGTGACAACCTTGTGAGCTTAAAAAGGTCAAAAGTCTCTATGACAATGGGAGCTGGTGACGGCAATAGCTAAGTCTAATGGAGGAACCAGCCCTGAGGTGAGATCTAAATAAGCCCAGCAGTTAATGAACCAAGACCCCACATCTTACAAGCAAGCAAGGGAGCTACTCGTCCATCAGCTGTGCCATAACCAGAAGTGAACTTTGTAAAGGAATGTTTTATAGCAACCCCTTGTAGGCTTCAGTCCACTCTCCTGAGGAGGCAAAGCGCATAGAAGGCAGAATGTGTAGTTGTATTTCAGTCCTTGTTATATATCTCAATAGTAAAGATTCCTTTGTAAAAGCTAATTTATTTTAATTTCATAATTGATGTAGAGGAGATTTAACTAGCAATTGACCTGGGAAGTAGAGGAACACACTAGATGGGGACTTATAAACAACGGTCTTAGTAGCCTCTGGAGCCCAGAGGAAAGAAATAGCCAGCAATGGAGGCCTGATCTGTCCATCCAAATTGGTTTGGAAAAGCCTATTTGATACATATATAATACATACACATACCATATGCATATATATTATTTCACATAGGCTTTGCTATAATATATATTATACACATATGTATATATGCATATATACATATACATATTATACATATATATGATTTTAGACTTTTCTACTTATATCATTATCCCATTCTAAATTTCCCTTTATCTCCTGTGTATTTTGAAATATTTCATTGATGCTCCTTTCTTCATTTTCTTTTTACCTAAATCCCAATCAATACCCCTGCCAAAAAAAAAGCCCTCCCTAGTGATCAATAAATAAAGTAAATAAAAACAAATTCGAACATTAGTGGTTCCTGTATGTCTTATTCTGCACCTCCTGTCCACCCCTCTCTGCCAAGAGGTGAGAAGCATGCTTTAATATTAGTCTTCTAGTATCCTGATTTCTTACTACATTGATGAGAGTCTTAAGTTTCTTTTCTTTACATTATTGAAGTCATTGTGCACATTGTTCTCCTGGTTCTGCTGATTTTGGTGCATCATGTCATACAAGTCTTCCCAGATTTCTCTGGCTCTATCCTTTTTGTTTTTTGGTCTTCTCTGACAGTACAATAATGTGCTAGTATTTATATGTTCTCTTCTCAAGTGGCAAGAGATGAAATAAGAGATCCTGGCCATAATCATAGCAGCATATAGTTGTTAACATTATATAGTTTATAAAATACTTCATATCCATTTTTCTTATATAATACTTCCACTGGGCTCACTCTTCTGACTTGAACTGGTCCCAGAAGTTGTGTCTCCAGTAGGGTGACTGCTACTACTTTCAGGGTTCTAGGAGTAACCTAATGAGTAGTCTTCTTAACACTTATTCACAAGCCCCCACCAGTGAGCTTCCCCTTAACAATCAGACAGAGGACTTCATTCTTTAGCAAAGAAATTTACTCAAATGGAGTAGGAAGAACAGTAGTCACAAAGCATTTTCCTCTAAACAAAGGCTGTATTCTTCCATCAATACACACAGAGAGGTAATCAAGGAGGGGGAAAGTGGTCACACATGTAAAGTACATTAGTAATGAGACATACATAGGGTACACACTTGCCAAGGCAGCTTACAACTCTGGAAGTGTAGGGCCTCGCTATCCATTCTTTCTCTGGATGATGTTCTTTGTGAGATATGGCAGTAGTGATGGATAAGTTGCTCCTGTGCTCAGCTGGGCCAACTCCTTGGAAGTCTGGAAGGCTCAATCCGCTGCTGGTCTCTGCTTCTGAGCTGGCTCTTCCCCAAGCTCAACTGCTACTGTGCTGGATGGGGTGAGTAGTTTGGTCACTGGGCAGAGATGCTACTGGGCTACTGCTGGACTGTTGCCAGACTGGGCCAAGCTGGTCACTCAGCGCTGAGCACCATCTGTTAGACAGGGGCAGGCAGCTTGCTCGGCTACTGGGCTCATCTCTGCTGAATGGTTCCACTGGATTCACTGGCCTCACTCTTTGATTGGCAGCTGACATCTTTCACTGCATTCATCCACTGGCCCAGCTGTGCATTACTGTGCTCTCTTTATCTGGATAAAGGGGAAAACCCAGTGAAGAAAAACCATAATGTGTCAAATTTTTGATACTTCCAGTTCTTAAGTAGATATCTAGCCTACAAAAAGTGAGTTTGTACCACACTTAGAATGAATTTAAGAATTTACAAGACCTAGCTAAAGAAATTGTTTACTGGTACATGAATGTAATTGGATTTTACTGAGCTGTAAGAAATGATGAATACAGAGGAACATGGAAAGATCTATATGAACTGAAGCAGAGTAAAGTAAGAAGAGCCAAGAAAATAAGGTCCACAATGACTACAATGATCTAAATAGAAAGACCAACCACACACACACACACACACACACACACACACACACATGCATCAGAATCTAGTGCTGTAAAATTATAAAGAACATGCATGGCTCAAAATAAGAGACATGAGTCTATACTTCCATGCTCTCTACCCCTTTGCAGAAGTGGGAGGGCCACAAGCATTATACAATTCACATATTTTCCAGACTTTTTAACATATTAATCAATTATGCTGATTTTTCCCCCTCTTTTTTGTCTCAGAAAAAAAAAACAAACACTCTTTTTGATATGGGATGCTTCCCTAGAACAGGAAAAGAGAAGGGCCACCGAGGAAACTGTGGTGAAGTAAAAAGCAAAAGACAGCAACAAAAACTTGTTTTTTAAAAAGCAAATAAAGATAGTATGAGACCACCTGGGATAAAGAAAGAATTTTTTTTCATATCTATATAATGCCATATAAAGGTTTGAAAAGGGATCTCGTGCCTTTCAGCAAACATTCAACCACATAATGTATGTGTGTGTGTGTGTGTGTGTGTGTGTGTGTGTGTGTGTGTGTGTGTGTGTGTGTAAGCTACTGATATGAATACAATAGGACCAAGGTCTCTTAAGAATTGATCTGTACACGTTGCTTTTTCCTCGTTGACAACAGCTCCCTTTGTACTATCAGGGAATCAAAGAATGTCAGAGCTGGGAAGGATGTAAGGGATTATCTAGTCCAATCCTGTCATTTTTTTTAAGTGAGGAAGCTAATATCCATAGAGGCAAAGTGAATTGTTAAGAGTGTTTAAAGTGCTAGACTTTAAGTCAGAAGACCTGAATTTGAATCCTGCTTCAGGATTCAGTTGCTACTGGGCTTACTAGCTGTCTGACCCTGGGCAAGTCCCTTTACTTCTTTTATCTACTAAATGGGGTAATAATAGCACCTACTTTGTTGGGGGGGGGGGGAGGAAGGGGAATCAAGTGGGACCACAAATATCAAGTGCTTTACAAACTTTAAAGTACTAAACGTTAACTGTCATCATGAGATTACATAGCTAGTAACTGGCTGGGTCAGGATTCAAACCCAGGACTTGGGATTCAAAGACTGTGACATACGATCTCATCACTAAAAGACAGAGTCATTTAACTAGGAATATTGTACAAGTAATCTTCAAATCAATTTTGTACATCATGCTTTGAATACCAGAAGTTACTAAGACAAATTCAGCTGAAGGGAAGCAATTGGTTACACCCATGACTCCCAGAGAAGTATTACTGAGGTAAAGGGTGACCAGCCCCAATAAGACTGGCAAAAGCTCAAGTTCTACAGCCCAGAAGTAGCTAACATGATGACTCACCCAGCAGTGATGGTGAGAAACACACTATGCCCCGGAGACTGAGCTGGGGGAAGTGTGTGTACTTCCGCGTTGTAAGTACCCCCTTCTACAAGTTAAGCGATGCTAAGTGTTTGAATGGAACTGGAGCTCTAGTATGGAGAAACTTACCTAGAATGGAGGGTCCAAGAAACGGCATTGGAAAAGGGTACCCCTGGGATCGCGAGTCCCAAAGGGACACATGCTATGTCAGAAACAGGGTGAGGCATGGTACAGTGGGACAAGGGCCAACCGAGAGTCAAAAGACTTGGCTTCAATTTCCAGATCCGCTACTTATTTATTATCTGCGTCACAATCTTTCTAGGTCTTTCCTCATCTATTAAAATAAGGAGGATTAAACTAGATGGTGTCTGGGGTTGCTTTCAGCTAGTTGTTATGCTGGTAAATGTCAAGCAACCCAGTGGGAAGGGAGGAGTAAAGGAATGTATGCACGATACACTTGTAAATTTAATCTGCATTTTCAACAACTTTCTTGAGCCCCAACAATCACCCAAAATAATAAATCAAGCCCTGATTCATAGCATTCGTGGATTTCCAAGGTGTAAATGTTCACAATGAAATTTAATAATGGGCTCTCCAGTCTGTTCAAGCTAGCTCCAGCACACCCCTGCCTCCAGCTCCAAATGTATGATGCTAAGATGCTAAGGAAGACTTTGGGAAAGATGGGTGTCCAAACTGAACTCTTAAAATAGATTAATCCAGAGAGAATCAGATCTAAGGAGAAACAGGAAATACTTTTTGAGGTAATACTATAACCAACCAAACGTGGTTCCCCAACTCTGGAGGTCGGTGAATTTGGTTTCTCCTCTGATCTTGATCCTTCCCCCCACCAACTCCCCACATCAGAATAGGAAAAAGGTGGCTAGGAAGTGAGAAAGGAATTTAACCCTGGGCAAGCGGAGGGGTCAGCACTAGACTGAAACAAATCCCTCCAAGCTCCCCCTCTGTGTTCAGACAAATCCAGTCCAGCTGTTGAGACTTCAGGGGATGAGAGCTGACTATAGTCCCCCCAGGGGACTATACCAAGATTTTCCTATAACAAACTCTGACATATTTCATACCACAGCCACAGACCCTTCTGTCGTGTTGGTTTAGAGGATGTGCGGAAGGAGTTGTCTATCTGTGTGTGGTATTGGCAAGACTGATGATTTCACTGGTATAGAGAACTGTGGGTGAGGAAATGTCTTGTATCAGTGCAGTTCAACTTTGATTTGCAGCCTATAGCCTGGGCTACTGGAGGGTTGAGTAAGTGATTTGTCCAAGGTATGTATGAGAGTCAAGACTTGAACCCAGGTTTTCTCTCTATCATCAATCGATCAACGTCTAGGTGGTATTTGCAAAAGAGAATATGAATGCCATACCATCCAGTTAAAGAAAACAAAAAAGAAACATATGGAACAGAATCTGGGAAATTAAAGTATATTAGAAATTCTAGATTCCATATAATAACAGTTGGAAACAAAAGTTAAAAGGTTAATGCAACGCAAACAATCAAAGCAGCTAAAAAAAAAGCTACTTGAATGATTAAAAAAATCTATTTTAAGGGCATGAGAAGCAAATAAATCAAAAGAGAGTGACCTTCCTCCCTTCCACTAAAGAAAAGGATATGGACCAGCTTGTCTCCAGCAGAAATTATAGATGGGTTATCTTTATAGAGGGCAGACAGGCATCACAGTAGATGAATGGCCCAGCTTAAAGTAGGGAAGACTTATTATCTTCCCAAGTTCAAATCTGACCTCAGACACTTACTAGCTATGTGACTCTAGGCAAGTCATTTAACCCTGTAAAATGAACTGGAGAAGGAAATGGCAAAACATTCTAGTGTCTTTGCCAAGAAAATCCCAAACGGGATTGTGGAGAGTCAGACATGACTGAAAACAAGACAATAAAATCCTTATGGAACCCAGTCTTATTGATCAATATGGATCATGTAAGGAAACTGCAGAAACTACAACATAGCTCTTCAATCTGCAAAACTTCAGTACCCAGCAAGACATGACCTGGCAACTAAAATTACTCATGACCTCACTATCTCCCACAAACTAACAGATAACAACGCCCCACATTAGAAATACAGGTCTCAAAATAGCCTCAGGAATTCAATAATATTGGAACTGGACCAAGATCACAGACTGCACTGTTGCCCCACACATCACCCTACCTAACAATGAGCCACCAAAATTAAAGAACAATATTTTTAATAGCTGTGATCCACAAGGAGTGCTCACGATCTCCAATCAACATGGAAGGACAATCTGTCCAGATACAGAAACCTATCAATAGAAAATCAGATCGTGTAGGAACAAGATGAAGCATAGAGAGAGAATCCTTGTCATCCTGTCTGCTGGTGAAGACATCCTCAAGACGCTTTCAGAGTTTACAGAAGATGAGCTTACATCCCCATCGTTTTATTCAGTTACACAAAGCAGTTATTTTATCAAGCTCTTCAATAGTCTTTAGAACATTAAGTATAATGGAAAAATAAATAGCAGGATAACAACTTGTCCCGGGACTGCTTCTATTTGAATTTTTTTTTTAAAATATGATATGAGTAAAATAATAGTAGCAACAATAATAATGGCTATTATTTATGTCACATTCTCAGGTTTGGGATGTATTTTACATGGATTGGCTTACTGATCTTCAGAACTCTATGACGTATGGGCTACACTTTTTTAAAATTTTTATTTTATTTATTTTACTATTTTTATCCTGTTTCCTCATGCCTAGAACATGCCTAGAACATTGCCTAGAACATCATCACACAGCTCGTAGGGTTCTGCAGGCTTTTTTGTGTCCCAGATACCTTTGCTGATGGACTCCTCAGGATGAGGTTTGCTGCCTATATTCAGAACCGAAGGAAATGTCGGATGTCAATGAAAATAATTTTTCTCCAACCCAAGGCCACAGATTCCAGGTGAAGACCTCTTGTGCTAGAAACAGGATTCAATTCGTTTTGTTTTTCACCTGTTTTCAATCCTGTCAGACTCTTGGGGACTCCATTTGAGGTTTTCTTGGCAGAGATACTAGAGTGATCTGTCATTTCCTTCACCAGCTCATTTTACAGATGAGGAAAGTGAGGCTAACAGGGTTGAGTGACTTAGCCAGGGTCACACAGCTAGTAAGTATCTATGGCTGGATTTGAACTCAGGGAGAGGAGTCTTCCTGACTCCAGGCCCAGCACTCTGTGCACTAAGTTGTTACCTAGATGCCCCTTCAATCAGCTAGTCGACAATAATTCATTAAGTGCCTACCCACTATGGGCCAGGTACTCTGCTTGGTACTGGGATACAAAATCAAGAATGAAATCATCTCTGGCATAAGGAATTTATAGGGAAACAACACATACGTGCGTAGTAAATAAAAACAAATACACATATTACTGACTCTAAGCAATTAATAAGTATTTGTTAGGCATTTACAATTTACCATGTTCAGTTCTGGGACAGACACAGAGAGCAAAAACAGTCCCCGCCTTCAAAGATATCATATTTCAACGGTCGAGGTGATCGATACATAAAGTGGTACGTTTAAGACATCTACAGAGTGGGTGCAAGGCAGCCATGGAGTGGAAGGCCCTCCGAGGTGGGGAGCCAACCACCCACACTGCCACGTGATTCCCTGGGAGGCAGTTATGTTCATTTGCTGATTTATCTCCTGGGGCTCATATTCACGCAACCAATAACCAAAAGAGAAAAGAACCCATGCTCTTCAGTGAACTCAGGACACTGTCCACGTGAAGCTTCATTTACCACTCTGCTGCCAGAATCGCTCTCAGGTTTCCATGCAGCTCAACCTTCGCCCATGCTATCGCTGGCTGCCACACTCTACACTTTCCAGAATTCACTGGAGAATTTAAGCAATTTGTGTTCACATTTTTTCAATATTATTTCAAGAGGAGATGCTATTGTATGACTGTCTCTAGCTGCCCTTTCCAATTCTAATATTCTCATATCCTGTCCATCCTGCCCAAGAGCCCTTTCCCCTTACAAACTATCTAGTTCTAACTCACAGAAATGTAAAATGTGACCATGGAAAGCACGTTTTTTAGCTTTTCCTACAGAGTTCCCTTCATCACTAACAAGTTGTTAAGAACAATCATCTTTTTAGAGCTTTTTTTTCCACGATGGTGAGTACTTATTATAGAAAATATCTTAGTTCTGCCGAGGGACCAAAGAAATGAGATCCGCATGGCACTTTATTAACCCACTAGATTATGCCCGTGATGGAGGGAGAGGCTAAGCAATTTAACATCCCTGGTGGATATGGAAATGGCCCAGTGCTTCACACAAATGAAAAACATCAGTCTGGAGATGATTGGTTAATGTCAGAATCTGACATATCTAACTAGGCACAAGTCAGGCTCTGGGGTTCCCCCAGTCTACCTGCTTAAAATGGGACAGCTTTGAAGGTCCTGTGATAGAGCCACATGGTTGAATTCGGCTTAGAAACATACTCTAGGGCAGTGGTTCTCAACCTTCCTAATGCCACAACCCTTTAATAGTCCTATGTGGGCATGTGGGTGGACCCACTTGGAGATGGATAGAGGAGGTTCCTAAGACCATCAGAAATATGTATTTTCTGACCCCTGTGACCCCTGTGAAAGGGTCGTTCAACCCCAAAGGGGTCACAACCCACAGGTTGAGATCCGTTGCTCTAGGGAGTCTATTCCAGGCCCGGACGGCCCCAGAGACTCATATCATAAGACCACAGATCTGGATGCACCCATGCCTAGATCTACCTCTGACATAGATATGGGCTTCTAGGACTCTCTCGGGGACCCAACACAGGACCTCGGGGATATCTGAAATCAGATCTGAAACCTCAGGAGCAAAACTGAGGATCCAGAACTATCCTTAACCTGATATCAATTCAAATGTAGCAGCATTCATTAAGTACCTACTTTGAGCAAGGCAAGAAACAGTGTGGCATGGTGGATAGAATTGGGCCAGCCTGCAGGACCTGGACTCAAGCCCTGACTCTAATACATACTAACTGTGGTACTGTAAGGCAAGTAAAGTCTCAGTGTCACACAGGCCACTCCCTGTGACTATTAATTACAGATCAGCTGCTGATCTACATCAGAGGAGAGAGTTTCCACACGAGAAGTTCCCTGCACTGATGGAATCACAGGTCTATCTCTTCTTCCCTTGACCAAAATAAAACAAACAAAAAGATATGCAAACCAATATATTAGCCACAGGAGACACAGATGCTGCTTTCAAAGAGCTTACAATCTAGTAGAGGTATGTGGGTCCTGCACAAACAGCTATAAACCAGGGGAAAATGGGCCAGGTGCAAAGGAGAGGTCCAGTCAATTTATTAAAAAAAATTTGGGGGTGGGAGGTCAGCCTGAGAAGGCTTCATGGAAGATGCAGCCCCTAAGGCCTTAAAGGAAGGGAAAGGCTAAAGCAGATGGAGGTGTGCAAGAGAAGATAAGAGGAGACAAGAGACAAATCAGACTGTACACGTAGAAGCTAATAAAAATATAAAAATATTAGTGACTCCAAGGATCAGTCAATTAAGTATTGATTGGGTGTTTACAATGTGCTGGGCACTATGCTCAGCTCTTGGGACAGACACAAAGATGTGGCAAAGAAGAGTCCGTTTTGACTGCAGCAAAGGATAAATGGAGGTAAGTAATGTGAAATATGCCTGGAAAGTGAGGACTTTGCCTGCCAAGGCCGGGAGCTCTTATTTCATTCAGGGGACAAAAGAGAACCGTAATAAGTATTTGGACTGAGACACAGCCAGCGACGAAGGGATGAATCGGGAGGATTATTTTGGCAGTTGCAGGAAGGATATGTTGAAGAGGACCAGGAGTTTTGGCAAGAAAACCAGTTGGATGAGAATAGATGATAGCCTAGAGTCATGGCAGAGGGAGAGCAGAGGAGGAAAGACCAGATGGAGAAAGATAAGGTGATGGCAAGGGAAGCCACAAAGGTAACTCAGAGGTCTTGAGCCTTGGTGCCTTCCTGGAGGATGCCATCAACAGAAATGGAGAATTTAAGAGAAGAGGCAGGTTTTTGTGGGGAAGATGATGAGCTCAGTCAATCAATAAGCATTTATTAAGTGTCTGCTACATGCCAAGCACTATGCGAGGTTTGAAAAGACAGAGAAAGATAAAAGACATTCTCTGCCCTCAAGGAGCTCACAACTTAATGGAGGGAAGGTTGAGTTGGTGTGCTGGAAGGAAATACAGATATCCAGAAGGTAGAAGGGAATATAGGTTTTGGGAATATAGGAAGAGTTTTGGAGAAAAATTGGAAGTAGAAATAGAAATTTCTAGAAGCAATTAGGTGGTTCAATGCATAGAGCACTGGGCCTTGAGTCAGGAAGACCTCAGTTCAAATCTGGTCTCATATACTTACCAGCTATGCAATCTTGGGTGAATCAACTAATTTCTGTTTGCCTCAATTTCTCCACTTTCCACAGTTGTTGTCAGGATAAAATGAGAAAATATTTGTAAAATGTTTAGCACAATACCTGGCATGAGTACTATAAATACTAGTTTATTATTCTTATTGTTATTACTAAACTGAAGAATCTTAAACTTAGAGATGGTAATTAAATACAAGGGAATAGATGAGGTTGCCAAGGAAAGAGTATACCAACCGATCAACCAAAAAGTATTTAGTAAATGCTGGGTTGAGGGCTCACACTCCTTCCTGATTCTCTGGGTTTCTTTCTTCACCGAGTCACAGCAGTCTTCTCTCCATGGAACTTCACTCTTCCCCTGAAGCCCCTTCCTCTAATTGGCTGGCTCCTCCCAAAACCTCCATTATAAGAAAATGCCCAGGTCAGTTGGGTTCACTCCTTCCTTCCTCCCCAGACGCTGTACCTGACTCTCTGGACTTCTTTTTCCACCACACCTCTCTCCCCTCACTTTTAGACTTCTTTTTATGTGTTGTAACCCTCCACTAGAATGTAAGCTCCTTGAGGGCAGGGACTGTCCTTTTTGCTTGTTTATATACTCCCAGTGCCTGCCACATAGTAAGGGCTTGGTAAGTAATTGTTGACCTGATATGGCACTAGAGATACAAAGACAGAGAAAAGAGGCAGACAACATGAATATAGTGTGTCTTTGTGAGTAGATATAAAACAAATGCATACGTATAAGATGATTTGGAGGGGTCAGGAGAGGAGCCAGTAGTAGCTGGAAATTGGGAAAGGGAAAAACCTTATGGAGGTGATGCCAGAGCTAAGCTTTAATGGTAACTGGGATTCCATGAGGCGAGAGTGAGGAGAAATCGCATTCCAGGCATGGGGGAACAGTCTTTGCAAAGACATGGAGAGGGGAGAGGAGGGCAGGGGACGGCAAGGAAAGACCTGGGGGAACACTCATATTTTAAGGAAGTTTTTTAAAGATCAAAGGGAGAATGAAGTGCCAACAGGAAAAGGATGGATCAGAAAAATAAAAGAACTTTAAGAGTATAGCAGCACTAAAACCAGGAGAGAAGAAAGTACTCAGAAAGATGATGGTCCACAGGGTCAAATACTTCAGAGCGATCAAAAGGATGAGGACAGAAAAGAGGCCATTGGGTCCACCTAGAAAGAAAGAAGGCAGCTAGGTGGTACAGTGGATAGAGCACTAGTCTTGGAACCAAGAAGACTCATCTTCCCAAGTTCGAATCTGCCTCAGACACTTATTAGCTGTGTGATCCTGGGCAAGTCACTTACCCTTGTTTGCCTTTGTTTCTTCATCTGTAAAATGAGCTAGAGAAGGAAATGGATAGTACTTTTGCCAAGAAAACCCCAAATGGGGTCACAGAGAATCAGACACAACTGAACAATAACAAAAAGAAAGAAGTCGCCAGTATCCTTGAATAAAACAGTCTCCACGGGGTAGTACGGATAGAAATCACACTGCAAAAGGCCAAGGGTAGAGGTGGTGGTGAGGAAGGAGAGGCAGCAAGTGCAAACTATTCTTTTTAGAGTGTGGTTGTTTAAGGGAAAATCAGAACTAGAAGAATAGGTCAGAGGAGTGGCCGGGTCAACAGAGGGTTTTGTTGGAGGATTGGAGAATTGCTTTTGTCTTGGAATCTTCTTGTTGTTTAGTATGGCAGAGACCTGAACATGCTTGAAGGGAAGGATTCAGTAGACCAGAGGTTCTTAACTTAGAGTCTGTTAAGTGGTTTTTAAAAAATATTTTGAGAACTGCATTTTAATATAATCAGTTTCCTCTGCAATCCCATGTATTATTTTAAGAATTTAAAAACTTTATTCCAAGAAGAGGTCCAAAAAGATTTGGCCAAAGGTCAAAGCGGTCACCCGTGACACCCACAAAATGGTTAAGAATCTCTGCTACTGTAAAGAGATTGATGATACATTAGAGAATGGGGAGCTAGGTCACCAAGGAGGCAGGAGAAGACATCCTGCATGGCTACCTATCCCCTCCCTGGCAAAGCTGGCTCACACTGCCACCAGTACTGGAAAGAGGGAGAAAAGTTTCCTATCAAAGACATGTGGATTCTAGTGTTTTCCTCCTTTTTTCCTTACATTAATTCTTTCCCAACCTGCTCACTACAATCAAGTGCACACTGGTGTTTTAAAGGCAAAATTAAACCAAGGGGTTAGGAAACCTCTATCCTCTCCCTTACTGGAATCCAAGGGAGAGGCTACCTACGCCCTAAGTAATAGGCTCAGAAAAGAAAGGCAGTTTTTCTTTCTTCCTTATTTTCTTTTTTTTTTTTGCATGATAAATGATTTTATTCTATAAATGATTTCATTCTATAGAGGAGTTATCTCCTGCTTGTCTACATCTTTTAATTTTAATTTTTTTTTGCACTTTTGTTTGGAGGGGGGTAGGCAAGGCAATTGGGGTTAAGTGACTTGCCCAAGGTCACATGGCCAGTAAGTGTTAAGTGTATGAGGCCAAATTTGAACTCAGGTCCTCCTGACTCCAGGGCTGGTGCTCTATTCACTGCAACACCTAGCCGCCTCTAATTTAAATTTTTAATTAACGAAAATTGATTTTCTCTCTCTCCCATCTCTCTCCCTAATGAAAAAAAACCCTTGTGACAAATAGACTCATTAGATTGAGCTCTTTGAGGGTGGGGACTGTCTCATGCCTTTCTTCCTATTCAGAGAGCTCAGCACAGTGCCTTGGCACATAGTAGGAACTTAATAAATGTTTACTGATTCTGACTTCAAAGCTTCTCTACCTTTCTTCAAGTTTTACTGAGGGGATGGCTCCTATCTCAGCTGGCAATCACCTCCCCACGACCCAGGGACCAGCTAAGAGCTGCTGGTTGCCCAAATCCCTTCAGAAGGGGCCGTAACTCTTGTCTAACCAGACGGAGCCAGATCTCATCTCCAGCTCCATGGGAAGTGTTCCATCACACCCCCTCTACATAAATAATACACACTTTCGAATTCGGAAGAACAAATCCACAGCCTCAGCGTTGCACAGGTGCCAACAACTAAATAGTCCCCACGAGGCGCTTCTCATTGCCGCTCCACAGTGAGGTCCTTAGGTCTTGCCCTTTCTTCCTAATATCCACACCACTAAGCAAAAAAACAGCTTTTTCCTGGCATTATACCTATTCTGTTTCTCACAAATACAGGATTCCACAGAAAGAACTCTCCTGAAATACCTCTTGAGACTTAATCACTTTAGATCCTGAATACCCAGCTCTAGATTGATTTTCAGGGTCTGAGTTTAAGGGAACCCCACCAAGTTAGCCCATCTTCAGATCAGTTTGCATATGTGCTTTGAATCATTTGGTTAATAACGGTGATGGATTTGCACTGACCCACCCATGGGCTACTGTCTGGTCACTTTTGCACCTCGCTGTATACGTTTGAGAGATAGCTAGCTGCAGTACATATACTGCAACTCTCTTTCCATATACACATATATGTGTATAAAATGCACACACAGTTCTGTATACAGGAGCACCATCTGTGGCTAGAGAAAAAAACAAACACATTTTGGGCCGTATTATAATCCGGCTCTGGGGGGATGCCATTATTTTTATTCTTGTAGCTAATTAACTCACTAAAGTTTAAATAATTAGTTTCATGCCCCTACTGGAAAGTTAGTCCTAGTCAATCAAGCAACCAATTTTGTCCTGTCCTTAGTCAATAAATATTAACAGGAACATTCTTAGAGGGGGTGGGGCAAGGGAAGAGCATGTTCTATTTCCTCTCTGAAACCTGCTAGTTCTCAACCAGGCAAAAGAGGCAAAAATTACTGAGGAATGCCCAGGCTGCCCAAGAAACAGGACCGCTCCCACAGAACCTGTCCTAACCATTAGACTGTAAGTTTCTTTAGTGCATATGCTGTCATTCCCCCTTTTGTTGTATCCCCCACATTTAACAGAATGCCTGACCTATAGTAGGCATTTAACAAATGCTTGTTGACAGTCCAAGAGCAAGGCAGAAGGATTCTGCCCAAAGAGCAAGACAGAAACAAGATCTGGATTTGGCAGGCAGGGCCTGTGAACTGGGGCTTAATGAAGAATGGATTTAAGAATGCCCCTTCCTATGTCTTCTAGGCAGAGGAATGGCGGGGTCATCTCCAGTTGTCCTGTTCTATATCTTGCTACTGGACCCAAATGGTTCCGGAGGAGAAAGTGAGGCTGGTGAGCTTGTACAGTCCTCCCTCACTTAAATCCAATTCACTTGCCAGTCATGGCATCATCTTCCTGATAGACAAGCAGAGTAAGTCTATCCTCTCATCTCTAGGACAATCCTTCAAATACCTGAAGACAGTATGCCCCTCCCCACACATCTCCCTTTCTCCAGACTAAACATCTCCAGCTCCTTCTACCAGCCTCCATAGGACATGATCACAAATGCCATCAGTTACCAGCCTGGTCACCCTCTTCTGGGCAATTTCCTTCTTGCCAATGTCCTTCCTAAGATGTGATGCCCAGGAATGAATACAGTATTCCAGCTGTGAATTGGGCAGAGCTGACTAGAGTCATACTATCATTTCCCTGGTCCAAGAAATCGCCCTCCTCTTAATGCTTCTTAGAGTTATGTTACAACAGTTAGGGTGGACTGGCTCTTCTGGCTTTGTGTCATCTGAACACCAGGCTTGGAGTTAGGAAGACCTGGATTTGAATTTTGCCTCAGATACTAATAGTAAATTGCAACTGTTTCTCTTTTGGCCAGGAACCTCTTCCTTTCCCAGACTGATTTTTTTTTTTTAATTAAAGAGGCCATCCCTTGAATAACTTCTTAAAGAAGTCTATTCACTGAATGGGTGTTAGTTACCTCGTTCAATGTGAAAACTGAAAAGACCTTAGCCTAAAAGGGCCAGGATCTCCCATTGCATCCTAGGTCACCTCCAGTCATCCTGATGAATATCTGGCCACCAGACACAGATGGCTCTGGAGGAGAAAGTGAGGCTGGTGACTTTGCACCACCCTCCCTCACTCAAATCAAAGTCAACTGCAAGTCATGGCATCTTCTCCCTGATGTCAGTGTCCTCTTCAAGAATAAAGGACAAATACAACATGACATGGGCAACTCACTTAACCCCTATGAGCATCAGTTGTCTCATCTATAGAGTGAGAGTTGAATTCAATGATCTTTAAATTCCTTTCACACTTTAATCTATGATCCTATTCTCTTGGGGCCACCATGTCTCCTGTTTGACTCATCATGAACTTGTACTTCACTAAAACACTCAGTTACTTTTCCAGGTGAACAACTATCTCATCACATCTTTCCTGAATCATACCTGAGAAACTGATTTTTGAGTCCATATATGATATCATTTATCCCCATTAAATCTCATTTTATCAGATTAACCACAATTTTCTGGGTTGTCAAGTCAACCAAGGAAATCAACAAGCATTTATTCAATGTTTACTATGTGCTGAGATTTCAAATGGAAACAAAAAGAAAGGCCCTGACCTTGTGGAACTTACATTTTAACAGAGAGAAGACAACACATACAGATCTTTGTCAAGCTCTCTTGGAATCTTGACTCTTATCAGCCATTTTGCTAGCTAGCCCACCTGCCTCTATGTTATCTGAACACTGGGTAGGCATAGCATGACAGCCGTGTCCTTCTCTAAATCCTGGATGAAAATGTTGTATAGCACAGGATCAAGTCACAATATAAACAAGTTGGCAGTGTATGTCAAGGGCCATTATCTTCATTCACCCAAACAAGGTCAGTAATCTCCAGGGTCCTGAGTAAAAGGAATATCTTAACGTTCTGACTCAGGAGGTAAGGAGGGGAACCAAACTGATTCTTTTTATCCCTCAAACCATGAACAGGAGTATAATACACTAATTGTGCTTTCATCCAGTATTGACACAACTGTTAAAGATGAAGGGATGAGCAATTAGAATTGATTGTGCGATATAAATTAGCAGCTCTTTAAAAAATAAACATTTATCCAAGATGCTCAGTACATATTGTTATTAACCGAATACAGAAGAATGCTATGCTATTCTACGGGAAATAGCATATTTCTTAATTTTTCCATCTCTTTTTGAGTTATGAGAAGAATTATATTAAGGAAATTTTGCATGAGGTTGTTTATAAGAAGAAAACAGCCAGACATATTTCACCAAGCACAGTCAATTACATGATAATATTTATAACGGGCAATGTGCTCTGCTGAAAAGAACATTTGCTTCCTGAAGATCTGGGTTCAGATCCCACCTCTGCCACTTACTACCAGATGTCCTTGGGCCCCTCTAAGCCTGTTTCCACATCTCCAAGATGAGGAGGATGGACTAGATGTTAGCAAAGTCCCCTTCAGCTCTAAATTCTGTGACAGATATTCACATGTTTGAACAGGTGCTGCTGTTCTACAACCATCTTTACTACCACCTCCCCTCAGACTCCAGTGGAGAGCCCTGGAGGCCTGGAAATAGCAGTTCCCATAAGACCACTAATCCAGCCTCCACCCCAGGCCCTGAAGCCACCATTGAGGAGCCCACCATTGACATAATCATCAACACCAATTGCCAGCCACAGGCAGGTATGTCAAACGGCACTAGGAATAGTAACACTACTATCCCCCTGAAAATGGCCCTGCTTCCAGTCCAGTCTCTGCCACCATCATCCAGGCAGGCCACCCCTGTGGAAGAGGGGCCAGCTATTGCTACCAACTACAATACAGAAAAGCCAGCCTAGTTGAACAGTGAGGCACCCTGGGAGATAGACAGGAGGCAGCATATTGCTGGTGAGGTAAATCACTGCCACCATCTCCCCTCAGACCCTGATGGAGACTGTCCAGGACCCTGACCCCAAAGCCCCTGGGAACAGCAATGCACCACAGACCACAGGTCCTGATTTTCCAAACAACCACCATAACCATCATGTAGAGAAACAACTCTTGTGGAGATGCAACCTGTTATCTGTGCCTACAGGTGATGCAGCCCTTCCCTCCTTAGCAGTCACAACTAAAGAAGACACAGAAAGAAAGTGCTCACCACCGAAATTCTTTGGCATTGTGAAACGACTCTAAAACAGATGTAGTTTTATCAAGAGAAATGGCATTAAAGAAGAGGCATTAGCATCTTCTTTGATGCTCTGCCTCAACCATGGGACCTTTCCATATGACCTGTAGCTGAAATCTTCTATATGGGTGGTCTTGCCCATTAGAATGTGAGTTTTTTGAGAACAAGGACAGTCTGACTTCATTTGCACTTGTAAGCTTAGCACAATGCTTTGTACGTCCTAAGTGCCTAATAAATGCTTTCTCATTCATGGATTCCTTCATTGTAGGCATGGAGAATAACATGAATTAGGGCACCTCTTAAAAAAACAAATACAGCAACAGCAGCGATAAAAATAAATGCTCTGGGTCGGTCTGAGTAGGTCCTCAGACGTTTTCCACTGATCACTGGTTTCTTTCTCTATAATGGAAACCTGACTCTGTAGAAAGTCATCCCTAGTCCCAGGTTCTACTTATCGAGGGCCTCTGTGTGATAAGTGATCAATAGCTGTTCAAATGACAAAGTCCTTAAGAAATCCAACCGAGATACAGAGAGGGTTTATCTCATTTTATCTTCACAAGCCTGGCAAGATAGGAAGTTGGCATATAGGAATTTCCACTACCTGGCTCCAGCCTTTTTTTTCCCAGGCTTACACACATTTCTCTTCACTCACTTTATATTCCAGGTAAAGTGGGTGAATACAAATTCTCACAACTCAGTAACATATCTTCTCCTTTCTCTCCATATTCACACAAGCCAGCCTGCGGAGATTCCTAATCCTATTTTAAGCCTTAGTTCAAGTGCTCTTTCCTGAGACCTTCCCTACTCCCCTTTGTCCTTAGCCCTACTTACTTTATCAAACATACTTACCTGGGTACGAGTAATCCCACCATTCTTCAAAAACAACTCCCTGCAAATAAAGTCTCTTTCATTTTGTCCTTGTATGCCCAGTGGCTAGAACAGTGCTTGGCACAAGCTGAGTGGTTAATAAATGGTTGTATAAAAGCAGGACTGATGGAGTAAATCAAGCAAGTTACCCCACCTCTACTTAAAAGGATAAGATGCTCTGAAACCTAAAGGAGTTAAAAAACAAGTCTCAGCCAACCGAACAAACGCTTCCGAGTAAATGTGAAGTGTTCTTGAACTAAATACAGTAACTCTGACAGCAGTATTGGATTGGCTCAGGAAAGTTAGCTGAGCTTGGGGGCCATCCATTAAATGGAAGGAGAGGGGAAAGGAGACTGTCTCCGCTTAGTGTTAAAGGCATGGCCAGTCCTGATTATGCAGATAATGGAAATAAGATTGCTCCCATCTACATAGGAGGGGACTGCAGAATATCTTTTCCCAAAAGCTGGTTCCTAGCATCTCCCAAATAAGTGACTCCCTATTTGGTGATCTGAGCACATGTAAAACAAAGCCCTCTTAAACTTGCCATATACCATTAGAGTACTTAGTAAATTCCCCTTTCTAAAAGCCACTTGCGGCTGGCTGGTTCAACTGATTCTCAACCAACAATGCTTAAAAAAAAAAAAAAAACCGCGTTGAAGGCAACTCATGAGTTAAAGTATTCAAAAGATAACCTCACACTCAAACCTCTGCCACCACCAACACCTCTACCACAAGGCTACCCTCTAGGGCACTGGAAGGAAGCAGTAGCTGAGCTCTGGGGAGTCAGCTCACGTGGGTGAGTGGGAGTTGAGATTAGGGTCTCAGAGCATGTGCTCTATTTGTTCAACCAAAATGTACTGAATTTGAAGGCAGAGGAAGGAAAAAGAATAGCATTTATTTAACCTCTTCTGTGTGCCAGGCAATGTGTTAAGTGCTTTATCAATGTTATCTAACTGATCCTTACAACAGCTCTCCAAGGTTAGTGCTGTTACAACCCACATTTTACAGATGAGGAAACTGAGACTGGATTTGAACTCATGTTTTCCCGACTCCGGGCTCAGCACCATAGCACAGTGATGCCATACTGTTTTCTAGAAGTGCCAAAAGAAAAGAGACTCATAATATTTTTAATAGATGACATCACATCCTTGTGCCTTTTCATTAGAAGAGTAGAGTGGGTAAGTCACAGGCAATCCAAGTTCACTGGAAAGCCTCGGAAGTTCCTCTTTCCCTCTCCCACTGACCATGGGCCATTATGCACATATCAAAAAATGAAATGAGCTTAAGAGAAGAAAAACAATGAGTGGGTTCCTTTGATGGACTCCGGAAAGATAAGCTGCCATTGTCCATAAGAGCCAAGAATCGCCATGGGCTTGATTCTCTTTGTGTAAACAAGTCATGTTTCTTTACACAGAGAGAGATTTTGTCCCTGAAGGAAGCCTTCTCACCTCTTCTCTGGCCACGTGAGCTTCCGTCACAGACATCATGTTTCTCTTAAAGTTGGCAACATTAGGGGTTAGAGGACCTGAGTTTCAATTCCATCTATGGCACTAGACAATTAACTCTGAGGAAGCAAGGAGGCTCAGTGGGTAGAACACTGGGCCTGGAGACAGGAAGACCTCAGTTCACATCTGGCCTCTGATAATTACAAGTGGGGGGGGGTGGACTCTGGGCAAGTCAATGAGTCTCTGTTTGCCTATTTCCTCAACTGTAGGATGAGGATAACAGTACTTACCTGCCGGCACTGTGAAGATCGAATGGGCTAT
>CM053591.1:160860146-160911724 GCA_028646515.1 Pseudochirops corinnae | reverse complement strand
GGGGAGGGAGGTGCATCTTTTCCTCCCCTTCTCCCAAGTCACTGAACCCTTCAGTTCTTTTAAGAGAAGTCAACCTTAAAACACAATTTAAAAGTTACTGTGACTGTGGTTCAGACTGATTTCCTCAGTGTGGGAAATTCCTGGTATGGAAACTCCCTCCCCAGAGCCAAATCAGGCTCTTCTCTTATTGAGTCACCTAGGGCCCAGAGGAGGGACCTGAGCCAAAGCAGGCTTCCTCTGCCTACCATATACCACACGGCCTCTCAGGCTCTCTATGTAACAAAGGATGCGTGGTCAGCCATGGGAGAATTTTCCAGTTTGCCATAATGGAATAATAATTGAGAGCTCTGGAATACCCAGGTGGCCAAGTCCCTTTTAATTTTGTCACTCCCTCTCAACCTCCCAAAACTCTGGGTGAAATGCTAAGTTATTCATGTGTTGTTTTTTTTTATCATAATGGGATAACCCCAAGTAAGGAAGATGTGTAGCAAAGCTAATATTTATCTAGAGCTGTCAGTAAAGGGCTTTACATAAATTCTTTAATGTGATTATCAGTTTCCCTGAGATATTATTATCCCCTGTTTTACAGATGAGTGAACTGAGTCTGAGGGATCTAATGTGATTCCCCCAAGGTAACAGGAGTAGTAGGGAGCAGGATCAGGTTTTTTCAAGCCCAAATCTTTCAGCTCCAGATTCAATCTTCTTTGCATGCCCCAGCTGCCTCTAGAGAAAAGTTTCAGGTGGGTCATAAACAGGATGAAGGAAAAGATGGAAAGAACAACAAACATTAAACAATGTCTCTAACAATGTATAACCATTTCTTTTCAGTCATGAATTAAATATATTACTCTTCTGCTATCTATGTAGAATTAAAACCATGTTTCAAGAGGCAGATCACATCTCTGGAGAAATAAGTACAAGGGATGTCCTTCATGCCCTGGAGCAGCTGACCATGTTCAACATTTCGAACACTGCTCTTCAGTAAGACTCAATACCAACCACAGGCTATTAAAATAAAACAGGATGTGGGGGAAAGCAGAAAGCAGAGTAGCGCCCTCTAAGAGGATGAGCCTGTGTGCTACAGATAAGGGAGTCTACCAAGCTAGGAAGTTACTCACTTAATTCTAGGTGAGCAACTAGAATTAATAAAAAGAGAAAACTCTTGAAAATGGAATCCCAGTATGGGTAAGGACCCCTGGTTCCATGGAAAAGCATTCTGGATTCAGCATCAGCCCAGGACTAACTATGGAACCCTGGACCTCAATCTCTTCACCTACAAAATGAGGGGTGGAACACAAGGACAAGGCTTAAGGGCCCTTCCAGCTCCAAGTCAAGGCATCAGGGCTGGGAATCTTTTTGCAGTATTCCCAAGAATAACTCTAGGACTTGGCAGTTAAGATTAAGACAAGAGCATGGCCCAAAGCCACTGGAAAACTTTCTTGTTCCCTTTGTAAACTGCTCACATATCTACATATGGCACATGGCACAATTCAACATAAAATATGCTAAAAAGGAAAACTATTTTTGATAGTTATTTCATATAATACGAATACTGAACAAGTCAAGTGGCCTCTTTAGATTCAAGAAGCAAGGAAGGCTTCCTATTTTGTTTCAGGACCACGGCTAACCAGTGAGGCCAGGCAGCATTTTCCATCAAAATTTTGGTCATCCACATTCTTGTTTGTGAAGCTGCAATGTACCCACGGGCTTTATCAAAGTCCCGAGGACACTGCTACTAAGCCCTTATTTCTCAGAATTTAAAGTCTAATTTCCTTTTCAAATGCTATGTGGTTTGAGCTCAGTATTCTAGAAGTAAATTACTGTAGTTTTAGGGAACATCTAATACTCTCCTCCCACATAATCTGAAAATACAAACTGTTAACTTTGAAATGCACATAAAGGGTTCAATAAAGCTTATATAACTGACCCCGTTGGCAGCCTGATCTCAGGATATTGTTCTCTGCTCATTTTGTGACAACTGTGCCTACTGCTTCTCAGCTTGGAAGAAATTGCATGTGCATGTATGCATAGATGTATGTGTATATATATGTAAATTTATATACTCACATATATGTAAACACACAAATACACAATGCAGTGCATATATGTGTGTAAGTCTCTATTTTTATAAAAGAAGGCAGCTAAGGTAGCTCAGGGAATAAGGCACTGGGCCTGGAGTCAGAAAGACCTGAATTCAAATTCAGCTCAGACACTCACTAGCTGTGACCCAAGGCAAGTCACTTAAATCTGTTTGCCTTAATCCACTAGAAAAGGAAAGGCAAATCACTCCAGTGTTTTTACCAAGAAAATCTCATACATGGTCACAGAGTTGGACACGACTAAACATACTTACATATACTTTATGTATATCACATATGTACATGTATATATGCGTGTATGCACAAATTTACAACTATACATACATACTTTTAAAAACTCTGAACTTGCGTCCTCTAACAGAACCCCCAAGAAGACTATCCATGGGCAACATCAATCTGATTATTAATATCAGTAAAGTCACAGAGATTACATTTAAGTCTGCATCTAAGGACTGGAGGTTACAAAGCTCTATGAGGGGAAAAAAAACTTTAGTGTCAACTAGAATACCCAAAAAAAAACCCTCTTGGATATAAAAAGCACAGCCTTCTCTCAACCTTTCAAGGCTCTGATTTCTTCATCAAGAGAACTCTGGTTTCATTTATGTGGGTACAGAATGCAACCCTTGAAACACCTTGATGAGCTGCTATGGTCAGACAAAAGCCCACTGCTTCATCTGGCATTGTAAGACAAGAGTTACTAGCTTGGTGACTTCTCTGGGTCTTGGGCTAACTCAAGCTAGATCCATGATGGTCAAACCCCTAGAATGGGCCTTACCTATTAAGAAGCTGGTCCTCAGGACAGACACTATCACTGGGTCTGTGTTTAAAGCCTTTCAAGTATGGAAGGGTCTGCCACAGTTTGTCCTCTGCGGGCACACACTTAAGAATCATATCAGGATTAGGCAAATGGACCAGAATTTGGGTGGAGGACTGTTCACCAAGAAGATTAAAAAGTAAATGTCAACTCTGAAAGCAGTAGCAGATTAAGAACTGGCATTACTTGCAGATGAAAATGCCAAAATATTTCATGTGTATTTATGACAAACCCATTAAACCAAATATAAATCAACTAGATTTAAGTTTTTAAAAGGAAAACCTCCTACTAATGGGACAGTTATGGATTATTATTTTTTATTTTGCTCTTATTTCTTGAAGGTACAAATATTCACATTAGTCTTAAGGAACACATTATGATCACTCCAAAATACTACAAACTTCTGGGTCTGAGAATTTATTTTCAATGCAATACAAACAATAGAAAAAACAAAAAGGCATGAGTGAATGCTCTACTCATATAAGCACTTCCGACATGTCAAATAAACTGAATTATGGTGCTAGATATTTTCAATTGTAGTCATACCCATGAAACAATTCTATAAATTCAATTCTGCAAATATTAAGCACCTACCATGTTCAAAGAGCTATGCTAGCCGCTGGGGAAACAGAAGGGCAAAACAACTGAAGCCTGTTTTGAAAATCTACTTGATATAACCTCTAAACTATAAAATAATTTCTCAACCCAGTATTGTAGCGAAAGAGAAAACAATGAGAATAAAACACAGGGCATGAAACCAAAAGTGTTGGAACGGCAAGGCATTTTAACGACATGATGTAGCTGAAGTGTACAGTGCTTACGCATGTTTTTATGATCAGTTACATTTCTTTCTTTTTTAGTTTTTATTCAAAATACAAAAAATGCTGATAGGCCATTTTGGCAGTTATTTTCCAAGCCCTGTAAGGAAGTGACTGTTTTCAAATGCCAAAATTCTTAAAGGAAACATTATTGAGCCCAAAAAGGAACCAATGAGAAACCTGAAAATACCCAGTCATTTAACTGTTGTAATAGTCAGCATTCTGGGGGGGAAGGTGAAACGGGGACGAAGCTCACAAAAGTAAGCACTTGAAGTTGTATGCTAAGATTCTCACCATGAAAAATGTACTAGCTTTCTGGTTGCAACAGATAAAAAATGGTACACTGCCTGCTTCACAAAGGACAAAGATCTTTTTAGGGTTCAATTGCTGAAGGCACACAGCTGAAATTAATTAGATATGGCTTACTGTGCTTGCGTTAAAAAGGCTCAAGTTCTACATGGATAAAATTACATGAACAGTATAAATTTGATATGAAAAAATGCACTTTTATTAAAGTAATTATGCCCAACAAACAACAAAAGGGAAGTTTCACAATTTGGTTTCGATCATATAATCCTTAAGTAGAAAAACTATAAAGTGACAGTCTGGTATGGAGAACATCTCCTTTAATAAACTTGGAACCTTAATCCTTGTATTAAGAGATTCTATTATGGAAGAAGTTCAGTGGAAGGAAACATTATGAGGAGGTGGGGAATAGGGGAGCACAGGGAACTAAGGAGAATATTTCAGCTTAGTTGGTTCCAACTACATTATTCTCAGTTCTAAAAAACTCCCTATTTTCCCTGGTGTTTCAAAACCCCCACCAGAGGCTTAACACACAAGAGATTGCAGAATTAAAACAAAATATATCAATACTCCAAGCACAAACAGGCATATGAAAATGAGCTTAGGCCAAATTTTATCTATTCACCTACAAAACTATATAACCAATTATACATACAATGCATCAATACTTAAATTCCATAAGGTTCACAGCTGTATTGAGTCAAAAATGAGACAATCAATTTTTAAACTGGGATGTGGCTCATTTGGAAGAAGATTCTTAGGTTATCTTAAGAACACTCCCACTGGGACTTTACATTGATGTACTAAATCAATCTTGGAAGACGGTGGGAAAAAAAACCTCAATGCTTAAATTATTATAATCAACTAATCCCAAATAAGCTCTTCTAAATCTTACATGTGAAGTATGAATATTAGACAAGTTCCTTTACCATGAAAGGGAATTTTTACAAATAGTGTATTCCTTTAAACTCAAAAGGATGTATGTATACTTTCTAAAAGCACAGGCTATTCAGAAATATTTCGTTAAATTCATTGTAGTTCACTTAAGTCATTTAAAATTTTTATTTAGTATCGAAAGGTGTTTCAATGCATAAAACTGATCAGCCTGAGTTCTTCAAACAGTGTTTATACATATTTCTTAACTGGAATATCTTAGAACGGTAGTACTGTACAGTCTTAAAAGCAACCCACTTTAGCAGAAGAAGTCATGATTCTGATGACCAGTTTGAAGCATTTTGGCAATATGAGTTTTGGCAATATAAATAATCTGTTTATTTTCTTCACAGTGGCAAAAATATCCTTTTGGCTCTATTTCTCTGAACCTTGAATTTTATAATGATAAAAGTCAAGACTTTTAAAAGAAATTAGGTCTAATTACTAGTAGGATTTTAAAAAAATATTCTCAACAGTAAAGAATTTAAAACTTAAAGAAAAAACAGCTGTTACATAAAAGCATGTAAGCAAATCTTTCTCCCACTAGGTTCTTTAATTGGAACAAGTCTCAATTTAATCCCATAGGCATGGTCCATACAAAATAAAACTAGGTCAGTGCAATTTTTGCAAACCTTAGCACATACAAGATTTTTTTTTTTTAAATTCTGAATCAATAAAAAACATCCTTTGGGTCAGACTCAATTCCTAAACATGCTTCTTATCTGAAAATCCCATCCATTTACCAACAGTATATATAGAAACAGAAAAATTTTGCCCAAATGAACATGTTTATTTATTTCCTTGGGGTTTCTTTTTGGTAAGTAGAAGACTATCTTTTAGTCTGATTTTTTTCACCTGAACAACAATGGGAAGCCAGAGCAACATAAGCCCAGTAGGGAAGCCCTTCTTCGAAACCCCAGGAAAACATACAATAGTGAGAGAATCTGGCTCCTCCCGCAAAAGATGAAGCCAAGAGAGCACAGTTTCATTCCTAACTGTCTGTAGAAGATACATGGTTCCTGGGCATGAAAGGGGAAATAAGGTGGAATATTTCCTGTTAGCAAAAGAAAGAATCTTTTAGTTGACTTGTGGAAACTTCAGCATGTAACTTCCTCGTTTTGGCATCTATATGATCATTAATATGATTTTCTAAAATCTAGTCAAATGTGCCTCCCTTCTTCAAGATGGGCCCATTTTTCATCATATAAAATTCTCAAGAGTCATAAGGTTAGGAATATGTTTATGTGCTCTAACTTCTCATTAAAGTTAAAAAAGAGCAACTAATTTACTAGTGTTTTTTACAAGTCAACAACCCTAGCAGTAGTGCTCTGGAACAAACCAAAGCTGCTAGATTCCCTACATGTCCTCCACTGATGTTCACACAGCATGTCAACACTTTACAAAAATAAGGTCCTCAACAAAGGCAGAAGGCCAGTCTTACCTACTATAAAAATTATGGTTAGGACAGAGAGCTACTTAATTCCAATGCAACAAGCAGAGCTTTACAAATACCCCAAATTAAATTATCTCAACACTTTTCTCACTCATTCATCCTCTGAAGAGCTGTGTATAGACACACATTCACACACGCACGCGCGCACGCACACACGCACACACACACACACACACACACAATTTCTTGCTATTTGCTTGGCATACTGTTTATTTGTAAGTCTTCACTCTGGCCCCCACTACCCAAGATAATATCAAGGCTATCAGCTACGTATGTCTAGGGCTGCACAGAGATTCATCCATCCCTTAAGTTCAGCCAAGCAAGATATGTTTCAAAAAATTAAGTTCTCCCAGGTATGGAGTAAGAGTAGAAAAGTTGATTAAAAAAAAAAAAAAAAGAAACCAGCACCAAATTTTTAGCATTTCTTAATGGTTCAGAGTGGGTTTTTAACAATTAGCATTCCCTAACAAAATGCTTGAACAGAAGCATGAACGATAAGTGAATGCCTATTCAAGCAATATTTATATGTTGATAAGAGCCATTAAGGAAAATAATCTTGATGGGCTCACTGCCACGTATCATTGGTTGCACAGTTTAGAAGTGGCCTGCCAACACTGAGTTGATACAAATACATTTACTCCCTCACAAGTATAGTACACACATTTAAAATTACATGCCTGCACGAATTTGTTTTAAAAATGTGGAAAATGGGTTTAAAATAAAGCTTCTTTAAAAAGTATCGTAATCAAGACAATCCATCATCAGAGTAGTTACTTCCCTACCAAAAAAACAAAAATACACAAAAAACACCTCAAACAACTATACAATTAAGCACCGAAATGAAAACTATTAAAGGAATATAGACAAATTTTAGTATCTGTCAGACCTAAGATCTAAAATGACCCCAGTCTTTTATGTTTACTATATAAAAACATTGTACAAATATCTGCTCTGCTGTACCAAGGAAGTCTTGCTCCCATCTCAGAGCACATTATGACTTCCAAGTGGTACCAGCTGCTTAAATGAGCTTTTCATTGCATCCTGGATGAGACACTCAGGTTTAGTAGTTTCGAAAAGCTAATTTACTTTCCTATTTTACCTGAACTGAAAACCATTCTCATTTTTTTAGACTGAGGTGATTAACAGTTAAGAAAAAATTATTGGAATATTTTATGATATCAACCTTCAAATTGGAGCATGAAAAAAGAATAGAGAAAGAGGCTTTGGCTGTCACAGAGAGGGAGAAAAAGCCTAAAAAACATGGTCTCCATGCTACTTCTTCCTATTTTAATCTGAATTTCTTATACAACAGCTCACACTCAACTAAGCCCATGATTTAAATTCTCTCTATATAATTTTCCTTAAAAAAATTTTATTCTAGATATGTGTGTTGTGTTAAAACTATTTCTGTAAAAAGACAATCCTATCGACTTTGGCTTTGCCTGTGGGCAGTGTATCAGCCTAACAAAGCATGCCATTTCTATGACTCTTGGCTGTCTGGGCACCAAAGTGGTCTAGGAAATCCAAGTTATTTCAGAACCCTTTAGGAACAATGACCACAGAGTTTTCTCAGTTATTTTAATATAACTAAGGGACAGCTACTCAGAACGCCAGAGATCATAAAGTGCATCACAGAGGAGAAGCATATGAGTGGTGGCAAACTCACTTAGCAGATTTTTATAAAACTCGCTGTCACCAATGGGGCAAGAAAACAACATCTTAATTTTCTGTTGAGATTTTATTTGAAATCTAATTCAAATTGTCAAAGCTACAAAAGGGGGAAAAACATCTGTGTGTTATTTTTGCTAGGTCACAACATCCTAAAACAAAATATCACTACTGCCAGCAGATCAGTTACACACATTTCTGATGAAATTCATAAACACAAAAAATGTTTCATTTTGAGAAACAGCCACAATGAAGATATTTTTGTACAATATAAAACAATGACAGGTCTACAGATGCAGTTACTCATGAGTATACACGTGCATTCACAAAAAAAATTCAGGAATGCTCTTCCATTTGATTTTTTTTAAACAGACTTGTTCAGGCACAAAAACAAAACCGCATTTCCAGTAAGCGACAGCATTGTAAAAAAAAAAAAAAAGTGATATATTTTTTTTTTTTTTGTCAGTGTTTGCTTTTCTTTGACTTCTTGTGAGATCTGTGCGGAGATCGAGATTGAGACCTGGATTTCTTCCCTGATTTTTTAGGGGACCTAGATCGTGATCGCCTAGACCTTTTGGGTGTCCTTGAACCAGATGGTGATCTGTCAAAAACAGAAGTCAAGCGTGAATATGGAGGCAAGAACTCTATTTTAGATGTTCAAAGTACCCAACAATTTAGAGCAACGAGAAATCATTTAAACAAAACACTTAATTCCATCAAGTGTTACAAGCACCCTTACGTCTCTGAACTACCTCCAAACGAAGGAAATACTATCACCCTGTGCCCTAGGAAAGCAGGAAAGCGAGCCATTCTGTGAGGCAGGCTCTAACCTCCAAAGAATTGCTATTTTAATCTGATGTGAGGTCAAGACGGATCTGTTATGCTAGTGAATTCTGTGGTACAGATCAATATGAAAACAACTTTCTCATTATTAATAAAAATGTCCCCTCAGAACATAAAAGAGCCAAAGTCCTCTCTCAATTCCTTGCTTCAATTCGTAATTCCATGATTTGTAAAATGATGTGACAGGGGTCATTAACAACTATAAGGAATAAGAGACCAAAAAGTACATTACCAAGAGAGATTATACATAACTTTTAGTTCTACAATTTAGGAAAAGGCAGATTCTATTCCATGATCATCTAAATACAATACAATCTAGAAAAAGAACTGGATGTTTTTTGAAATTCACTCCAGCCCTATGATTTTATTAGCAATAGACAAACTAGAGAAAGTTTTTCAATCCAAAAGAAACTCCTCTATATGAGATTTTTTAATAAGACAATTTGCCATTTAGATATCTACAATTTAAGAGGCCCCAAGTAACCTGTGTTCCTAATCTCCACACAAATAATAATGTAAAATCCAGAAGCTACTTAACACAAACTCATGCAACAAATGAAGCATGGTATAGTAAGAGGTAGCCTTGGAACCAAGAGGAGTAGGGTTCAAGTCCTACCTGAAATACTAACAGTGTAACCACAGGAAGACACTTAATCTCTATCAGACTCAGGTTCCTTCCCTATTAAAGGAGGGGTGAGACTAGATGGTCCTTCAGGCTCTAAATCTATAAAAGTCTATGAATAATACTGTCATTTGACTAAAGTCAGAATGCAATAACTCATTTATCTATACACCACAACTGTACATGACTGAAAATAAAGAAGCCTTATCAGGAGCAAAACGAAAGACCCCAAAGTCCGTGTGGGATCAAACACACATGCTGCTCCACAGGACAGAGTAACAGAGTCTATTCTCTTTGGGTGTACATTAATTCTTAGGGATCTAGAATCCCATCCCACAGCTGATCAGAAACATCAAACCAGAAAAGGGAGGTATATTGGGAGGAGAGCAAGGTCAAGGAAGGATCCTAGAAAGTAAACTGACATTGGTAGGAATTTTTTTGCTGATGGTAAGGGAGACAAGAGAAAAAAACTATAAAAATCAGACATAAGAACTTTAAAAAAAAAAAAACAAAACAGCAGCCTAGAGCCATCTAGTTTGTCCACAGGGGCTAAGGGCATGACCAATTACGGGCAGTACTGCTACAATAATTGTCATGCACCCCTGAGCGTCCAAGAACAAGTTAAACTATGGCCAGAACGCTTTGAGAAGACAGAGTGTAATAATATTTCGGACAAATTCTCATCAGACTTCTTTTTAGATGACACCCCAAAAGAAAATATTTCAGTTGTTCAGCAAAATTCCATTAATGGCAAAAAAATTACATGTTCCTGTATTAAGTGTCTGTGGAGACAGAAGAAAAAAAGGAAAAAGCACACAGACCACAGAATTCTTTAAGTAAAGAATAGAATCAAGAAGAGTTTCTTTATGCAAATATTTGCATCAGCCTCACATTCTTGCCTGTGATGCTGCTGTACTATAAGATCCAGGGTAATGAAAGAACTTAGACATGTCTTCTTTCTTTCATGGCAAAGGTTCAGCACACTACAGAAACTACAGAGGACCGTGGGAGGGGAAAAAGGAAGTTCTTTTCTGGATTCATTTGAGCAGTTTTGAATATGTATCTGAAGGTAATTGATCTTCCTTTCTTACTCAAAAAGATTTTCCTTATGCTTATTCAAGAAAGAAAAACTGAATAATCTAAAATGAAAAGCATTTAAGAAAGTCATCAAGGAGAATGAGAGCAAAGTAATTCACAGAACTGTATTTGTTAACAATTCTCCTGAATTAAGTTCCCTTTAAGTAGCAAAAAATCTTAAATGATAAAAAAAAAATTAAATTATTTATGGAATTATGAAGAAAACTACAAGATACATTATTTTTACAACTTGAATTTATAGAAATGACTCAGAATTACCTTTTAGCCTTTTTACTAACATCTCTAGGAGAATCTTTGTGAGATGACCTGGAACGGGAACTCTCTTTGTGGGATCTTTCTGACCGCTCTGATCGCTCCGATTTTGGTGATGGGGATTTTGCTCGCCTACCACTACTGCTCCGAGAGGGACTGGGTGATGTGCTATGTCGCCTTTTCCTGTGCAACAAAGAACCAAAATATTCAGTAATTGGTAATGGATAGGTGTGTACATTAATTCCTACCAATAATTACTTTCAACTGCTACAGCAATGTTATTTTGTATCATTAGTTCAAGTCCAACATACCAAGAAACTTCAATAATCAAGGTTTTTACTACCAAATATCATTTCTTATTAATGCCATGCTACTGAAAAAATATAGTCTTTTCTTCATGAGCAAAAGATTAAGGGTAAGAACATGCTATGCCAAACATGATAGGTCCCAGACTTCATATGAAGCAGTGACATAAACACAAGGCTGCAGATCCACATAAATAACAACCTTCCCTATTGCTAAAAGAGGAACAGCATCAATCTTTGGTTTAAGATAAATGAACTTAATCTCAAAGCTGCATATGAAATGTTTTATTTTTTCTTAAATCACTCTGAGAGTTCTTGGAATGTCTGCCATGAACAAATGTAGTCATATAATGCATGTGTGCATCTCTTTTACCATGAGCTTTCAGCTGTAGCTAGCCAAGGTTCAAATATATTTCAAAGGATGAAGCCCAAATCTTCTGGATCAAGGGTCTTTACAACTATTAAGAAATCATATGCTGAAACACAGCTCAAGCAGAAGCAAACTTCTGACATACAGTAACTTGGTGACCCAGAAATACGAACTTCTCTTCCTAACTGAAGCCCTCCTGAGCTGAAGTGAAGGCCAACAACTCCTCTCTCTCCTCCTCCCCCACTTCCAGGTTAAAGGCAGCCATCCCTGGTACATTAATCGGGAGATAAGGAAGATCGAGTGCATTGTGCTGTTCACTTGGGTCTCAAGCTGGGTACTTGATACTGTAACTAAACTCCTCCTCTGAGGTAAGCACTAAAGATACAATCTGAACCTTGAAATAGGGAAGACGGCTGCATGACCAAGCCCAGCGCTCCAAGTCAGACGGCCGCCCCTCGTGAGCCCAGGACCTAAAACATTATTTTCCGAGGTTACTGCCAGGATTCTCTTGTATCTTGGGGGTCCTCATCTGTCAATGACCTCCAAAGTCCTGGCTTTAATTCTACGGAACTATGAAAGCATCCTGTAACAGTGACACTGATCTAAAGTGCCAGCCTTCTCCAGAGAACAGAATAACCAGCGCTGCACCTTTCTTTCCTCGTTGGCGTGCATTCATCCTTCTCCTTCTTGTCTTTGGATCGAGATTCCAGTTTTTCTTTATCCTTCTTATCTCTCTCACGTTCTCTTTCCAATTCCTTCTCCTTTTCCTAAAAAAATTTTTTAAAGAAGCGTTTTCTGATATTTGTCACATTTTACAAAAATTTCAAATTCCGTACAATTTTACTTATCCACTTTTTTGTGTGCTTCTGTGATTTTCAAATATATATATATATATATACATACATACACATATATGTGAATTTGATTTACATCTGAAAAGCTTTCACACATAAGACATCTTATAAAAATAAAAGTAGGCTTTTAAATGTAAGCAAAAAAATAGGCAAAAAAAGAGAAAGTATCTTGCCACACCAATAGTTTATCAATATTATAAGTGCCGACTGTTCTGGCAGATTAAAACTTTTATATCAAACTTAACAAAAGACATAAACTGGCTGAGCAATCTTCCTATTTGCTTGTCCTAAATCAATATTGAGGTATGCAAAGTACCCATGTTCCAAGCACTATACCTCTACTGTATTTAGCAGAGGGGAAGCAAGATAAAAGTGAGCCCTTAGGGAGCCTACATGTTATTCTACAATTCCAACTGAAATCCCAATTGCTACTAATATCTCGTTTAAGGACAGGGACAATTTCTTAGTCATCTTCCTATGTCCTATTTCATTGTATGTTGCACACAGTAGGCATGTAACGTCTGTGGAATGAACAAGGCAGGTGGCTCTTGAATAATTTAAGGAAGCACTTTCACACTCTCTACCAAGGTTCATTTAGCTCTATACTAATGTGAATTTCCTTCACAAATTTACTAAATTTGAAAGATGGGGGCAAAAAAATCTGCTTAAGACAATCGCTTCCTCTTCCAATTAAAGAGAAAATGTGAAGATCCAAGAGGCAACTATGTTCTAGAACAAATATAATGATCTTAAACCATTAAATTTCATCAAGTGTAGTGAAAGAATAAGTTTGGAGGCAGATTTTTCATATACTACAAAACTCAATCACTATCTCGCAAAGCTCCATATACCACTCACACAACTCAGTGGCTTAGTTATCAGTTTTGAAAACATTTCATGTTTATTTGGATCAGAAATATAAAGGCGATAAAGAGACTGGGTACTATAATACAAAGGAATCACATTTTTCCAATTATAAATGCAGTTAAATGCCTAAAATGAGTAACTTTTAAATAAGCACATAACTGATTATTCTATGTCTTCTAGCTTTGTGAAAACCTAAAGAAAAACAAAAGCTTTTTTTGACGGGGGGGGGGGAGGGTGAAGATAGGAGGGGGAACAGAGAGAGACAAGACAGGATGGACAAAATAATATTCATCACGCTCAGCTCCGTGAGTTTGATAAAGTAGCCAAAACCAACAATAACATTGGAATGTCTGCCATGTAATCAGTCCAGGTCTCTATACCCCATGTAATATGAAATTTGAGACTGCTGGTCCTTAACTAGCTACATATCTATTCTCTATAAGAAAGCTATGCAGAGTCCTTTTGAAAGGATAAGCTACATCAAAGTAACGAGCTACTCTGAAAGCTGGTGTTGCTGCCCCAACTTGAAGACACTATAAACAAGTTTCCTACAACTCAAATTGCTTTCATGTTCTTTGTGCCATTTCTATAGTGAGGCCCAGAACAACTGTCTCATACTGTCACAACCGTAACATCACTCTTTGGCATTCCCAGGGTCTCCCAAATATACCTAAAAAGATTAATCTATTATTATTTTATAGGCGTTATGGGTCACACTGGCCCCTTAATAAAGCCCTTTTGCCCATTTCAAAATACTTTTAATGCAGAATTCTAAATATGCCAGACTTTGTCAAATATTCCTGGATGTTCACCATTCAGAGAATATGAATATAAATGTGCTCATTTGTAACGTTCTTATAAAAGGATATAAAACCTCTAGGCCATTAGTCTAAACAGGCCGGCAAACACCAAAATGTGCGATGCCCTTACTCTCTGAAGAAGTTTGTCTCTGTAGTGTTCCACTTGTTCTTGAAAGCTCTGCCCTGGTTTTTTCGGTCTTTTCCCAGATTCCAATTCATCCTGAAACTTCATCACTTTGAGCTGTGGAATAAAAGAGCATTTAAAAGTTTGTCTTTGTTACCAGAAGCTCAATCAGAAAAGAGTTCCTGAAGCCAAAAACCACCTCCTATCTGGCTTATGAAGACCAACACAAATCTCACTGTTGCTGTTCAGTTATTTCAGTCACACATCTGACTCTTCATGAGCTTTGTTGGGTTTTCTTGGCAAAGACAGTGGAAAGGTTTGCCACTTCCTTCTCTTAGAGATGAGGAACTGAGACAAACAGGGCTAAGTGACTTGCCCAGAGTCACACAGCTAGTAAGTGTCTGAGGTCACATTTGAACTCAGGAAGATGAGCCTATCCAGTGAACCGCCTAATTGCCCACAAATAAAACTTAAGGAGGAATTAGGTCAGACTCCAAAACAAGTTCAAGATAAGACAGAGTGGACTGGCCATAGCTGGGAGGGAGAACAGGACTCAAGGTTTACATCCATCTTTGACAATTCACGGCTGGGTTACTTCAGACAAGTCACAGCACATGCCTGAGACCCAGTTTCCCCACCTGTAAAGAAGGATCAATCGGCACTGGCACTGCCTGCTTCACAATGTGGGGGTGGGGGGGAGGAGGTACGACAACACACATCTGGATAATTAGTCTATCAGCACATGGACAGTTACTTAAGTATCTGATTACCTCAGATATCCAGACCACAACCAGCTGTTGTCATCCTGACCACAGGGGCCACTACAACCCTCTTTTCCCCAATAAAATTTTAAAATGAACAAGTTCTCTTTTTGCTGTCTTTAGTTATCCTTGTCCAGCTCAGTGCCCTGGAGCTCTAAAGCACTTGGACACCATTCTTGTAAGATGGCATCCGACTTCTGTATGAAAACTTAAAAATCTGCTCATGCTCATTGTTGATGCAAGTCTGAAACATCTAAGCTAGCTGATGAGTCTCCCTATGCATTCAGATAGGTCTCTGGACAATTCCCTTTTTTCCCCACCTCATCATAAATGTTTCTCTCTCCGCATTCAGAATTTTATTACTGATCCTTCCCATCCCTCCCAGACTTGTGTCATGTCAAAGTTTAATCCATGGGATCCTGTCTAGCCTTCCTCTGAACCACTAGAAATCTGCTCTATAAAAATGTAGGGCACATGACACATGGCCAGCTTTCCTCTCCTATCATAATTTCTAAGATGAGACTGTTTTTCCCCTCAACACACTCATCATTTTCACCTGAATTTTAGAACTAGAAAGGAATTAAGGTATAAATGTCCTCTTCCAACTCTTTCATTTTAAAGATGAAAAAAACAAAGATACTAAAATGACTAGTTAGATATTTCATTGGTGGGAATCAGATACAAAATGGTTCTTGGATTTTGCTACCTTTTTAAAGAGAGAATTAAGATGATTAACAGAAAAGAATCCTGGAAGACCTAGTTTAAATTCCACTTCCAGCACTCATTAGGTGGTGACTGAATGCAAATCACATAAATCCTCTGAGCCTGTGTGTTCATCTATAAAACGGGATAATAACTTTAATGTACTTACTGACCACATACGGTTGTAAGGACAAAGTAGATAAAGAGTTTTGCGAAGCTCAAAGCAACGGTAACCGTCAACTCTCCGGGGCCGACTCATCATCCACATCAATCCCCAAATTGGAGTGCTCCCCAAGGCTGTTCTGGACCTTCTCTCTTTTTCTCTACATTTTCTTGGTGACTTTATCATGTCTCAGAGGTTTAATTATTAACTCTATGCTGATGACTCACTAATCTGCAGATTTAGCCTGTCTTTCCACAGAGCTTCAGAGCTCCACATCACCAACTGCCTATGGGACATTTTAAACTGGACATCCTGAGGACACCTAAACTCAACATGTCCAAAAGAGAACTCATAATCTTTTCCCCTCCAAACCCTCCTCCTTTCCAAATTCTCCATTTTTATCAAAGGTACCACCATCTTTCCCAAGTTTGTAGTGTTAAATATGCCGGAACCATCTTCCTTGTATCCCACCCATTCTTTCTATTCTCACTACCACCACCTGAGTCGAGTCCCTCATTACCTCTTCTCTTACCATATGATCTGCTTAACTCAATACAGTCTACATGTTTCCTATTGCCTCTGGGAGCAAAGAGAAACTCACCTGGCTCAAGCCTATCTTTCCAGCTCCATTATGCATTACTCCCCTTCCCAGACTCTACCAGTCAGCTGAACTAGCCTTCCCTCTGCTCCTTACTCTTGTCACTCTATCTCCCACTTTTGCACCTTTGCACCAGGTGCCCCTGTAATGCAAGTGCCCTCCTTCCTCACCCCCACCTTAGAGAATCTCTCTCCAAGACAGCTCCAAACCAATCTCTACATGAAGCCTTTCCTGGTCACCTTCGTGCCTGTGCCCTCCCTTCCTAACCACTTTCTGTTTATTTTTATTTATTCTGTAGGCCTCCTCTACTGCCCTTTCCCAAGTTAACTTGTATTTATTATGTATCTATTTGTACTTATTAGTTTTAGATTTGTATACTCCATACATATTTATAAATGTGTTGCCTCCCCTGTTAGCTTATGAGTAAATGATTTCACTCTCTGTGACTGTGTCCCCAGAACTCAGCTTGGCACAAAGCAGGCATATGATGAGTACTGAATTTACTGCAGACACTTATTCTAAATATATTTATTCTGTGAACTCTCATGGATGTACGTCTTTCCAGAGCACTCATTTCCCTGTGTACCAAGCACAGCAGCTGGCACAAAGTAGGCATTTAATAAATTCTCAACGACTGACTTATCAAACAAATCAAAAAGTTATTACCTACTCTGCTTTTGGCAAAGAGAGCTCCAGCAAACCACTGTACCAATACACCAAGGCAATGATCTGTTTTCTGAACTCTGCCTTTCTTTCTAGGTCATCTATCTGAGCATGCTCAGATGACAATATCTCTTATGTTTCTGCCTATGCTAATTTTTGCCCAAGGGCTTTTCATCATGTTTTCTCCTCCAATTACTGGGTTTACTCACATAATCTTATTTTCTTAGTATACAATGCTAATCAACCCCACCTCCATTTCATCTCTTTGGAGTAAGATATACCTGCACACTAAGCCTCAGTGATACTGACAATGTCATACTTGAATCCTTACGAGGATCTTAGTGGGCCTAGTATAAACTCTGTTTTTTACCTCACAGAATAAATGGCATGTCAGCCCCTCACGCATAGCATTTACTTTTACTTTCTGCAAAATTCTAGCAAGTTTGGTTGCCTAGTTTCACGTACCACAAATTAGAAGGTAAAAAGTAGATTACATATATCACTAGTGATATACTAAAAGTTGAAGCCAAAGAAATAGGAAAAACTACAAAAACAAACTCAAAAAATAGTAGTCTGGAGTCACTGAATGTAAGGGGTCCAAGATTCCTCTCTCTACACACGTAACTAAACTGGGAGGACATCACTGGGTTTTTAGTATTTATATCACTGTAGCTGATATTAACAGAGGCCCTATAGTCACACACACACACAAAAAAGGTTAAGTTATATTCCATAAATTCTATTACACAACATGAAGAAAACAGAAAGATTTTCATTTTTTAAACCTTTGGCACCCAAAAAGATTATCAGCCATCTAGAAAATTCACTCTATCCTTACACAGTGATGCTTGAGGAAATGAGATGTTTCTGTATTTAGAAAATATTCTGGTATTTCCTATATGGTCTCTGCTCAATTTCATTATCAGTTCTTTAATACATAGTAGATTTTATAATCCCCACTAATACTATGCACATGTCCTTACTTTTCTTGGATTTTACAAAAGATAGTTACTGCTCTGAATTCACCTTGAACTTATTTTAAAATCCTATGAGATTGAAAATTCATTACTTGTAACAAAATTTCTACCTGAAATGACTGCATATGCTATATTCATTTATTTAAAACTCACTAGCAAGAATTTGCAAATGAATAAAAATGAAGTTAAGAGACAAATGAGATCAAATAAGGCAAAAGACTACTGAATTCTCAGAATGAAAGCTAGGGAGGCTGCAAGCTCCAAAACTAACACAACTGTTTCTTGTTACCCAAACTGGAACACTTAGGAAATAATTATCCTAGAGTTTAACAAGTTAAATTACTGTTGCCAAGTACTGTTACTGTTACTCTCTCTAATATACACACTCTTTCTTTTTCAAGGAAAAGGCAGACCTAGACAGGTTTGCAGGTAGCTGGGAGCAAGGGTATAGAAAGGAAAATTTTGGAGATGCAAGAGACAAGAGGACTGACTCCTGTCAATGGTTCAATAGGTAACAGGAAGGGACAGGAAACTCAAAGTAGAGGGAAAAAAGTTAAGTCTTGGCAAGAAGTATTAATCACAAACAGGAAAAAAAAAAAACCAGACCAGATTAACAGAATGAGAAAAGAACTGTCATATTGCAGGCACAATATAACAGTTTTGGAATTATTACAATCAATCTCTAACACCTATAATAGACAGCTCACATTAATATGGTGCTTTAAGGTCTATAAAAATTTTCTACAAATACAAGATCTAATACAGGTCTTATCCTACCTAGTGGACAGCGAGCTGACCTCGAAGCCAGGAAGACCTGGGGCCTCTAACACTGGTTCTACGACCCAGGGCAAGTCACTGAACCTCTCAGCTCCCTAGGACTCTCAGTGGCAAAGGTGCTGACCTTCATAAATAGGATAACTGTTTTATTAAGGAGTCTCCATTCCGACAAAGTCCCAGGTCCAGTCCCTATCCCGATTTCAAATGAGAAAACGGGCTTCAGTGAAGCAACCCGCCCATGGTCACAGAGCTGGGATGTGTCAAGGCAAGGCCTGAACCTAAATCTCCTGACTCCTGACCCTTTCAAATGTCACCATGTTGTGCCTCTAGAATTTTAGAACCTGGAAAGGAAGATAAGAATCACCTATTCCTACCCTTTTGTTTTACAGATTTCAAGAAAACCAAAATTCAGAGATAAAATGAGGAGTTTTACAGTGAACGGTTGACATTGGGTAAGAGCCCTAATTTCCAGACTCTTGGTCCAGTATTCTTCTCATAATATTACCTCTACTAGTCCAATCAGACTCAGCCCATCAACAGTATGCTGGGAAAATAGTAGACTTGGGGCAGAATAATGGAATATTTGTTGGATGAAAACTACTAAAACTGTTTTTATGCCACATGTTCTCACATAGTTGATTTAAATAATCCCAGATTTTTTATATTTTTAAAATAGTTTTCCTGAACAACTTCAAACTACACCATGTCCAAGAATCTTTAAAATATCATACCTCTTTTAAATAATCTCTCCTCTAGGATAAACATAAGGAGAGTGCAGATTTAGAACTGGAAGGCAGCTAGTCCCAATTCCCTCATTTTAGAGATGAAGAAACAAGGCTAGAGAGGTGAAAGCAGCTTCCTCAAGTCACCAAAGTTATCAGGGGCAGAACGAGGATTCAAATCCAAACTCGTTCCTCTGCATGACATCCCACAAATGACAAAATCTTCTGAACACCTCAGGCAGCTGTCCAAAGGCGCAACTCAAACAACATAATTTACTCATAAGGACAAGTCCTTAAGAGCATCTAGGGAGCACCACAGTACATACAACACTGGGGCTGGGATCAGGAAGACCTGAGTTCAAATATGGCTTCTGACACTTCTTTGCTGTGTGACCCTGAGCAAGTCATTTAGCCCCCGTTTGCCTCAGTTTCCATCTGTAAAATGAGCTGAAAAAGGAAACGGCAAACCACTCCAGTATCTTTGCCAAGAAAACCTCAAATGGGGGTCACAGAAAGTCAAAGATGACTGAAAAGAATGACTGACCACCACCACAGGTCCTCAGTAACCTCGGCCCCATTCTTATTTAAAATTCTGTTTTTAAAGTATCTTGAGATTTTATTTGGACAGAGATACATCCCTAACATCTAAAATCCACTATCACATGAATTCCCTAAAAACCCTGGAAAAAAAAAAAAAACCTAAAAGCCCAAGTCCCTTCTACCTGTATGATTTATTCACCAATGCAACATACAGTTTTTAATCAAGCCTGGTTACTGAATGATTCCAGGATTAATATTTTGGTCTCTTGAATTCAAGAACCAGTTCAAGACGTGAGAGACTTGTGTTTGAGGGGGAAAAAATGCAAAAGTAAGAGTTCCAGAGGAAAAACCAAAGGTGTGTGTTCTAGCCCTCACTTTGCCATTGAGTAGCATGAGCTCACTCAGCTCCACGCTGCACAAGGTTCTCTCATTCTTGTGTAAAGTATCAAGACATAGTTTCTAACCTCACGGAGCTTACACAGCCTACTGAATAATCTCTAAAGTTCTTTCTGGCATTAGAATCTTTTAATTCTATCCCAGTTCAAACCAATCAGGAGCAACCATCTAAATGGAAGGCAGGACAACAAGAACACCTAGAAGTAACAGATCCCCAGTCTGACCAACAGAAACCAGAAAACAAGGACATCTAACACAGTAATGAAAGCAACAAAGTCATCAAAAAAGGGTAAATCAGTCAGGATCCTCTGCTTAAAGCAGCAAACAAGTACACTAAGCGCTAGAGAATTATTCTCATCAAAAATAGCTCTGATAAACCAAATGTGGCTCATAAAGAGGCTCAGTAGCCATCTGGGAAATGTGCACCTGGCAACTCTAGCCAGATAAATGAAGTTTCTATGCTCCAGTCACAGTCAGCTCTACCACACCTACACCACCTGCCAAACAGTGTTTTTAGAAAAGAAAAAGTTTACTTTAATAACATGATTCAAGGCTCACTACAAAATTCTCCTCCAGTAAATTTTCTAGTTCAGGCCTTTTATTTAACCTATTCATTTTGTTTAAACTTATTTGTAATCTGACTATTCAATTTACTTTTAAAAAAATTAGAGAAACCCCCAGAAACTAAATTTAAAATGTAATCTGAATTTTAATTTATCACATCAGATTTAAACTGTATTAACAGAGTAAGCCCTTCTGTGGGCAATTTAAGGTACATGTATAATACTTTAAAGTTACATTTTTCAGAAAAGACATGAGGAATTTGTCATTTCCACAATGTCAAATATTATGAACTTCCCTAGTACACTGTGGGGAAATCACAAGAACCTAATAAAGATGAAAATCACTGATTTCTCCACCCAAAGTTTACACCCTACTGATATTGCACAATTCATAACAAAATGTTATCAGTGGTTTCCGAATTGACTCTGTATGAGAAATGGGTGGGGAAAAGCTTGCAGTAACCTAACAACAGCAATGACCACTTAGGGAAAAGGAAATAAGATAACACAAATGAAAGGTATAATGTAAAAGCAAACTATGTAAGGAACTCTGGCTTCTTTGTCAACCTTATTCTTTCAAGTTTCAGACTCCATTAAGGCTTCACTGTAGATGGTAACTCGTGGGAAGCTTTTGCCACAATCTGAGGGTAAAGATTCAGGAGGATCTTCCCCAATAAAATAATCTACCTTTTATATGGCAGGAAAGAACACATGAAAAGAACAAAGCAAGTCTGCTCCAAGAATGGTGCTCTTTAGCTAACAAAGACTCATAAAGACAACTGTATCCAGCCTGTCCATTTTCCAGAGGAGGAAACTGAGGCCCAGAGAAGGGAAGCCACTTGCCAAAGCTATACAAGGAGTATGGTACAAAGCTAAAATCCAAGCCCACATTTTTTGGGTCCAATTTCCCTGTTCTTTCCAAGCCAGCACAAGTCCTCTTTTTCTCATTCCAAAACACTCACTTACCAACCAGCATCTCAGCTACAATAACAATCCCCACACAGATCGCCTTTGCTGTTAAAGAGATGTTATTTTTCCCAGTTCACAGGTCGGGCACGATGGCGGTATTTATCTGGGCCACAATCTACCATGTAACTCCTACAGGTCATCCAGAATCAGGAAATAACTAGTCCTTATAACCAAAATTACTTAACATTACTCTTTTTATGAGTTTAGTTGTACTTTCATATTTCACACTAACACTAACCTCAATTTCTCGAAGCTTAGCTCGTTTTTCTTCACTCATTTCAGAATATTTAATAGAGGACTTGGACTCTGTCATTTCTTCTTTGATCGGATTGGAATACAAATGATGCTCTTCAGATTTGGAGCTCTGAGTATCTTCCTCATCTTCACTCTCTTCTTCTTGACTTTGGGAATAAGTAGGATATGTTAGCAAATTCAAATCAGTGCCAGAGCTTATTCTGTTGTTCTCCCCCCATCCTGTCTTAACAGTTTCTCTTTCTCTGGCTTCTTCTTAATCTTCAAGTTGGTCTCTGCATATTCATCTCCTTGCTTCTGTGTTTGCTTCTGTTTACATCTGTCTTATATTTTAGTATCTCTAAGAGTAAAATCTATCTCCATTTTGGATCAATTCCTTCCTACCTGTCTATATCTGTGCCTTTCTTTACTCCCCTCAAAAACATGTTATCTACGCCTGTGCTGTTCCAGTAAAACATAAACTCTCAGAGGACAAGGACTACTTCCTTCTTGTCTCATCTTCTCTCTCTTTCTCCCCTACAATTAGGCATCGAATATAATTAGCAAGGGCTTAACAAATGTTTATTAAATTGATGGTTTTTCCATTGTGTAAAGTGTTTATTTTTTGCATTCTAGAGAATTCTGAGCAGAACATATTTATTTTGAACACAATCATATTTTCTCATTGACTATAAAACTTTCAGAGATGTTTTCTCTTCAAAGTTTTCTGAAAATAAGTTTTGATTACAACAAGTAATAAAAATCATACTTAATCACATATTGCTTTTGTGGTGTTGTGTAACTCTCCCATATACATTCTGCAAAACTACTGAATCAAATGGATAATCGATGCAAATGTTCTCTGGTATATCACTGTTCATTGTGAAGTCTTAAACATTAAATCTCACAAAATCGATAAGATACAGCAACAATATTAAACATTAATTTTTCCAAAAACATTGCCCACAAAATGTTGATCTACACAAACTGTCAATACTACTCTATATCCCTGGAAAGTTACTATCCTCATCACTGTCTTAGGTGATTAATCTTTTGGTGGTAGCAGTGGACTCTAGAGATGGCAACCAAGTAGCATATAGAATCAAGAAACATCATTAGTCTAGTCTTTATTGTAAACAGGCACAATTTCTTTAATATATAGTTATTTAATTGAGTCATGTTAATAAGCATTTACTATGTGCCAGCACTGTGTTAAGTGCTGGAGTTACACAAAAGGGCAAAAATGGTCATCAAAACTAAATGCTTTCTAAAAGAATTAGATACATTTAAAAAGAACTTTGGAAATAAAAAATAACCTGGGGTTAAGTACCAATTAATGTCAATGTAGTAATAAGGAAAGAGAATCTATCCTATTTTATAAGCCAGTGTTTATACCTTAAAAGGATGGGAGCCAGATGGACTGTCTTTCTTGAGTGTGAAAAGTCCTAGTACATAGGATTTATACACAGAACATTTCCAAGCTACTTTACCAAGTCTACACAGAGCTGGTCACCCAGGTTTTAAAACTTGAATCATGTTTCACGCTTCCATCACCCTCCCTTACTCCCTTCCCCATCACATCTAAATCAGTTGCCAAGTCCTTTCAATTCTACTTTCACAATCTCCCTCATGAATCTGTCTCCTCTTCTAATGCTACACCACCACTATTTCAGGCTTGCATCACCTCTCACCCGGATTACACTAAAAGTTTCCTTAGCTAGTGTCCCTGATTCCAATTTCCCCTATCCTTCATACATTCCTAACAAAATAATTTTTCTTAGGAAAAGGTCTAAGCATCATGCTAAGGCCCTCACATAAAGACTGGTTCTATCCTACATTTATAGCCTTATTTCACATTATTCCCTTCTATATACTATAAAGAGGGCACCAGAGGGAGAGAGAAGAGAGTAGGGTCTTTCTTCCCCTCCTAAAAGCAAAAAACTACTGATGGTTATTTCTAAAATACAGTTATTGTAAAATGGATTTTAGAAATTAATAATGATTCTGAGTATGAGATATAAACTCAAAACATTTTACAAGTGAGTCCTGGAAATGTTTTGATTTATGAAAGGCCATAAAGTTCATATCAGAGACAGAACTGTTTACTAGTTCTGTTGTAATCTTGTTTGTCTACTTTTGAAGCACATTAGAATTTAGTCAGTCCATGGTTTCCAAAGCAGTATGTATGTTAAAGTCACATACAAATCTTCAACCAAAGCAAGTAAGTTTCAACCTGTTTAAAGCTCCAAATCGCTATTTTAAAATCAAGTTTCTTCCTCAGTGCTGTAGTAACCAATACCCTCTCATAAAAGGTAGTTAGTAAAATGCTATTTTAGATTCGGCCACTAGAGTGCAGTAGTGTAGCACACAAATAAATTCAAGTGCTGGTGAGCATATTAATTCAGTTGGAAAACAAAAAAGGTGACAGAAGTTAAATCTTTCATCCCCCAGGAAGCTGTCTGCACAATAATTCATTTTACTAGGCCTATTCAAATTAAATCACTCCAAAAGAAATCCCTAAATCTTTCTCATCTGAACTGAAAAGGAAATAATATTTTTTAAAGGCACAGAATGACTGATCACCAAGCCTTTGGCACAGATCATGATTCAAAAATTATTTTAAATATAGGTTATTTATTTTTTTAGAACCCTGATCCTCGAATCTAGCTTCACACTCATCGCTATTTTTTCTAGTTATTAAGTGTTAATTTAAGTGTGACTGATTTCTTGCTAAAAAATCACAAGCCATGGGAATCTCGTGTCACTCCTCAACGACAGTTACAACATTCAAACACATTAACTAGTTTAATGGTTCAGAGTAACAAAATCAAATACACATCAAACTTTAATGACTCAGTGGACATTAGTTCCATCTTTTAGAAAACAGTATTAAGTAAAGGCTTTTCTCCCACTTAAAAAAAGAAAAAGATAAAGTCTATCATCCAAGTGTGTCAACATTCCTATTATTCTGCCGTAACTAAAATAAGTATCTCTGAAACACATTCATGCTCAGGGAATGCTATTCCACGTAGTTGGTCGCTGCTAATTAGCATTGCTATACCCATAAATTTAGAAAAATGAGCCCTCTTGTAAAAACATTCTAATCATGCAAAATTTAATTTTCACCAAAGTGATTGCTACATTTTCCAAAAACCTGAAAGACACTGATATCGTTTCTACATATTTCTCCATACTCCCCAACATTGGCAATTAATACAACTATCCTCCAATTTGGCTCTCTCTTGTTCAAGCTCTCATTCTTAAAAAAAGGGGGGGTGGGAGAGAGAAGAGTCTTCATTTTTAATAGATTTTTAATCTTCCAATAATGCCATGGAAAAAAGGTTGATATGTATAAAGTGCTACCTCTAACCCAAAGCAGCAATTATACTAGCAAGCTATCACCTGAAGGAGGATTTTGAAACACATACTACAATTTCATAACCAAGGGGCAAATTTAAAAAGTATTTAAAACTAGGACAGGGAGCATTACATGACATAAACAAGTACTATAATTTTACTTTGAAATAAAATTTTATACCCTATTTCTATTTTTTTTTTTTTTGGCCTTATGGACAGAAAAATACACGGTGCCAATTTATGCTGCTTGATCTTTCAAGGTATTCTGTTAATTCTAGTCTTAGGGTTAAGTAACATAATCCATGGAAAAATCAAAATGCACCTGACAAAATAAAAAAAGGACACATCCGACCCACCCTTCCTCTCGCTGAAGAGCTCTCCTCCGATTTTCCTAAGAATTTTCTTGAAAACACTACCAAGTATTTAGGTGTACATATGTGCGTGTGCGCATCTAGGTCCTCTATTTTAGAAACGTAAGCTCCTATGTAACATGGAGAACGATACCACTATTCATTTTACCTCTTTAAAAATCACTTTCCACAGAGCCCAATACAATATTTGATAACAGAGATCTGAAAGAAATGCCACTGATCAATTAACATTTAACTACAAAGTGAGATTCATAACTTGATGGGAGAAAACAAATACACTACAGAACTAAAAAGCTCACTGAAATGAAAAGCACCATAACTAGAAGCCAAAAGCTCCTCGTATGCTGGGAAAATAAGTGAGGATCTGAACATGATCCCCTTACCAGTTTTCCCCCGTTCTTTGCTATTATTTCAAGCACACCCCCCGATGAAAAAAAGGGCACCCACACCAGAAACTGAGCACATTAAGATCCTAGATTCTTACTTTTGATTTTCTTCTTCTTCTGATTCTTCATGCTGGTCAAATAACTCCCATTTAGATGTTGTTACCGCTGAATAAAGGGAAAAGGATGTAATTCCATAAGGTAAATTAACATTATTGTAGAAGCACAGTTGAGTTCCAGATTTAGAGCTGGAGGTTTGCATTACACAAGTTTTTATCTGTATGGTATTAACAGCCATCTCTTTGTTCTACATGCATTCCATTTCTCATGGGAATATGTAAGTTTAATTCTTTACTCAAACTTACATTGCATTTCTATCTGAATTAACTAGGTGACTAATTCTCATGCTTGTGTTGAAGATTCCTTGTTTGATCAGAAACTCCATATATTCCTGTGGACACACTATAAGCACCTTGTTTACATCCATATGTACATATCATGAGCACAACCTGGCTTGGCAATCTAAGTACAGGAATAGGGAGAAACTTCACCACAAGTGAAGGGCTCTCTTCCTCCAACCTCCTACTTCCTACAGGAAAGAATGAGTTTGAAAGTGGCTCCCAAACATCCTGGGATTCTGTACTTTGATTTCCCACTCAAAGTATGTCACTTAAGAAACTTTTAGCCAGCTAAACAAGGATCTGAAACGAGACAGGGAACACTTACTGGTCTGCTTAGAACTTAACAGGCCCTATGGCATCTCTGATTCCAAACTTGTCATATAAACACTTCAGGAACTGCCCCTGCCCCTGCCCTGCCCCATGCAGAACAAGATGACATCTGTAAAATGTGTCATAAATGCTAGTTATCATTTACTTGGGAAAAAAAACTTAATGAGGAGTTAGCATTCTGCTCACCTTGGGCTTCCAATTCCGATTCATCTACTGCTTCCCATTTGGATGGGGCTACTTTAAAAATGGGCTCGTTCTTTTTTGAGTCTTCTGAGGTATCCACTGTTGAGGCAAAGAACTGCACTATTAGGGAAGGGGCTAACCAAGGAGAGTAATGCTAAACAAAGTATCTACATCACTCATCAATGATTTTTAAAATGTTTATCTTGTGGCTTATTCACATTTTGTTTTTATAAATACATTCATTTCTGAAAATACTTCCCACCAACCTTACTGACTTGCTGGACACGTCATTTAACCTCTCTGCCTCAATTTCCTCATCTGCAAACTGGGAATGATTTAACATCGATCTCACAGCTGGGTACAAAATAGGCAGAGCTTGGGTCCTGGAGTCAGAAGACCTGAGTTCAAATCTGGCCTCAGATATTTATTAGCTGTTTGACCCTGAGCAAGTCACTTAACCTCTGCAGCACCTCCCATGCAGGGTGGTCAGGAGAACCAAAGAAGATAATAATCTGTAAAACCCTTAGTGCTGAATACCTGGAACACAGCAGGTACCACATAAATGCTGGCTGTTATCACAAAGTTGTGTCGGGAGGTGATCAAATGAGAAAATATATATAAAACTATCTGCAAACCTGAAGACTCAGGAGTAGTCAGACACTGTATGAAAGATAAGAGAACGAGGTCACAAAAACCCAGAGAATAGAGGATCCCTGGAAGGAAAAGGTGGACAGTGTCAAATGCTGCAGAGGCTGAGAAAGATGAGGACTTGTGCCGAGGCAAACAGGTCTGGCAGCCACGAGAAACAAACATACACATACGTGTATGGCACATATTTAGGAATCCAGTGCTTTTTCCAATATAGGGAAGAAGAGGAACAAGGTCTGAATCCCACTTCTGCCACTTCCTCTTTGTCTTACTTGGGCAAGTGCCTACAGGTCTCCATCCATAAAACCTAAAAAAGCTGAACTGGATGATTTCTATCCCTTCTGGACCTAAATCCTGTACCTTTCCCTCTATCGACGCACAATGGCTCAGGCTCCACAACTTCTAGTCTTAGAGTGGCCCTGAGCACCAGAGAGGAGGGGGCGAGCCCAGGCAGCAGAAGCATGATGTGACCCAAGGTCGTCCTGATTCTAAGGTCAGAGCACTCACGACCCAACAAGCTACACTGACCTCTCAGGGTCATGTACGCGTACACATACATACACACAGACACACAGACGCACATATACACACACAAAACAACTTTTAATTCCTATAACTCTTTTACTACTAAATATCCAGGCTTTTTTTTCCTTAAGTAAAAACACAAATCCAAATAAAATAAAACATTTCTATCACAAAATCCTATGTAACATTTTTCATTATTTTCATCTAAAAGAATTAAGAATAAAATCTATTAATTTCAAATGTCAACCTATTTCATTCTCTCTACCTAAAAACAAAAGTGAAAGTTTCTCTTACAAGGCACACCATCGAGATCATCATCAAGAGACTTTATGGGGACTCCATCGAGATCATCAATGGGAGTGGCATCAATAGGAATTCCATCTACATCTTCCAAGGGCGCACCATCAAGTTCTTCCTCAATGGGAGCCCCATCAAGATCATCTGGTACTTCCTACAGAAACATACAGACAAATTAACATCCTCCTGTATTTTTTATACCAGCTGCTGCTTTGACATTTACAACATCTTTCACATACTAACAAGCAAGTACAATCGTGGACACATGGATGCCAGTTACCACATTTAAGATAGATCTATGGTTTATATTTCACTAGAATACAAATTCCTAGAGGGTTAAGTACCCATTTTCATATCTTCAGGGATTAGGACAGTGCTATGCACATAGTAAATAATCAATAAACATCTGCTAAATCAAATGATAAAGAGTATATCTGAATTAAGATTTGGGCTACTGACAAACTGAACAGAAAAAGAAAGAGCATGGTAAACTTTTTTGTACATAACTTTAAAACTGAATTGGTAGATTTTTTTTCAATGAAAATAAAAAGAAAATTATAGATGGTCCCATAAAAACATCAGTTTAGAGCTTGTTGTGCTCAACTAAAGTCATTATAAAGCTGTTCTAAATTCAACAGTTGAAGTACGCACAGCTTTGATTATTATAGCCACATGTGCATTCACACAAAACTGTCAAATCACTTTTTCTCCTCAGTATTCAATACAGCAAGTTATTAATTTTCAAAGGAAACATTTACTGGTAAATAAATCTATCAATAACAAAAAATCAAAAATAAACAATTCAACAAACGCTTATGGTTAGCAACATAAAAAATTATAGCATTTAGCTATGATTTGTTATCATATTTAAATCCAAGTGCTAACGCACCAAAACAACTGAATTCTTTTTCATTTTTCAAGGTCTAACTAAACTTTCCCTTCTCTTACTCTATACATCAGAAAAAGATTACTCTCTGAACTACTTCCGATTTGTACCAGTCATTTGGTACCTAATACTTAATATTAACATGCTGCCTTCTCACATGTCTAGGTTTCATGTCTATACTCTAAACTTTCACACGTTGATATTGTAAACTTCTTAAAAGACCAACATTTTATGCTCATTACGTGTCAACAATCAGCAGAGTACCTCATACATAATAAATAATAAGACACTCAAACACTTGGTGTAGAGATTTTTTCAATCTTTGTATTTCTAACCCCAGCACCTAGAACAGTGCCTAGACCCCTAATAATAAATGCTTGTTGGATGAATGATTAATGAGGTCAGTGTTAATTTATATTTAAGATTTCAAATTATTAGCTACTTTCAATCATTCTAAAATGTTCTAATCCCAATGCTGCCACTAGAGGAGCCCCAGGGTTTTTTTCCTGGGCTAAAATTATGATTGTGAAGTATGTTTTAAGTTCTCTCTTTACATAAAAATAAGCATATTATCTTAAAATCATCCTTTTGTGAAGAGATTTCTTTCAAATATGACAAAGTAAAAACTACAAACCTACCCCAATCTACTTGATCAGGCTTGATCCCTTTTAGTGGGCTAAAAAAAACTAAAATTATGGGGCCAGAGATTATCAGGAGAACATGCTTAGTTCCAAAAAGTATTTGGGGTGAGGAAGAGGCTACTCTAGAGATGACAAGGGGATGGCAGAAGGATTACTCTCTTCTTCCAGATAAAACAAGATTAACTGCACTGCTTTTTTGTTGCCTCATCCCTTCCCTATAGGTTGAAGGGGTACAAATTATTCTGGCTTGTTTATCCATTAACTTCTCGCCTGCTGCTGTTTATTTCTAGTCCTGTCACTTTATCCTCACCACGTTAGTCTCTTCCTCCTGCTTCTATATTCACTATCCCAGTGAGCACTATCACAGCAGAGAAGCTGTAAATCTTTCTGAAATGAACTGTGTGACAATATCACCACAATGATTAATGCAAGACATCTAAGACACACACGTACTCATGTAACATCAAAGCAGCCATGAGGAAACAGTACAAATTAAAGGAAGTCCATTTTGAAAATGTCTTGTGTTTTAACGTTATTACTTAATAACCATCCTTTTGCATTGCATGGCAACTTATCTATTCCCCAAAACAAAAAACAAGTGGTGACACCTACCTCTGTTTCTTTTTCTTCAATAATATTTACAAGTCCCAAAAATATATTTTGTAATTTGATCAAAAACGGTTCTGGATAAATTGCCCAGTCTTCCCATGCTCTAAAGCAAGTCATTACTCGTTGCTTAAAAAATAATAAGAAAAGGAAACCAATAGTCATCTATCAAGAAAGTTAAAAAGCAAAGCTAGTACAGTTAAATTATAGCCTGAGTCTCTTAAAACCCAACCAACTAATGCAATGTCTCCTATCCACCATCTTCCAGATTCATTAGCTCTGAATGTCAATGATTTGGATCAGAGATAATGGATTGCATAAAAACAAATGGAAAGATAACAAAGAATTCATTGCTTAAAAAAATTAAAGTAACCATAAACATTTAAATCTACAATAAATTAGTTTATAAAGCCATTTGAAGCCACCCCAAGAACTTTTAGGATGCCTTTTATTAACTGAAGGTAATTCATAAAATGGGATGTTCCCTAAGAGTGTCTAATGAACTGAAGTATCAAAAGGAGAGGAGTCTGGCAGAGTTATTACCCCATTGAGGGTCACTTCACTACAACAGAAATGTATGATAAATCCTATCCATACGATCTCTCCTGAGATCATCTCTAGTCATCCCGAATTATATCCCTTCAACAACCAAATTTTCTTAAAGATGTTATTTTCTATGAAGCCTTCAAAACTATCTTGTGCTGCTTTTTCTTAAAGTTGTCACGTATAACCGAGACCCAATATATCATCATCACTAACAGCTTTATAGCACTTCAACTTTTCACAATACTGTAAGGTAGGTGCTAATAATACCCTCATGTTCTAGATAAGTGATTTGCTAATGATGTCTAGAGGCAGGATGTGAACCAGGTTTTCCCATTCCCTGGTCCTTTTCACTTCACTGCCACCTAACCCAAAGATATAAAATGTATTTTTTCACGTGATAACTGGGTCATGCAATTCTCTATCTCTACCTTCATACCACTATGCTACAGTGACAAATTTGACCGAATTAAAAGAAGCAAAATTTGAAAAGTCAGTCACTTGGCATATGTCCTTACAAAGTAGGTGGTCTTAACAAGCTTTTTAACAAATGTCTGGGATATAGTGGTATAGGATATAGTTTTGTTTTTTTCTAACTCCAGATAATTACGTCAAAAAATAAACATTTAAGAACAACTAGGCCAATGTATTTTTAATTAATTTTTGCCACAAAAAATGGCATAATACTAAAAACAAAGATATTATGAGATGTTCAGATTTAAAGTTCTATCAAAACAGCTGGGACTTCTAAAAAATACACACAAGATACAAAATCTATATACATACCTTGAAATTTTCAGACTGTAAGTGACCTTGAATTGTACGGTAGGTGGCATTGAGGTCTGAAAATATCTGACACAACTTTGTTTCAAAACTGTAAGTCAAATAGTATTATTTTAAAACTCTAACAAACTGTCATAGAACATAATTGTTTCTCCATCCTTGTACTCATTCCTATTCTTAAATACTTAAAAACCAGGAACTAATTACTAAATTATACAAGCAACAACTGTGCAGTTTTAAAGGACTGGAAAGATTTTGAAGTTTTACCAAAGTTTCATCTCCTTAGTACCATATTTTAATTTATTAAGCCTTTCACAGACATAACTTCTTTGATTCAAATAACTCAAGTCAATAGACTCAGTGAAGCTTAGTCTCCCTGAAGCACAATTGTAGACAAGAACATAAACAATTCTTTATTACCCATTTTACAAAAAAGGAAACTGAGGCTCAGAGTTTAAATTATCAGCTGAAAACTACACAGCTCAGAAAGTAGGAAATTCAAAACTAGGACACAAATCTTCTGATTTCTAATTCAATGCTCCTTCTACTATACTACAAAATCTTACAAGCCTATCTTAATTCTTTAATTAGTGAAACACTGAATTAATACCAGTAATTAACACTGTTTCAGTCTCAAGGGAGCAATGTTCCCAGACAATATGTAAAAAAAAACACTGGAAAACAGAAAAGTTTACTTTCATAAGAGAAACAGAAAAATGTTTCTAAAACTGGTCTATCTGATTTAGTGGGAAAGGAAGAGCAAAAGAATGGGAAATAGAGAGAACAGTGGATTTGGGGCTAGAAGACTCCTAGACAGCTCACTCTGGGTTTGAAGCTTCCTGACAGTAATATCAAATGGAAGCCACAAAAACAAAATCTAAAAGACTTATTTAATAACCTATTTTAATGATTACAACTATAATATAAGTCGGAAGCCTAATATACCAGAATTATGACCAGTTAAATCTAGAATAAGTGCCAGAGCAATGGTATTCTTAAAAATAATGCTCTAAGAGTTTCCAATTCCATATTTATGAAACATGAAACTTAAATGATTTTTTTGCATGGAGATGGGGTTAAAATTATTTTTGGTTATTTAAAATATACCTTTTGTAGAGCTCAGATTAAATTAAGTTCATATTTTTTATTTTAAAATTACAGGTATAAAACATTATACTTACAATTTTCTATAATATGAAGCATTGGCAACTTTTGCTGAGGAGTTATATAATACATCAGAAACCAGATATAACCTGGCAATCTGTAACATAAAAAAATAAAAATGATGCACAATTATGACCACAAAGTCAACAACAAATCTGTTAACAGAACATGGCACTTCTTCCACTAAACTGTGACAAGGAACAATAACAGAGATAATCATGCTTACCTTCAAATAACTTGTTATCAACATAAAAACATGCTCACTACAATTATTTATTTAACAAAAATGTAGATTATGTTTAAATTTCATTGCACATGTTTTTCTAATCTAATACTTAAAGATAAAAATTCCCTGCTCATAATTTACTTAAGTATGGAAAACATGAAATGTTTTTCTTAGGAGAAATAAATTCATAGAGCAAAATATAACTTATTCAATCACAAAACACTTCGTGTAGTAAAGTGCTTAAAAAGAACTTAGATGTGACATAAGATATTTCTATTTAAAAGCTCAAGAAAAATGTCTACGTACCTTTTTAGGCAGTGGTGTTTTCAAGATGGACAATGACTCAGTAATACAATCCACTATTTCTTCAGCAGCTTCAGCATTATTAAGACAGAAAACCATTGCATCACCAATATCATTTTTCCGAGGAGTTAATCCACGTAAGATTTCTTCTAATTTATCTCTCTGCCTGAAATAGTTTTTTTTTGCAAATTATAAATACTTTGGGTTCCACTGCAAGGTTCTTGAAGGCGGGGGTCTGTTTTTTCTTTTCTTTGTATCCCCAGTCCTTAGCATGGTGCTTGGCACGTAATAGGTGATTAATAAAGAATTGTTTACTTGACTCCAAATGCCCAATACTTTAGTCTAACTGGTAAGCATTAAAAAGTCACTTAGATGACATCACATATTTCACCACCTAAGTATTGTAACACTTCCAAAATACTAGTTTCAGTACAAATGTGAAGAAGGTACTACCTGATACATGTACCTCCTAGATAAAAGCCATAGTCATTACTGCTCAAGTGAAAAATACTTTACTAGCCCCTTGAACGCCAGCTCCTCCCAGGGTTTCCCACTCCAAGGCACCAGAGGAGCATGAGCAGGATTTGGTTTTCTGTCTCTTCTTTCCTTCCTATGAACCATCAACATTATCTGTGTGTCTTTCAGTGCTCCCTTTGGCATGACTAAAGCAGGCAAACACATAGGAGATAAGAAGCACATCTGCATGAGCAAACACCCAATAAAAAACAGATTCCCCAACACCAAGCTCACAGGTATAGATTAAACAACAAAGAATAGCCCATCTTTTTTCCATTTGGTTGGCAAATCTCCCTGAATGCCTACACAACATCAATAAAACCCTGGGGCACATTACTTCACCTCTGAGTTTCAATAGAGGGATACACTATCTTCTAGCTTTAAAATCCTGTGATCCCAAGAAGCTACAGGGGCCACCTTCCACTTCTCAAAACAAAGACTCCAGAAATTTTGGCAAATTACTTCTTGCACATCCCTACCAGAACAACTCCTCCTAATTCTGTGAGTCTTATAGAAGATGGAACAAGTTTCTAACAGGCATTAAAGAGCAAGCAGAACTTGGACATGAACCTGAAGTAGGTCTAAAAAAGTCCAAGGACTTAAAGAATGGCAAGTGATAACAGGACTAGGGGCTTACAGAAAATTGTAAAATTGCTTGTTCCCCCAACCAAGATCCTTCGGCAGGCACCCCCCTGCATAAAAAGGCATTTCCTAACTGGCAAAGAACAAGTTACACTGGGCTGATACAACAAAGGAGAAAAAAGAATGACAGCAGAAGCTTTATGGCCACTGTTTCAAGAAGCTTGGTTCTTGCAGAAAAGAGAAAGGGCAAAGACACCACAAACGTGTTGTTAGTTGCCTTATGCCTTAAAATGCCTGTGTGATAAAGAGGGCGGATGACCACCCAGTTGGTTGGGTCTCACAGACAGACAGGCTTTGACTGGTCTTGAGGGATCACAGAACCATACAGTTTATAGCTGGAAGGGAAGGATCATAGGTCAATCTAGTCCAACCCTTTCATTTTACAAGGTGAGGAAGTTAAGTGATTTGCCTGGGCATACTGGCTAATAATGGAAGAGGTAAGACTTGATATCACAATTAAGCTCTGTCTACATTGCCTCCCTTGCTTTGGTTGCTGCTCTTAAGAAGTAGCCAGCGTAGAAGCAAAGCCAACTGGGTACAGCTACAATTTGTAATATGGCCATGATCAATCCCAGAAAATCTTGGACTCACTGATTCTAGTACAGGGTCTCAATGGCTGTGATGTTCTCAGCCACAGTGATGATCAGTTAAACTGTAGTAAGAACAATCTGGACAAAACTTAGTAAGACAATGAAGGCAGAAGACAATGAGCTGGATCTGAAGTCAGAGAACCAGGATTCAAGTCTCGTCTCTAGCCCTGGCTAGTTCTGTGACTAGTTTCAAGTTACATCCTCTCTCTGGTTCCAGTTTCCTAATCTATAAAATAAGGGGCTTGTAGTACTAATTAGATCAGTGGTTCTCAACCTTCTGTAATGCTGTGCCCCTTTAATACAGTTCCTCATGTTGTGGTGACCTCCAACCATAAAATTATTTTCGTTGCTATCTCATAACTGTAATTTTGCTACTGTTATGAATCGTAATGTAAATATCTGATATGCAGGATGTATTTTCACTGTTACAAATTGAACATAACCCACAGGTTGAGAACCGCTGAACTGGATGGTTTCTCAGGTCCTTTCCACCTCTAAATCCATGATCTGAATCCCTTGTTCAAAGGCTAAAATATAATCCATCACCTCTTTTCTGGAACATTTATTCTACCTTGTACTAGTTACTCAGAACAGTGACCTACATTTGAATCAGCATCTTCGTAAAAAGCCGCAGAAGTTTTAGAGGTGGAAGAGACCTGAGGACATCAGATACAATTCTTTTTTTTTTTTTCCAACGATAAGATAACTTCTTGAAGATTTAATGATCCATACCACAGATCTGTACACATAGTGGCAGGGCTGGGATTTAAACCCAGATCTTCTCACTCTTAAACCAACACTCTTTCCATGGCACTGTGTTGCACTCAACTAAAATGTACTGAATTGAAGAACATTTATCACAGAAGCAACAGAGATCAATGGCAAATGTTACTAGTTCTTAATTGGGCAAAGGAGTGGAAGTGACATGAATGGGTAGTTTTCTTTGCCCTCTTTCCTGGAACCTCGATCAAAACACTACAATTTTAAGATAATAACATTCTTCGCTTGGGGAGGGGGGAGGGGGACTCTTCCAACACTGAAAAGGAGGAGGAGAGAGAAGCTTACTCTTCTTTAAGTGCTCCTTTCTTGCTAGGTTCCTCAACAAAAGCTTCGGTTTCTTGCTCTTCTGACATCCCATGCAGGTATGGATTTAATGGTGGTGGTCTCCAAAAAGATCCATTTTTGAACATACGAAAATCTTCTGTTCTCCACTTAGTTGGAGCATCTCCCTAAAAAACACCAAAATATAGGACAGTAAGGTCTAACTTTACATACACTCAAAACTAAAGCAGAAATTAGGTTTACTTGCCTGTAGAATTGAATAAAGCTTCCATCTATAGTAAACATGGGCTGGAGTCTGGTTTTCAAATAAAAACCTAAAAAAACCCAACAAATACACAGTTTACATTTCCAGTTAAATGATCTGACTATTCTTTCCAAATAAAGGTACAAGTCAGAAATATTCCATTTGACTACTGTAAAAACACCACAAACAAGACCTTACACTGAAGGTCAAAGAGGTAATATTTTTTTTCCCTCTAGCCTGATCTCATCTTACCAACAACTGACAAAGTTATCATACTCATAAATGCATTCTTCACAGAGCAATAAATTTTAACTTAGCCATACAAATCACCCTATTCTCAAACATTCATTCTAAACTCAATCTAATGAAATAAATAAAAGCTATTCAAAGCATATCTCCAACATGTAATCCTTTATCTGGAGATTGCTACCCATTTAAGTGTAATCTTTAAAAATTCAGTGTATGGAAAGCAAAGTGTTACAGGACCATGGATTGAAAACTAGAAGAGTCTGAGGGGTCATCTAATTCTACCCCCTCACTTTACAGATAATAAACTAAGGACCAGAGAAGTTACCTAACTTGCCCAAGGCCACACAGGTAGTAAGAGTGGGGACATGCCCTCCAGCATTCTTTCAAGTGAACCACACTGCTGAACAAGTAATACCTTGCCATTTTACTTTTCTTCCCACAGCTGTTTCAAGACACTATGGAGGGGATTCACTACTTTGCTTCCTCCTTTTAATAACCATGCCAGAAGTATTTAGCCTATTATATCATTACTTATAAAGACTTTACTCTGAGTCTGAGGTTCTTCACCTGGGTTATGTCAATTTTCTTTTATTTTGGTAAGTGTTACTTCAGTATAATTGGTTTCTCTTGTAATCTTAAGTATTTTACTTTACACACGTGCAAACATTCAGAAATACACATAAGCCTCCCCAGACCACCAGATGGGTCGATGATACAGTGAAAGTCAAGACCCCCTGCTCTGAGTCAAAACAATAGCCATGTGATGGAAACTCTTAGGTTTTATCATTTAGTTGTGACATGTTGAAGCTGCTTAATTCACTCACTTATACCAAACATAAATAACAAATATATTCTATTTTCCTTTCTACTGAAATCTCCCTTTTCTTATTTTAAAAATATACTCTTGAAACCTAAATTTCAAAGATTAAACAACCAAGATGGACAATATATGCCATATAGACAACATAAACCCACCTGAACATAGGATTATTGATTTCTCTATTCATAATCATGGCTTCAAACATTGGTCCTTCACGTACAACAAACTCTATCATTCGATGTATCAGCGCGAGCAAATTCCTATAACAACAACACAGTTAAAGAAAAATGGATTCAGACCTACCACTATATAAAACTATACTTCACCTAAGTTACTTTAATTGTGCAGGAAACGATTATTTTGCTGACTAATACAGAACTTTATACCAGGTAAAGTAATCTGGAGCAAATGTTAATGCTGTGCATTATGGGGAAAAGGGAAGGGCGTGGTAAGGGGGAGGGGAGGGAAACCACAACACATCCTGATAATATTAAAGAGTAAATTTTCTGAAATGTCACTCCTAATTTTCAATATTTAACTCAAAGGTTACTAGGAATCAGGGACTAAAAAGGAGGAATACTGATCATATATAAAAATCGGGAACTGAACACTTACAAGCTATCTTACTAATTTTACAAGAAAGTATTACTAAACTAACATCAGATAATGCAAAACGCAAATGAGATAACTTTTATAGATACTGTCATATATGGCTACAATGTACTAAAAATTGAAAACTACCAGATAAATAAGCATATGGCCAGATTTAATAAGAATACCATCTAATTTCCATGCTACAGAAACTTTTTTTTTTTAAATACACATTTATGAGCTCTACAGACCATTGTAGAATGGGGCATATGTACTTTTCTGGTTCATACAAACCAGATGGAATTTTTATTGAATCTGACCCTTAAAGAGGCAACATCCCTTTGGTCAACAATAAAAATAATATACATTTGTGAAATAAATGGAAAATTCTCCAGTTTGTACATTAAAGGCTTCCAGGTTCAAAATAGTCCATGGGTAATAAATAAAGTTTTAAATGAAGGCTATTCTCCACTCTACTCAAAATACTGCCAAAAGGAAAAAAATATAAGGAGCTTTTCCCAGGTTATGTATAATTTTAATGTTGCAGTATCTGGGCTAAATTTCAAAGTATTACAGCAGTCCTCTTTGCCTCTAAGTCTCTCAGCCAAGTTTGAAAAACAATTTTATTTCTCAAGAATCTGACAAAGGGTCCTAAAATTGTCAGATACATCTCAATTTACATTTGGAGATTTTAAAAAAATAATAGAATGTAAAGTTAGGTAAAATGATCTCAGCTATTTCCTGGCCATGGCATTAACAAGTATTAATTGGGAAAAGCAAAAGGATGTTGGCTCTTGGTAAACTGCACAGACATAATTTATTTACCCTATTAGCACTGCCAGAACAATATGTTCTCATATCTGCTATAATATATTTTTAAATATATGGTTATTTTAAAAAATATCAATTTATATGGCTTTATATCATTACCCTGCTTCAGAGTATATAATTAATCACCAAGAGATAAAATTTTATTGCTTAATTTCTCACATTTCTCAAACAAACCTACTTAACTGGACACTAAAACATCTACAAAAGTGAAAAAAATTAATTTAAGACTAAAAGGAAAAAATTTCTAATCTCTAAAAGATTTTAAACTAGGAAAAGAGTTGACTACCTAGATTTTTAACTGCTACTACAATGTTTTGGCTTTCAGAATTAAAACAAATAACCCAAAGCACCCCTTAGGTTGATAACCTAGCCTAGAAGTTATTTTTCTATATCTAAGTATTTATTTCTTTACAAGAACAAGAACCCTGCAAGAACATGTAGTTCTAAGTTCAAGTACTAAGTTCTCCATATTCTTATACATATGGTATTCTTTTGGGCAGGGGTAGTAGAGGGAAATGATAATGAAATTATAATTCAATTTCTAAGGTCCTACACTAGCAGCCATCTTAAAGATATGGGAAATGTGATTCCCACCATCAAATGTTCAAATATGGTCTACACATCCAGAAAACTAACTGGTGTATTAATTAAACTAGGGGTTTATTACTAATAATGAGTCTTGAAACTTTTTCACCAAAACTACACTCAACCAATTAGATTTTTTTAAAAGAAATGAACTAAGCCATACACAAAGATACTCCTTTCTGTAAGCTTTTTGAAATGCTGCAAAAAGCAAAAAGACTCCTCTCTTTGAATGCTAAATAACATGATAAACTATTTTCAAATAGGCTTGCAACTTTGATAAAGTTCTAAACATTCATGATCAAAACTTTAAATTGCTTTCATTTAAGTAATATGACTTTTAAAAAAAAAACCACCCTAAATATGAAAATTAGCTCCTCCTGGCACTAGCCTAAATTTGTGATTAAAACAATTTTACTCAAATTCCTTGCCCTAAAAGTTGTGTTTTTTTAAAAAACTGTTGTTCTTATTATTTTTTTAAAAAGGGACTGTTTTACAATAGAATGAAAACAGTGTAGTACAAAAAGATGATAGTTTTTTAAAGTGCATTATTTAAAAATGTCAATTATCTTACTCTGGGCAACAAAAAAATAAAAATGTCTCTCAGTTATAATAAAACCACATTTATTGGAGTCGATCGTACCAATGTCTGGTCAAAAACTGTATACTTTCCCAATCCATCCCATGATGTTTTCCTGGTCCCCCGCTGCCGCAGACAGTTCAGCTGGTGTTGCTCACCAAGGCCAATGTCAAAGAGAATTTGGTATTCTTTTGTGTTCATTTATTATCCAACCAGTGTTGTGTTCCTGTGTTTGGGAAAAGGCTTAGCTTGACTGAGCAAGAGCATACCTAGAGAAACGCCTCTGCTTTTAAACACTATCTTTATAAAGAGAAAAGGGGGCGGGGGGGGGGAAGAAAAACAAAGACACTCAACTATCTTTCACAGTGAAGAGCTTCCCCTGTGCAGTGTTCAAGAATGAGATTTTTGAAAAAAATCATTTAAAAATCTACAAAATAAATCTTAAGTCTACCAAGATCTTCTCAACCGAGACTGCACATTAAATGCATATTAATTCAGAGAATTACAGAAAGTTATAACACATGAAGTAGGAAACACAACACAATCTAAAGCATCCACAGTATGCAAAAAGCCCATTAAAGATTTAGTCTTCATACCATTTGACAATCATTTTCAAATGAAAATAACCATATCCTACTCTACAAAAACTATAATTCTGTATATTATACTAACAAGGAAGGAAAGTAGTGACATAAAATTGCAAAGTCTAAATTATGAATTAGTAAAATTCCCAATTCTCCCCCTAAGTAAGAGGAAGGAACCATTGCTCAGTCAAGCCATTACCTTTTCCTCAACACCATTTTTTTAATTCAGAAGGGGATATTTTCTATATTTAGATCAGTAATAATAAAGAAAAACATGTACCTTTCTGTTGGGATAACCACTTTGACTATGGCTTGCGACAGAGTCTGTATATGAAGTCACATCAGATAATAAACATAGAATATGTGAGTATTGTTAACAAGTAACAAGCAAAAATATACATATGCATTGAAAATACTACACATCTAATCATAAGTTTTGCAGGCAATCACTGCTGTGAAGTTATACACTAAGCAATTACATCTATGCAAATGGATGTGTTCAGTGAACCATGAATGTTCACTAAATGCCAAGAATCAGAACATTCCTGCCAGAATGCACATCAATGCCCGGAATCGGTACTACACTGAGAAGTCTAAGATAAGGATTTTAATTTGTGAAATCATTAACTGTTTGCCTTGCACCGTACAAGTTTACTACTTTGTTCCCAAGCCTTTAAAACCAGCCCTGTCATTTTAAGTGTAATTCATTAAAGAACCAACAAATTCTTATAACTATAAATTAAGTTGGTTTTATGTTTATAAAAAAGTAAAGAATACTCACCCTTTAGTATGTTTTTACTATAGTTAGCTGCTTTAACCAACCATACATACCCTAAAAATTCTGACACCTAGTTGGTCCTTAAATATTACGTCAGCTAGTTGCCATCTAAACAAATCAACTATTTAGGAGGTCATTCTAATTGAAAACTAAGCCAACTGATTACAAAGTAGAAGTTTCTTAAAACAAAATGAATTTAACTACTACAAAACTAGCACCTAAATAATAAACCTGAAACAACAGGGAATAAGGAGGGAGAAAAAATAACTGAAAATTGGAATAGCATAACTAAATTTAAAGGAGTGACAGTAACAAAAATATGGCCAGATATTCCTGAGGCCTCATTTCAATACTGGGGTTTCATGGGCTAAGGCAGGGAACAGACTATATGTATCTTTTAAGGGTTACCAAACAGATAAGCACACACAATTCTATAAAATTGCAGAAAAGAAAAACTACCATAAGATTTAGTATTTACAAATTAGATGCGGCCCTATGTACATTTTTAAAATTACCTTCTCAAAATCCTCCTTGCTTTTAGGTGGAGGTAACATTGGAGCATTGGGGTTCTTTAATCTCTCTCTAGGCTGAGCATTGAAAGGCAGGCCGGATGGTGGGGGAGGAAGAGTGTGTTCCATCATAGAAGGTGGAATGTATATTGGATGTGGTGGAATAGGTACAGCTTTGCCCCACCCTAGTTTCATTTCAAAGGACATGATCATCTTTCCTACAATAAAGAAAAGTTATATCATCAAATATGTGGCTTATAAACAAAACCAAATATTTTAAATTACGTTTGGATTTTTTAAAGTTTATTTTTAAGTTTAAAACTACATTTCAAACAGTGAAAAGATTCTAAGGCTTCTGGACAGATCAGTGATGCTTACCATTTAGGTTTTTCAAAGCTCTCTCAGCATCTCTTCTATTCATAAAGGCCACAAAACCACAATTCCTTTCTCTTGCTCTTTCCTCATCTGTTCTTGGCCACATAATTTTGACACTGGCTAATGGTCCAAACCTCCCAAATTCCTGGCATAACATTTCTTCATTCATCTAAAAAAGATAAATAGACACTTTTATTCAAATTAAAACTCATTAATTCATACTTATGAATTTTTAAAATAAAATATAATTTACTTCAAATGGGTCAAATTCTGTTATAATAAACCTTCAAGGGGCACTGAAACAATTTCATTATGAATGAATTTCACCAGTGAACTATTAAAAATCACATTCTCAATCTGTAAGCTCACAATATAGAGTTATTGCATAGTCCAGCTCTGACTTTGTGGAAAAAAGTCAGTAGCAAAGGCAAGAAAGCAAACTACTTTATTTATTCCTTCACTCCTACCCACTTTCCTTCTTTCAAACTTCTGGAGAAAGAAGTTATTTTATTTTTGTAGATGCCTTAGGAATTAAAGCTGTATTTTTACTGTAGAATTATTTAGGCTGTTTAAGGTGGACAGGAGAACAAAAGGATACTTAGAAAGCAGACCCAGAAAAACCTCATTATTTTTTTTCCGTTCACAAATTAACACTCTAAAATATGAACATCAACAAAGAGAGGAAAGGAAAGCGACAAGTATACTGTAAGTGGCAAAACAAAAGTACAGGTCAGTCATATGATAGAGCTACCTGGACGAGACATAAAAGACAATCAGCCAAATAATGTGCCAACAAGTTTGTTCGTAGTGGAGTTTGATCATAGTGTTACGATATCATTGTGAAGTAATCTTAAGACAAAGAATACAGCTGCAAGTATTTCCAATTCCAAATTAGTGGTCTGCTTACTGTAGCGATTTTTAATACAATGAATGAACATGGGCTCTCTTGGAATTCGCAATGAAATTATTTACTGATATCTATTCCATTAAGCGTTACAGACAAGATGCAGGATCTTCCTATAGTGTCTCTTATAGAAAGTTACATGGACAGCGGGAAACATGCTTAAGGTACAAAGGAGAGCAAAAGGACACTTAGAAAGGGGGCCTAGTGGATCACTCCTCGAGACATAAAGAACAAATCACTATTACTACAGGTCATAAGCAATGACTTGTAAAATGTCTTTTCTCTTATTAATAGAGCTTAAAAAAAAAAGTTCTTCAAACAAATATCAATGAAAATCTATTAGAAAAGCCATTGTTGCTTGTCCTTCCTTTTCAAAGAGGCCCAATGATTATCACTATGCTCATACTAAAAACCGATCTGTCTTACTATCTGAAGGGTATTATGAGTTTTTACAACAGTCACCTGACAATTACAAATGCTTTAAGCACATATTTCAATGATACTCCACAACATGGAAATTAATTGCCTCAAAAGTTACCAATCTAGTTTTTTAGACTGTTTCCTTCCAAAAAGAAATATGCAGTAATATTCTGCTTACATCTATAGTATTACCTGTGGGTTAATGTTTCCCAGGTATAAATTTGTAGTACTTGGATCCCCCACATCATGCGAGCCAGGTGCATAGTCATCAAGGACTAGAAAAAAAAGGAAAAGGATTGTAACCCTCAGAATAAAAACACTGTTCAGAATGTGTGCCATGTCAAAGAGCAAGAAACTATATTACCACCAGATGATCTATTTCTTCGGGAAGGCGCGTCCACTAAAAAAAAAATAAACAAAATAAACAAAATGAGACCTCCTTACCTTTAATTACATTATTATTTCATTAAAGATTCTTATTAAAATAAATTTTACTTACTAGAACGACGCTGGCCATCTGAATCTGACTGAGGAGGTTCAAAACGACTTAGCCTGCCTTTTGTTTTATGTCTTTCATCACGCTCTTCTTGAATTCTGTTGAAAATATATTAAATCACTAGCAATGAGTCAAAAAATATGATCCTAGTGATTACGAGTAAAAACAAAAATTACGCATCCACTATATTCAAATCAGGTGACTTTTTACTACTTTCATGCTGGCAGTCACATTATTACTTTTAGGAACAAAATAACTTGATCACAACTACAGCTGCCATACAAGACAGCCCAGCTAATTGAGTCCCTTAGTTAAGTACAAAGGCAACTTATGCCCATCTTACTACTAATATCAAGCCTGAAACAGAAGAATTGTTTTTAAAGTATTTATTTTAAATTATTATATTTAATGAGGAGGAAATTAAAAGTTACAACTATTGAGAATTTATCAGGTCCTCTCTTATTTTTTTCCTCAAAAGGAATATATTTTTCCACTGCAAACAGGACTCCAGCCATTAGATAAAGCATTTTAATTCAACCCCACATATGGGAAATTACTAAGAGGCTTGACTGTGAATTTTATTTTAAGTTCACTTTCAAACCCTGCCCCACAAAACATAATCATAAAATCTTAAAAGAAAAAAATCTTAATGACAGAATAATTGGTAATAACTAATAGGTATACTGTGTGGGTCTTGTCTTCTATTTTCAAGGACCTATTTGACACACCTAGGATATTTATTCTCCACACTGTAAAACTTACTGTTTTAGTTCTTCTTTGAAGAGTTCCAAATTGCTCTTTTTCTTTTCTTTCTCCCCTTTCTTCAGTGGCTGTGAAGGATATGACAAGTTATGCTTCAGAAAATGGAAGGTTTAACAAAACAAATGGTTCAATAATTATACCATTTCTAAATCATATTTACCTCTTGGCCACTGATTTCTTTAATGTCACTCACTAATAAGATGATGCTGGTAAAAATAAAGCTTATCATATTGTCAAGTATCTTATATCTAAAAAAACACAATTTTGGCACTATTCTTAAAATAATGAGTTAAAAGAAAAAATTTAACCCAATACACCCGAAGCATTTTGCTGTTTTTAAGAAACACACCAAAACCCATAAATCTAAATAAGTACTGTGATCCAAAGCAGTCATTGTGGAAGATCACAGACTTGTCCAAAAGATACTGCTTACTATATTTTGCATCAATGCTTACAACTGTCTTCAAAGCCAGTTTAGAAGGTAAAAAAGGGCCCCAAAACCTAAGAACAAAGATCAGTCTCATTACTTTATCCCAGTATCTTCTTTTTGACCAAAAAGAAGCTTTTTATGCCCTGTCTGATCACTCCATTTGTTCACTGGACTTGGCTCCAGGTGACTTTTGGCTGCTTCCACAACTCAAACTATCCTCAAAAGGATAAAGATATGCTACTAATGCATATATATATATATGAACGTGTACAGGCTCGGAAGAATATCCCATGTGAGGAATCTCAAAAACCGTTATGAATAATGGGAGCTATTAGAATAAGCGTATTATGACCCCTAACTTGACTTTAAAGGGCAAGATGCTCATTTATATGTAAAACATCTGGTATGTTCATTTAAAATATAATCAATAATTTCTGGGTAAATCTTAAGCTGCAACCAAGTTTTCTTAACATACACTAACTGAAGTGCCACTGGGTTAGCATCAAATGTATGAACATTAAGAAAAATGCAAATTATTGTGCCATAGCAGTATAACTAAAGGAAGCAAAAGAAGAAACTGTTCAAAGCTTAAAGCCTGTCAGTGGTCATGTGCCATGTGCTGACATAGTACCATCTTCTGAATGTGAATGCTATTGGGTTAGAAAACACCAAAACTCACCACCTCCAAAAACAATACCAATGTCCTGCCTGCAGCGGAAGTACAGAAAGTAGTCTCAGCGAGGTCATCCACATAGACATGAAAGGTCAGTGATTTCTGAGTATGACTTACAGGTTTTTTGGTTTCTATGACAAGAAGGGATGGTGGCCTTTCATTGGAGGACTGATTGGGTGCATTCTTTTGATCTGCAAATCGTGAGGACGGCTTGTAGATTTTGCCTCGTTTTTCATCTGTTTCATGTTCTTCTATAATTTAAGAAATTGGGATACTGCTGTAAGTTTCAAACCTGTTTTTCAATCAATAAGCATTTAAATACCAACTATGTGCTAAGCATTGTGCCAGGTGGTAGATATGGCTGAGAGGACAAACAAGGATGTCTGGCATATCTACCAAAGCGAATAAAACTGGTTAAAGAAGCCCAGAGATAGACGTATACACGCATAAATACACACACATATATATAATATGTATATCATATGTTTCTTGCTCATAATCACTCTACTGATGCTGCAAGAATAAAATTGCTTAACTTTAATTAGCATTGCTCTCCCACCTATACTGATTACAGCATAAATTCCAATTTCATTAACACTGATTGGCATATATAATGTCTAGGGTTTAATGCTAGGTAACTGGGATGGGAGTTGAGAGGGGTAGGGGGGAGAGATGGGGATGGAGGAGTTGATGCAAGCTAGTAAGAATAAGAGATATAAACTTTAACTATAACCTAATTATGAAGGTGAACAAGAAATACCAAAAAATTACTATTCCCGCTCCCCCCCCCCGCCAAAAGAAAGGATCACGTCTGACTAATGTGGTAGGGGAAGTTAAAAAAAAAAAAGGAAAGCACATGAGGAAAGTGTTATTTGAGTTCAATAAAAAAAAGAATTTTAATTTGCAGAGTTTTGCAAGGTGATGGACAAGAGCAGTAAAGTACTGAACATGTTTTGGGAATGGCAAATAAGCCAGCATGGCTACAGCATTGAGCTCCTGAAGGGAAACAGTGTGAGGTAAGAATTAAAAGGCAGAAATTAGATTGCATTCAGTCCTGAATACCAACCTTAAATAAGACAGACGTTGCCAGTTTAACCACCCTAAATCTCTCTATTAAATATTTACAGAGAACTTTTGAAATGCTCAAACCAAAAGGTACCAAAATAATAAGTGGATCATGAGGTTTTTTTCCTTTTCTTACTGTCTATACTTCTCCCATTTCTTTTTTATTATTAGCAAATTCACTAGAGGGTACTAAAGGGTGGAAGGAAATTCTAATTAGAAGTTTTCTCCATTTGTTACCTCTCCCAGAAAATATAGAAGGGAAAACTGAAATTCATGTATGAGTGAAGCCTGGAAATTATTTATGGATTTCAATGACCCCTTTTCACAACTGCAAAGAATAATGTAAAGTCAGCAGGATCATACCATGTATTCCTTTCAATTTCATACCTTGAGATAGATCTGAAATTACTGCTGATCCATTAATTTAAAACAATAAATGTGGGAAAGCTAAAACAAAAGTTATGCTAAGACTTTGTGTCATTAGCCATGGCTATCTCTTCATCAGGGTTCTAGTCAAACTCTGCAGCTAACTAGTGATGATGTGGCCTTGAACAAGTCACCTGATTTCACTGGTTCTCAGCTGTTTTTTCCATCTCTAAAATAAGGATTATACTAGTTGTGAGGGAAGTATTTTGTAAACCGATCATGTACTTTCACTACAGGCTTCCTCTGATCTCTCTTCATGGTATTTACATGGCCCTGGGTCCTCGAAAGCTATAAACACAAGTTTTGGCAAGTCATTGCAAATTTTAAAAGGCTTTGCATAAAGACAGTCAAGGATGGATTGTGTTTTTCATCAGAAGACCAGCCCAGAGAAAGTCAGAGGAGGTTCATGTGCATTGAATGAATTTTCTTCAGCCACCTCAGCTTATTAAGACTATTTACTGGGCACAGAGGGACTGTGATCTGGAAAGCAGGGAAAACTCACCTATTAAGTACTGAAGCAAGTAAGTTGTTGTCCCTTCCTGTTGTAGGCTTTAAACATTTCCAAGGTTATTCTAGTTCTAACACTTTATGCTTTTACTCTCAGAAAAATTATCTGTGTTAAACAGAGAACTCTGAGATTTAATACAAAGCCAATCTATAATAATACTACATTTTGGTGTTTTATTTTGGTTTTTTGTTTTGTTTTGTTTTTTGGAGGGGGGAAGGTAGAGCAATTGGTGTTGAGTGACTTGCCCAAGGACACACGGCTAGTAAGTATGTCAAGTGCCTGAGGTCGAAGTTGAACTCCTGACTCCAGGGAGTGCTCTATTCACTGAGCCACCTAGCCACCCCCTTTAAAAAAAAAAGAAAGAAAAGGGCAATGTGGCCAAAAAGTTGGACCTAAAGTTAGGAAAGCTTCGGCCCAATTTCCACCCTGGGCACATATTTATGATAAGGCACAAATCCTTCTCAGTGCCCCTGGGCAACTCATAAAAATCTTAAGTTGAGAAAGCTTTCACACACTAGTTCTGAGCTACCTAAGCAAAAACTACTATAACTACAAAATCTACTATGACTACAGCTACCATATTCAAACTTACCTTTAGCAGCATTAACCACACCACCTCTCACAAATGTTTTCACTTTATTACCATCACTGCCTTCAAAAGCAGCAAGGAACTCTTCATAAATCTCAGCAGCTGCCTTCTCATCCTCCTAAATAAGCAAATTTAACAATTTAGTGTGTAACAGTTTAGTGTATGACTTTCCTACTATAAATCAAGTCATCCAGGTACATACAATCAGTTAAAATCTTCCAACCCTAAGCAGGCAAAATAATTTCTACCCATCAACAACTGCGAAGTTACTAACTAGGCAAATTTTATCCTGGGGAATAAAAGAATGCTTTCAATTACCAATGTAAACTGTTTTTCTATACTGAATAAAACCTATTTTTAGACATGCCCCAACTACAGAGCTTGACCTCACCACCTTTAGAAGTATCACAGTCACAGTAGAGGGATCAGGCAAAAGAGAAGGGAGGACAAATTACCTTCTTCTTCAGTTCTTCTTGCTCTTTCTTGCTCAAAGTCCTTTTAGCTGCACTCATCTTCCCAATGCTAAAAGCTTTGAGCTTGTTTTCTAGAAGAGGCTATGAAAAGAAAAGCAAGTTTAAATGTTTATATAAACAATTCTTAAAATATCTTTTTTCAGAACTTATGTCTAAGTTCCAAAGAAGGCTCTAAGCAAGAAAGGCCTCCCTGCCCCAGACCAGGGGAGAAGATTCTCTGTGCTGGGAAGAGTACCAACAGATAGACCCAAGGTGCAAGTGCTTCTCTCTGGTCTTTCCCTTCATCTGCCAAAAGGCAGTGGGAAGGAAGAGGACCCTCTTCGAGATCCTATAGGAGTGACAGGGGAGAGACAAGAAGGAATGGTGAAATTATAAACAGGAGAGAATGAAAACAAAATTTAAAACCTTTCCTATGTTAATGTTTCAAATATCACAAAATAGATTCTTCATTTTACATCACCAATTTGAAATTCTGGAGGGGGAGTGAACAGTAGGCGGGGCACCCACACACACAATCCTTTAGCAGAGGTAAGAGATCTACAAATGCGGTATACTGAATGTGTATTCAGTACATTTTTCAATGTATTGCTCAGTTATGCTTATTTTTTTCCTCTTTTTTTGTCTTTTAAAAAATAGCATTTGCTTAGTGGGATGACTGAGAGGATGATGTGAAAAAAATCTATCAATAAAAATTCATTTAAAAAATTTTAATTACAATTTGAAAATAATGAAATCTTTTTCATAACTATTTAAGATAAACTTTCCATTTAAAAAACTATATATCATAAAGTGACTAAACCAACTACATAGCTTTTAAAACCAGAATGATTTAAAGTCATATCATTTTTATATCTGGATCAAATGTCTCAGTTACAGGGAATCAAAATACTTATCAGTAATACAAATTAGTTTACTAAGCACTGTCCTTTATTTAATCATCCAATTATATAGTGGGCTATCTTTGCAATCATTTACTTATCAGTAAAAAAAAAGTTAACCACTTATTCTACTGTGATATATGAGTACCTAACATTATCATAAATTATCTTGTAAATACTTAAATTGGTAGCATAATCTGTATATTTAAAAGCAGGCAAAACTATCTAAGTTATGTCTTTCATAAAAGAGTAATCATAGGGTGGCTAGGTGGCACACTGAATAGAGCACTAGCCCTGGAGTCAGGAAGACCTGAGTTCAAATGTGACCTCAGACACTTAACACTTAACTAGCCATGTGACCTTGGGCAAGTCACTTAAACCCCAATTGCTCTGCCTTCCCCCCTCCAAAAAGCAACAAAAAAAAACCAAAAAGGGTAATCCTGGTAAAAGAACAAGATATTCTGCAAACAGTTGCTATTCTTGGTTCGAAAATATTTTTTTATTTCAATTTAGATATGAAATTTTTTCATTTCTTGAAAAAAAAATCATCTTTTTGCTGACATATACTCCAATGCCACAAAAATAAAATTTAAAAGTTATCTAGAACTTCTCAAGACTGCATCCATCAAGTGTATCTTCACCACCAGTGGTAAAATTCTGCACCTCATTTTATTTTCTCTTAAACTTCATTTTGTTCCATTTGTCTCCCTGGCTCAGCTTGTTCGGTTCTTGACTTTTAGCCTTTTCTAAATCGGTGCATCCTTAGCCTTTTCCTAATTCTCTCACCAGAAGTGGATCTTCAGGTCATAACACGAAAGGGACCTCACCAGTCATTTTACAGCTGAGAAAACTAAGGCCCAAGGAGATTCAGTGATTTAATCAAGGTCACAGCAAGCCATAAGCATTTGAGGATGCATCTAAGAGCTGAGGCCTCTGACTTTCCATTGTACCACTTGCCAAGTCTTGACTGAATCATTTCTTCTTTTTAAAAAAAAAAATTCTATTTGTTTATTTACTTTTAGTTTACAAGATTCAGTTCCACAATCTCTTGACTTTCAAATTTTCT
>CM053591.1:160822596-160860046 GCA_028646515.1 Pseudochirops corinnae | reverse complement strand
GAGTGAACAACGGGGAAAAAGAAACAAATCCAAACATGGAAAAGAGCGATAGCATGTAGGTTGCTTCAGTCTCCATTTAAACTCTGTTCTTTCTAGATCTTTCTCTGAATGTAGATATCTCCTTCCATCCTGAGACTTGTAGAGTTGTCTTATAGCTGTGAGTTGCTGAGAAGAGTCCAGTTTATCAAAGTTGGTCGTCACACATACGATGTGTCTGTGATTGTGTACAAATTTTTCCTGGTTCTACTCTTCTCACTTAGCATCAGTTTGTATAAGCCTCTCCAGGTGAATATGAAGACTGCCTCCTCCCCATTTCTTATAGCACAGCAGTATTCCATTACATTCATATACCATAACTTATTTAGTCATTCCTCAATTGACGGGCAACCCCTTAATTTCCAGGTTTTTGCCACCACAAAGAGAGCTGCAATAAATACTTCTGTACATATGGGTCTTCCTCCTACTTCTATGATCTCTCTGGGGTACAACCCCAGAAGTAGTATTACTGGGTCCAAGGGGGTATGCAATTATTTATAGACCTTTAGGCATAGTTCCAGATTGCTCTCCAGAATGGTTGTATCAGTTCACAGCTCCACCAACAATGCATTAGTGTTCCAATTTTTCCACATCCTCTCCAGCTTTTGTCATTTTCCTGTTTTGTCATCTTAGCCAGTCTGACTGGTGAGATGTGGTACCTCAAAGTTGTTTTGATTTGCATTTCTCAAATCAATAGTGTGACATTCCTTCTTAAGTCAAGGACAGAAAGCTTGGAAGGGACCAGTTCACAAGCCATCTCTCCAAGCATATGAGAACACTGCCCCCTTACTCCCCCCAAACATACTGCCTGCCTTTGTTAAGAAGGCCTCCCTGGATGAACCAAAGGCCCAGTATAGGGCAACTCAGAGGCCAAACCTGACCAAGACAACAAATGAACAGCAGAGAGCAGAAAGGCCATTCAGCCAATTGTCCATGATTCCATATGGAGAGCTTCATTCCTCTGGATCTTGAAGGTCTTTCTTTCTTAAAATGTAAGTAACCAAAGGAAAAGGATGAAAATTGACACTGTGGTCATCCTAAAGTTTAGTTTACACCTTCTAAGTACTAGATGACCTTCAGGTGAAAGCAAAAATGTAGACAAGGTGGGGTGAAAGAGGTGGATGAAGGGGTACTGACAGAGAAAGTCAAATGAGAGAAAAGATAAATTTTGTGGAGAAAGTACAGGACTCAAAATTCTTAAAGCAGAGTCTGAATCAAAGCTCTAGTATTCATTAATGGTGTGATCATACAGAGCAATCAAATAACCACTTCAAGCCTCAATCTTCTCATTTGCAAAATAGGAATAATGCTTTTGTTGTGATACAGTGACATGTGCATTCCAATAAAAGACCCTCACTGAACGCTTTTCCAGCTTAGGAGAACACATTTACCCTCTGCTGACTGACTTTGAGAACCTTAAACTTATCATCTAGAGCAGCGGTTCTCAACCTGTGGGTCACAACCCCTTTGGGGGGTTGAACGACCCTTTCACAGGGGTGGTCTAAGACCATCAGGAAACACATATATCCGATGGTCTTAGGAACCGAGACACCGTTCCTCCATCTCTCTATCTGTCTCCAGGCAGGTCCACCCACATACAAGTATTAAAGGGTCCTGGAATTAGGAAGGTTGAGAACCACTAATCTAGAGGCATCAAAAGAGATGTAGGGCAATATATTCAAAAATCATCTTTCAAACCACTTTTGAGACGTATTCTCACAGGCTGTTTTCCCCTTTGGTACAGAGCTACACAAAGGTTATAGTTTACACCTAATCAAAAGTGATTTTGAAATTATTTTTAAAGAGCCTTGAAAGCACACTGACATCAGTTTGAAAGGCCAACCATAAATAAAATTGGTTTTTGGACACATGTTCTACAAGTTAATTAGATCAGGAAGAAAAAGGAGGCAAGAGTTCTTATTTGTTTTCTTTGGGGGTAAGGAATGGTCTCTAAACTATCTGTATAGGAAAAAATTTGTTAATATTTATATTTCAAATAACTCAAAATTTCATCCTTAACATTTTACCAGAAATTAAAACTGAAAAAACTCCAGTAACAAGTTAATGTATGCAAAAGATTACTCTTTTCACAACAAATATATTAATGAAAGTTAGAATAACACATTTTTAAATGAAACAAGACTGAGATATATGTTTGAAATTTAATAGTTGAATAGCATGAAAAATTTAAAGTGAAAAGCACCAATACTAAAGCACAGAGCAAATGCTGCACTCAAGTTATTTTTTTCTAACTCACCCTTGACAGATTTTGATGCGGAGAATCACAAAGGTTCTCACGGGTACTTTCTGTCCTATAATTGTGCTTCCTTGGGCTCTTAGGTCGTGTCCGACTTGGCATATCTGTATCTGAGGGTCCAGCTGCATCCATCTTCAGAAAAAAAAAAGCAAAAGAAATGATATCTGAAGATTATATAGTCCCCAAGCTCCTAAAGATATTTTTCCTTAAAAACTAGACATGAAAAAGTATAAATCAGCAGGTCCTATTAGCAGATTAAAAATTGCTAATTTGAGGAAGAAGACTGTCTACTGAGAGTCCCTTCTGTTTGTCCCTTCCTCCTTATAATTTACTTTACATAAATCATAAGAATGGATATGATTCAGGTTTCACAACCTGTATATACTAAAAGAGGGAAACCTTTCTATGTAAAAAAAGAGGTCATGAGCTCAAAATTTTAAAATTTTGAGCTGGGCTAGAACTGGTTTCCCAAAATTCACATTACTTAATATTTACTTCATGACACTTCCTTGTTTTCATTTAACATCCATGACTTTTGTAGATTAAACCTGTGAGTCAACTGTCTCTACTAATGCAGATCAACATCTGTTCTGAGACTTACACTCTTAGAGAGATGGATGGAGAACTGAGAGTTTAAGTGCCTTGCACAGGTCACACAGCCACTGGGCATCAGGAGGGAGGTGGACCCAGGTCTTTCTGACTCTGAGGTAGGTCTCTCTCCACTCCAATACACTGCCTGTCCTGTCATTTTTTGAAATGTTTACTTCTAATGACTTTTCGATTAGTGAATCCATATAAACTAAGCATTTATTTCCTTGCCTTAACACTAAATTATGAAAATCAACATAGCCGCAATATTCAAAACTATCCTTAGAAGTTATATGGCAAAGAATAGTGTAGTATAGTGGAAATCACACTGGATCTGGTAGATCTGAGTTCAAATCCTGACTTTGTCACTTACTACTTGTGTGATCTAAGTTACTCTCTGGGTCTCAGCTTCCCCATATGTAAAATAATTAGCTTGTATTATGATGATCTCTAAGATACCTTATGTTACTCTAAATCTATGACCACACAAGTTACAAATATTCTAGGTGACAATTTAAGGTGATACTTAATTCACTACATTCATTAAAAAATATTTAGAATTATCAGGCATTGAGGAATACATCAACACGAATCAACAAACTCCCAACTTATAAATGTAACTCCACCGGATATCATTAAGTGTAAAATTATTATTAGAGCAACTAAGGGCAATCTATTTCTTCAAGCATTGTTCCATTGCCACCTGTGGCATGCAGTGGTCTGGAACCATCCCAAATCCCTGGTAGCTTTCACATCTTTCTCACTGTGTTTTCAAGGACCCTTCCCACACCACAGGCAAGTTGACCAGCCATCTAGTTCTCCTCTCTTCACTATTTGGATGATGTTATTCCCCAGGCACCAGTGCCATTTGGAACATTTTATCAATGGCAGAGGTCAAGATTGAGAAAACACACTCGTCAGATCTATGGATGACAAAACTGATAAGGATCATGAATGGACTGGAGAACAGAATCATGATTCAAAAAGATGTCGACAGGCTGGAAAGATGAGCCAAAATTAACAAGATTAAATGTATACAGGGATGAAAAAAGAACATCCTGAAATTTTCCATAAAAGCAATCAACTGAATAAATAAAAGTTGTGAGAGACCTAAAACTCACAGCAATTCAAGTGAAAAAAGTGGGAGTTAGTAGACTGTTGGGTGATACCCTACTCTGATATTTTAAAGGATCAGTGATATTTCACTGACAAAGGTCATACAGATATCAATTCACCATACTTTCTTCTAATCCTTGTCCATGTATTCCTAAAAATCCTGCAGTACACTGGATGTCTTTCTCTTTCCTATATAATTTCAGGGATACCAAAATGAGGCAGAGGAGTGCAATGAAAAAGGAGGTAGATTTGGAATCAGAAGAAAATTTAATTCAAATCCTCCCTCCTGCATGTACCACTTGTATAACCATAGACAAATCACATAACTTCCATAAGCCTTGGCAGCTTCACTCCTCTGCAAATGGACAATTATACCCATGTATCGCTTTCCCCTGGGAAGTGTTATAAAACAAAATAATGTAAGAAAAACATTTTGCAAACCTTAACAATGATCTCTCAGTGTCACCTACCATGACTACTCTTCTCCTAGATAATCTCTCCTCTCTAGGACTTTGTGACATGACTCTCTGGCTTGTCCTCCAACCTCTCAAAAACCACTGCTCAGCCTCCCCTACAGAACCACTGGGTCCCCCCAAAAGCTCTGTCCTGGGCCTCCTTCTCTTCCTACAGTCTTTCACATGGGAACTGATCAGATGCCACAGGTTTCTATATCACCTCTCCACTGAAGGTGCTCAGATCTACATAGCCAGCCCTAGTACTTCTCCTAAACTACAGGATCAAATCACAAACTGCTCACTGGACACCTCAAGTTCCATGCATTTCAAAAATATTGTGCACAAAACTGAACTCATTTTCTTCCCCCAAAATATACTCCTGTCCCTATCTTCTTTCCTTCTGGCAAGACACACTACCATCTTTCTAGTCATGTAGCTTTGAAACTCTGGTATCATATCCTGGACTCCTCACTCACACATCCCATTACAGATCCACTGGCAGATTTTTTTAACCTCCATAACATGTGTCCCATTAGTCCCCTTCTCCAGAACCACACAACTGCCACTCTAGTTCAGGGCCTCATCCTCTCTCATCTGGACTCTACTGTCATTGAGAAGGTTTCCCTGTCTCAAGGCTTTGCCCACACCTCTACAGAGCTGCCAAAGGCAATTTCCTCAAACACAGATTTGACCATGTCATTCTCTGCTCAGTAAAACCTAATGGACTCCAGGCTCACATATAAATTCAAGTAGGCAGGTAAAGCCCTTTACAACCTGACTCTAATCTAGCTTTCCAGCCTTACTATCCATTACTTCCCTTCACATTCACATACCTCATTTGATACCTACAAAAATCTTCATTTAGAAAACTGAGTCTCAGAGAAGTTAACTAACTTGTCTATGTCACAAAGTCAGTGTGCAGGATTAGGACTCAAACTGATATTTTGAGTCACCAAATCCAATGCTCTTCACCTTACTGTACCACTGCATAAGGGAGAAGTAGGACCAATGATTAGAAGGGACAGACAACTTTATCTTTATATAAAGGAGGACCTTTGTAATGATAGTTATTTAAAAATGAAGTAAAGTGCTTTGCCATACAAAATAGTGGGCTTCCTGTTGGTCCCTGGAAGCCATTCAAAGCAGATGCTAGATCATAAGCTGTCAAAGATGCTATCAGATGAATCTCTGTGTTTGCAGAACGGGTTGGGATATAGATAGATATAACTTTTAGGTCCCTTTTAACTCTGATTCTAATATAACTTGGGCTAACATGATCAAGAATTTTTTTTGGCTACGCAATCCTAAAAAGTAAAATCCTCTCCTGAAACTGGGCAAACCTTTTTGAATACTTTAAAACCTAACATTAGCCAAAAGGAGAAATCTTGCTTGTTACAAAAAAGGCCCCATGTCCAAATAACTGCTATATTCCATTTCAAAATGGCAAAAACCCATCATCATAGTGATACGATGTGCTACTGGGGAAATGAACACTCCCTCTCTATAACTTTGTTTAAAAAAAAAACCATCTTAGAGCATTCCTGTGCCCAGAAAATGCACCATCCTCCTGGATATAAATTTCTCAAAATTTTGCTAGGCTGGTCCTCCAATGACATAATGCATACTCCAGGCCTATATGCAAAGCTGTTCTAGTGTAGAAGGACCTGCTGTAGCTTATGACTGTTACTAGTATGGTCTTCAAGCACCCAGAGCCACTGCCATATGATAAAATGTCCTAGAGCCAGGATTCAGAAACTTGTTTTTGTTTTGTTTTCATATTTTTGTAGCTATATTTCAATTTCACTGGCTTACTTTGTAATCCTATTTTATTTTATTCATTTAAAAACATTCTAACAATACATGCTGGAGGAGGATATGGAAAAACTGGGACACCAATGCACTGTTAGTGGGACAGTAAACTGATTCAATCATTCTGGAGAGCAATTTGGAACTATGCCCAAAGGGCTATAAAACTGTTTAACTTCTGACTCAGGAAAACCACTACCAGGTCTTTATCCTCAAGAGATCAAAAGAAAAGGAAAAGGACCCATAATGTACAAAAATATTGATAGCAGTTATTTTTATGGTGGCAAAGAATTGAAAAGTGAAAGGATGCCCGTCAATTGGGGAAATGGCTAAACAAGTTGTAGTATATGACTGTGATGGAATACTACTGAGCTCTAAGAAATGACAAGCAGAATGCTTTCAAAACCTGGGAAGACTTATACGAACTGATACAAACTGAAGGACACAATAATAGCAATACTGCACAATAATACTGTGAATGACTTGGCTACAAATCAGGACTTATGATGAAAAAAGGCAGCTAGGTGGCAAAAACTGGATAGAGTCAGAAGCCTAGAAGTCAGGGAAACCTGAGTTCAAATATGGCCTCAGACGCTTACTAGCTGTGTGACTCTGAGCAAGTCAATTAATCCTCTCTGTCTCAATCTCATCATCTGTAAAATGAGCTGAAGAAAATGGCAAACCACTCCAGCACGTTGTTGCTATGAGAACCCCAAATGGCGTCACAAAGAACTGGACATGACTGAAACAACTGAACACTAACAATAACAATAAAGTACAATGAAAAATGGTATTCCGCCCCATAGAAAGAACCTATGGGAGTCTAAATGCAGATCAAAGCATATGTTTTTTACTTTATTTTTGGAAGGGTTTTTGGGTCTGTGTTTTCTTTTGCAACATGGCTAATATGGAAATATGTACTGCATGACTGCATGTGTATAATCTACATTAAATCACTTGTTTTCTCAAGGGAGGGGAAGAGAATTTGGAACTCAAAGTTTAAAAAAATGTTTAAAATTTTTTTTCATGGGGCGGCTAGGTGGCTCGGTGAATAGACAGAGCACTGGCTCTGGAATCAGGAGGACCTGAGTTCAAATTTGACCTCAGACAGAGTTATGGCATTTACTAGAGAAATTACCATTTATGACTTTAATAAGCTTTTTTAAAAAATACTTTCTCCTAAATAGGACTAGAATAAAAAATAAGGTTACCAAAGCTACAAAAATCATATGAAACAGAATTACAAAGAAAACAGCACTGCAATCAAAATTTTAATGTAACATCCACAAAGGTTATAACAGTAAGGAAAGAATATTCTTTCTCAATTACTCCATTCTTATCTTTTATACTTACATGTGCCTCTGAAGAGCCAGATGAATGTACTGTGTCTGATGATCTAGCCTGTGAACATAAGAAAAATAAAGTCAATTTGCAAACAGAGAAAAAAGTTTTTGTACTCCAAACAAGACATGCCATTTCTCTTGGTATAATTTACCCTTCCAACTTTGCTGTCACATCTTCTCAACTAGCAGAACTGAATATAGGCAGAGCCCCCAACATAAAAATAGACTGCATTTCAAACAAGTCACTTGTAGGAAGTTTAAACCTCTCTACCTGTCCAGTAATCTGAAAATTCAAACATGGATTATATCCTAAATACCTACCATAGGTCCTACAGGATACTATGCTAGACAATGAAGATGCCAAAAAGGAAAAGTTAAATCCCTAACAATTTAGCATCTAGCTGATATATGCATACAAATAATATACAAATATAATACACCATTAGAATGAGCAAAGAATACAAAAGGAAAGACAGACGTGAGAGATTAAAAGGAGGAATCTTCTTTATTTGGGGAGAAGGAAGCTGTACCTGAGCTGTGTTTAAAGGAAGAAAAGCATTTCAAAAGCAATGAGGGATGAACTGAACAAATGCATGACATTTTAAAAGGCAGGATAAGCTGGGGGAAGACTTTAGATAAGGGAAGCAGTAGTATAAAACAAGGCTTGAAAAAGTTGGGAAGACACCAGACCACAGAGGACCCCAAAGGCTAGATTCAAGCATTTGTATTTTATTCCAGTTAATACAGAATCACTGAAGGTTGTAAAGCAATGAAATAGGGTATATAACATGATTATATGCATTAATATCACCATGGCATGAGTGTGTGAATAGCTTGGAGAGAGAAAAGGTTATTTTTTAATTACTGCAAACGACCACAATTTGCATTTCAGTGCTAAAGTGCTACAACAAAAACAAAAGCAATTCACAAGATACTGAAAGAAAAAAATCTCAGTACAGAATCTCTGATACCGGTTAAGAGCAAAAACTAAAGATTTAGATTTTTATTCAGTTATTAGACTTTGCAAATCTTTTTTTTTTTTTTTTGCTGATCACTGTGGCAATTTCAGCACAAGAAAACTTAAGACTTGTGAGCACTCACAGAACAGACCCTTACCCCCTCCCCCCCAGGCTCTGTTCCTGCACCCACAAAGTCAGTACAGTGTTCACTCACTGCAAGGTTTTTTACTTTTATCTTTGATCCTGAGCCCCCCAGCACAGCTCCTGGCACAGGGAAGCTACTTCTGATTTTTCATCTGAACTCAGAGTTCATCTAATCTGACTCCCAAAGGCCTTTCTAGTTCTAAATCCATGAACTACTGTCTAATATTTAATTAGAATTTTAAATTCCACCCACAGAATTTATTGTATGTTCTCAAGTTACTGTTACTGACTGTGGTCTTAAAAATTCAATGCTCTTATCTGGAAGATGGCCAGCATTTTACACTTGAATTAAAAAGAAGAAATGGGCTTAAAACAAAGGCTTTATGTGACAGATGAGGAAACTGATACAAAGTGACTTGCCCAATGTCAAATGGTAATCATCAGGGTCTTAAATCTAGTTCTTTTGACTCCAAAATGTAGTCTTCCTACTATACTAGCCACTGACATAGAACAGCTGAATCAATTTAACTGGTAACAAAAGGATATTTAATACTCTTGAAACAAAATAAAGTAACTACTACTAACAGACCTTAATTTCATCATTGCAGACTCCTCTACTAGAAGGGAAAATAGATTCAGGGTTGGAGGGTAGGAGCCATCAGAGGCCATCTGATGTAATATACATATCCCAACAAATTTCACATAAGAGGTCATCAGCCTTTGCTTGACTCACCAGTGTTTTTTAAATCCATGCTCTTTATTTTTCACTGTCCTTACCTTAACTCAGGCCCCTATAATTACAACTATTATAACAGCCTTCTAAATTGGTCTTCCTACCTCTAGGCTCTCCCTATTGTGATCTACAATTCACACTGCTGCCCATTTAACTCTCCTAACACATCGGTCTTAACACGTTAAATTAAAAAAAAAATTTTTAATCAAAAAAATTTTTTTTAATTTTAATTTTAGAGATCTACAGTTATATCTTTTCATCCTTCCTCCCGCTACTAATGGTGCCAACTTCATCATAATCCTTTGTTTCAGAGTTAATTAATTAATTTAAAATGTTTTTTTTCAGGAGCTACCAACTGCCTTTCATATAAGGAAAGTACAGGGCAGCAAGGTGGCACAGTTGAACAGAGCAGCAGCCCTGGTATCAGGAGAACCTGAGTTCAAATCCAGCCTCAGACACTTAACACTTACTAGCTGTGTGACCTTGGGCAAGTCACTTAACCTCAGCTGCCCTGCATTCCCCCCTCCAAACAGCAAAAAAAACCAAAACAAAAAAAAGGTAAGGAAAGTACAAACTCTTTAATGTAAAATTTAAAGCTCTCTATAATCTGACTCCAACCAATCTTTTTTCCAGTTTTATCACCATTCATCCATTATATACCCTAAATAGGAGTTCTTAACTTGAGGCTCATGTACTCTTAGGATACATAAATTTAGATGAAAAAACAATTATATCTTTATTTTCAATAACGTCTAACTGAAATTTAACATTTGCTTCAATGATGAAGGTAGGCAACAAAGAGTCTATATGGCAGACTTGCCAGACTTGTCAAAAGGGTCCATAACCAAAAAAAAAAAAAAAAAAAGAACCTCTGCTCTAAGTTCTACAAAATGTGGGATACTCTCTCCATTCTCATCCCTCTTCTGTTTCAATACCACTTCTGTTCTCATGAACTACCATGTGCCTGGAATGATTTGCCTCTTGGTGAAATTGTTCCCCTTCCTTTAAGACTCAATCAGGAACAATCACTTCTACAAAGGTGATTTTTCCAAATGGAGATTCTCATCAAATCTTCAGAACTCTTCTGGGTCTGTCTTTTGTATATATTCTATATACTTAAAAGATTCATGATTTCATCCAAATGGGTATTCCCTCGACCAGTGCGGACTATAACCCCTTTGTGACATAATAAATGTTTCAGAATTACTAGACCCAAAAAAATTCAATGTTATGCAGCTAACCTGGTGATGAGATTCACCATACTTAGCAAGGCTGGTTCTTAACTACTTTAGAGCTCTGTGGTATAGGGGATAAAGCATTGGGCCTGGAGTCATAAAGATCAGAGTTAAAAAATTCAACCTCAGGCATTTGTTAGCTGCATGAACCTGGACAAGTCATTCAAGTCCCGTCTGCCTCAGTTTCCTCAACTGTAAAATGGAGATAATAATGGCACCCACCTCACAGGGGTGTCATGCAGATCAAATAACGTAATATTTGTAAAGACTTAGTACATAAACGCTTCCTTCCTTCCCTCCCATCACTCCCTCCTTCCTTTCTTCTTCACTTCCTGGCATTTAATAAATGATTGAGGAAATTAACTAAGAATGTTAAAAAAAAACACCAAAAAGAATGCTGAAGGGTTCACTTCTTTTCATTCACAAACAAAAAGTTCACAAACTTTTCAAAGTTTACCACCTTCACGCAACTTTGTTCTTCCTAACTGTGTATCTGTCCCTGGTGTTTTCCACAACTTTCCTCTATGCTTTAACAACCAAGCTTAAAAGGAAAGTTGGCATATAATGAAAAAATTTGTAGCTAAAATTAGCCTATGAACTGTCACCTTAAAAAAATCAAGCACCAAAGCATATTCTCAGATGTCACTGACCTTACTAATTATAGCCTAGAATAAAATACAAATAAAGGGAAATGTGCAGGAATTTTCAATAATAACCCAGAGGAAAAGGCCTACATATTTCTCTGTTACAGGTAAGAACTATCACTTGTCTCCCATCCCTTATATGCAAATTGTTACCAAAGCCTGTCGATTTCACCTTTACAACTTGAATATACCCCTTTCTCTTTTCTGACAATGCTACCACTTGAGTGTAGGCCCTCATCACCCAGCTAATTCAATAAATTCTAGTGGCTTCCTATCACCTCCAGGATCAAATACAAAGTGTTCTATCTGGCATTCAAAATCCTTTATAACAGCCCTCTCCTGCCTCCTTATACCTTAGTCCCTAACACATAAGTCTTCCATTCAGCGATACTGGCTGTTCATGAACATGCCTCCCAAGCATTTTCTCTGGCTGTCCCCCATTCCTGGAACACTCCTCCACTGCAAACTACTGGCCTCCCTGGATTCCCTTCTCCAGGTCCTCTTCATTCTACACCGCCTGCCCTCTTTTAATTACTTCCTATTTGTCCTGTCTACAGCTTGCTCTGTATACAGGTTTGCATGGGATCTCCCCTCTTGTCTCTTCTTGTATCCCCAGTGCTTTTGGTACAGTGCCTAGAACACAGCAGGCATATAAAAAGCATTTCTTGACCATTACTTAACTAGTATTTCTTCTGATGATACTTCTCAAAACAACTCAGAAACAAAGGATGATGATAAAGTAGGACCATTACTTGGGGATGGGGGAATGAAAAGATAAAACTATGGACCTCCAAAATTTAAAAAAATGAGTAGGAGTTTTTTCTATCCCCACACTGCAATTTCCAGCTGTTTTCCCAGGAGACATTCACTAGTTAATCTGAGAAATAGGAACATTCAACCCATCACCAAGATTAGTTCTTTCACATTTTGTTACTACCTTGTTAAAAATTTCCATTAAAAAACATAAATAATGGAAATTTATGCTTTTATTTTTATTCTTGTTTTTGTGTTTCAATATTTATATGTAGCTAAGTTTATAATTTTAAAAACTCAAGTATTTCTAAGTTCAGCCTTACAATTTCCCATATTTCATCAACACTCCAAAAAATAACACTATATTCAAAATGTGTCACATGCAAATAGAACTCAAAAGAAATTAGCAAAAACTGGCATTAACTCAGAATCTAGAAAGGGCAGGTTGGAGCTAAGCTGTGAAGGGTTTTAAAAGCCTAACAAAGGATTTTATATTTTATCCTACAGGTAACAAGGAGTTTATTGAGTAAGGAAATGACATGGTCAGACCTGAGCTTAAGAAAAATCCTCTGGCAGCTGTGTGTATTGTAGACTGAAGGAAGAATAGAGACTTAAGGCAGGGAGACTAATCAAGTGGTTATTAAAATAGTTCAGATCAGAGGATATAAGGACTTGAATTAAGGAGATGGCTGTGTAAATTGAGAGAAGGCGTCAAAAGAAGAAATGCCATAGAGTTTTTAAAAAACAACTAGGCAATATCTGGCAACTGGGTAGATACATGGGGTGAGGAAGATAATGGGAATCAAAGGTAATGTTAGGGTATAAACCTAGATGGCTAGAAGGATGGTGCTTGCCCTCCACAGAAATAGCTAAGTTGGGAAGAAGATTGGGTTTGGTGAAAAGATATGTGTTCCATTTTGGAAGTGTCAAGTTTGAGATGTCCAATAGGCAGGTGAGGATATAGAATTGGAGCTAGATACAGCAATCTGGAAATCACCTGTTTAGAGATGATAATTAGACCTATGGAATAACACTAAGGGAGTATGATATGGATGATGATGCAGCAAAGGAGATTTGAGCCCAAGAAGGGTCCAGATACACAGAAGGACAACTAGGAGACAAGGACCTCACCTAAACTCAGGAGAGTATCCCAGAGGAAAGTGTGATCCAACACTTTGTGTGCTCTACTTTCTCTAGAAAATATGATACATGAGAAAAACCCATCCAGTCTGGCAATTGAAAGCTTCTCACCTTCTACTCAGGACAAATACAAGAAAAAAGAATACACTGGGGCATATGTGCTCCTCCTTTTGCTGCTGGGGAGGCAGTAGTATAGAAAGTCTACAAAGAACCTGACAAGCTCCTCCAAACTAAGCCAATATGTTGACTTTAGTATAGAAGGGGCAAAAAATACTTCGGAAACAACTATCTGGGATGAAGACAGGAAAGAGCTCAAAGGCCTCCTACTTGTGTAGCATGAATAATGAATTCAATGAGTCCAAAATTGCTGGATGTGTCAAGTACGAATTGTCACCAAAAAAAATTAATGTAACCACGTTAAGAAAGGAATGAGAGTTGAGATTGTTTCTGGGTTCTTTTAACCCTCTCTGAGACTTGGTTTACACTAAGAAAATCTAAGAATCCTCACATATTAGCTAAGTCACTAAAGGTTTCAAAAGTGTTTCAGAGAAAAAGAGGGAAAATAAAAGAAATTTTAAAAATCCCAAAGGGAGAAAGAAAGTAGGAGCCAAAGCAACAATTTAATTTTTGGTCAAAAGGAAATGCAAGTAACCTACCAAAAAAACTGTTAGAAGCGTTCTGCTAAGTTTAGATTAATAACAAAAGTGAGAAAACTGAAAAGACAGACCCTGGAATTATAATGCTAATACAAGCAGACTAAGTAACCAACAAAATTAAGAGTTGTAACTAACAAAGTATAGTGCACAGCCACTCCTGCTAGGGGAAGCTAATGAAGGATGATTTCACTGCTCACTAAAAGCAATAAGAAATATTCTATGAAAGGCTGGTCATCTCATATTGATGTCTGTGTTCATGATTAATATTAAAAAAAGACCACCATCAAGAGAATTTCATCATGTTTACCAACATCTTTTCATAAGATCAAGAAATACAGAAATTCTGGAAAATATTGCTAAGATCTTCCAAACCAAATCAAGACTTAAGTAATTTCAATGCGAAAGCACAGAGGAGAAAGGCATAAAGTATCTTTGGAAAATATGCCTCAGGATTAAGAAATTAGAAGACAGCTAAAAGACTCACACCTGTTTATCATTAATACTTTCTTCTTTAAAAAAAATAAATAAAATCAAAAAGCATTCACCAAAGATTTTCGGTAAGTCAGGTACTGAGCCAGGCACTATGGCTACAAAGACCAAAAGGAAGCAATCTGCCAATGAGCTTAAACTGTAAGGAGAGGAACACAACAAACACACAGAAAACTAAACAAAATATAGAAAAGCACACATTATCTCACTTGATCCGTTTTATTTATTTATTTGTTCATTCATTCATTCATTCATGTTTGGAGGGGGAGGGCAGGGCAATTGGGGTTAAGTGACTTGCCCCCAGTCACACAGCTAGTTAAGTGTTAAGTGTCTGAGGCCACATTGGAACTCAGGTCCTCCTGACTCCAGGGCCGGTACCCTAACATTACCTCTGATTCCCATTATCTTCCTCACCCCATGTATGCATCCAGTTGCCAAATATTGCCCAGTTGTTTTTTTTAAACTCTATGGCATTTCTTCTTCTGACCCCTTCTCTCAATTTACACAGCCATCTCCTTAATTCAAGTCCTTATCTCCTCTGATCTGAACTATTTTAATAGCCACTAGATTAGTCTCCCTGCCTTAAGTCTCCGTTCTTCAGTCCACAATACACACAGCTGCCAGAGGATTTTTTTAACCTTTTGAGTTCCAAAACTGTCTCCCTCTGGCCCTTCCCACCCTGCACTAGAGAAGACCACCATTTGGGGGGGGGGGGGAGGGAGGGAGAGAGGGAGAGAGGGGGAGAGAGGGGGGGAGAGAGAGAGAGAGAGAGAGAGAGAGAGAGGGGAAGAGTGTGTGTGTGTGTGTGTAACACCATACTACATACTTCTATTCATCAGTTCTTTCTCTGGAGGTGGATAGCATCTTCCTTCACAGGTCCAGGCAGCTGATTTGAGAATTTCTAATACTCAGAATAACTTATTCATTCACAGTTTTTCTTTTGAACAATGTTACTATTATTATATACACTGTTATCTTGGTTCTGCTCATTTCATTCTTCATTATTAATGTACAAGCTGCTCAATCTTGTGTTATCCTGACCACAGCTCCAGAATATTTAAATTGTTTCTTTCTAGTTGCTTGTGGTATTTTCTCCTTGACCTGGGAGCTTCAAAACTTGGGTATATAATGTTCCTAAAAGTTTTCATCTTGGGATCTCTTTCAGGTAGTGTTCAGTAGATTTTTTTTCTATTTTTATTTTACCCTCTAGTTCACAGATCCCCCAACTTACTTGACCTAACATCCTCTTTTCAAAAAAAACAAAAAAAAAACCTCAGCACCGCACCCTGGAAATCTACTTTCTTTAACCCAGCAATTCTCAACCTGTGGGTTATGTTCAATTTGTAACAATGAAAATATATCCTGCATAGCAGAGAGTCATAACAGTAGCAAAATTACAGTTATGAAGTAGCAATGAAAATAATTTTATGGTGGGAGGGTCACCACAACATGAGGAACTGTATTAAAGGGTCGTGGCATTAGGAAGGTTGAGAACCACTTTAATCCTTTAACACAGTGGTTCTCAACCTTCCTAATGCTGTGATGCTTTAATACTTGTACGTGGGTATGTCTGCATGTGGGCAGACCCGCCTGGTGATGGATAGAGGAGCAGTGTCTAGGTTTCTAAGACCATAGGAAATGTGTTTTCTGATGGTCTTAGGCAAACTCTGTGACCCCTGTGAAAGGGTCATTTGACCCCCAAAGGGGTCACGACCCACAGATTGAGAACTGCTGCTTTAACAGGGTTTTTTTTTTTAATTGGCATCATTTCAAAAAATTTTTTAAATGACATCTTAAACTTAATAATTTGTTGTAAATTTGTGGTTTGAAATTTTGCTGATGCAATAGTGGGTCATATAACCTTATAGTATCATGTTGTAAACACATCATTATACACATGTATTCCTGTTGATGCATACTGGACTTCCTTATAATTCAAGACATGCTCACCTGCCAATGGTTGTTAAGACCTGTTGGCAGACTTGACCACTGATCAATTACAACTTGCATTTTGTGTTTGTTTGGAAAATAATGTAATCACAATGCCTTTAACTGTTATACAACAGATGAAACATGTATGAAACAAAATTTTCTTATCTTCTCTTCTTAAGTTTCTACCACCCCCTTATTTTTATTCAATGCCCCCCAATTGCACCTGAGGCTACTACTGCCCACCCTGGATCACTCCAACGCTCTCTAGGAGCAGTACCGCCCACTTTGGGAAGCCTGGTGAGTCTAGTTCTAAAACTTCAGGGAAACTCTCCTTAATTTCTTTAAGTATAGTGTCTACTCTTTTTTTTATCATAATTATCAGGTAGTGCAACAATTCTTATATTGGCTCTCCTCAATCTGTTTTCTATCAGTTGTTTTTCTAATGAGATGTTTCAAATTCTCTTGGTTTTTTTTTTATTCTTTTGGTATTGTTTCATAATTTCTTGGTGACTTATGAAGTTATTAGCTCCCCCTTGCCCAATTCTAATTTTTAAGGAGTTGTTTTCTACCATAAGTTTTTGGATCTCTTTTTTCAATTGGTTGCCTTTCTTTTCATGATTTTCTTACTCTTATTTTTTCCAATTTTTCATCAACCTCTCTTATTTAATTTTTAAAGACCTTTTTAAGCTCTTCCAAGAACTTTTTCAACTTCCGACCATTTTACAATTTTCTTTAAAGTAGAAGTAGCTGTTTTGACTTCACTGTCATCTTCCTAGTTTGAATTCAGATCTTCTCTACCATGCCAGCTATCTATGCTTAGTTTCTTTCTTTTGCTCACTCATTTTTTAGCAGCTAGTTTCTTGGCTTTTAGCTTTATATTAGAGTTGGGCTCTAGTCTCAACTTGTGGGGAATAATGTCTCAAGTATCATATTTTTCCTGTTGTTTTCTGAGTTCTATCTGAAGGCCTAAACTTAGGTACTCTCCACCTCAGTGGAGACCAGGGCCATGGACACCACTGTCTCTGCACTGTGGCTACAAATTTCAGCTCACCCCTCTGCCCTTTAACCAAAACCAGGAACTCTACTCTCCTGGGAGTGACCACAACCATCAGGGTTCCTAACCACACTCACTCACCACCTTGTAGGTCATTCCTTCTCACCCACCACCACAGCCTGGGACCTCATCTTGTCAGCACACCTGCACCCCCAGGCCAGTGCCAACAGAGGGCCCCATAGTCTTTACCTGTTCAACTATATACCCACCACATACAGCCCATGGGAAAAGAGTTCCTGAAGCCAAGGCTGTTGGTAACAGCTGCCCACAGGTCTTATGGTTTGTCGATTCATCATTATCTGTACTTCAATTACACCAAATCACCATTCCAGGAGGTCAGGTCTTTCCTAATGCCTCTCTTCCAAGTTGTCCTAAGCTAGACAACTGCTTTACCCCAAGTTTTAATTACTTCTGTCATTCTAACGTCCTCTTTAAGGCATTATTTTAAATTATTTGGGGGGGAATCTGGGAGCACCAGGTAATTTCTTGCCTTGTTCCACCATATTCCCAGAATCCTCTCAGCTGCTTAGCTTTTATTTGGTTTCCATTATCTCAGCCAAAAGAGAAAAGAATCAGGAATAATAGAGTTGATACTCAAAACACTTACGGAGATAGTAAGAGATCATTTAGACCTAGGTTTCTGAACTCAGGATATATGAGCCTATTATTTCAATATTTTGATAAGAGTATTTCAGTGCCATTGGTTTCCTTTGTAATCCTGTGCATTTCATTTTACATTTAAAAATATCATTCTGATTATGTTGTTAAGATGAAAGGGGAAGTTTCAGAGAAACCAACTAGACCAGACCTACAACTACTGGGTAGCAGGTAGGTATATAGGGTCAAAATTAAAATAGGCTAAACTTTCTTTGCCATAGTTTGGTTAGACTAGAAACAGACTGACAATGGTTGGTTGCTGCAGGTCACATGACAAACAGGAGAGTGTGCAGTAGCAACCCTACATTTTTCACTAGCCACTGGAAATCCTTTGGCTGGTCACTTATGTGGTGCAGGCCTGATCTAGGCTTTTATGAACCAACATAGAACAGAGTGAACAAAACCAGGAGAAAAATTTATACAAGAACATTTGTAAAGACAAAACTTTGAAAGACTTAACAATGCTACACAATGGCAAATCATGATTCCAGAGAACTAAAAAACATGCTACCAACCTCTGGGGATAGAGGAAGGAAGGGAAGGATAACAAGCATTAATCACATGCCTATTCAGTGCTGGGCACTATACTAAGAACTGGGAATACAAAGAAAAAAAGAGCTGACATTATGACGAAGAGACAAGATACAAACAACTATGCGCACACAAGTTATACACAGGAGAAACTGGAAATAGAAGGAAGGCATTAAAATTAAGAGGAATCAAGAAAGGCTTTCTGTAGAATGTAGGGTTTTAGCTGGGACTTGAAGAGAAGGAACCCTGGAAATGGAGATAAATGAGGAAGAAGAGCATTTAAAGCTAGTGAAAATGTGCCGAATCAGGAGGAGTTGGAATGTCTTATGTGAGGAGCAGCCTGGAAACCAGTGTCACTGAATGGAAGAGCATATGGAGGAGTTTAAGGAACAAAAAGACTGGAAAGGTAGGGAGGGGCCAGATAACGAAGAGCTTTAAAAACTAAACAAAAGGTTTTATATTTGATCCTGGAAATTGTTTTATTGAGCTCGATGACTTTACTGAGAGGGAAAGTGGACCTAATGAGACCTATACTTGAGGAAGATCATTTTGATTGGGTGAGTGGTGGACAGAAAGAGTGTGTGGAGGCTTGTGGCACAAAGACTAACCAGGAAACTACTAGAATAGTCAAAAGTATCCAAGGGGGAGGGGGGGGGGGGTGTGATATGATGAATGAAAACGTAAAAGGCCACAGAGAAAGTCAAGACTTAATAAATGCTTGTTAAATATACAAATGTGAGTATTCTCTCCACAGATCACAACCTATCCAATTTCTCATCCTGGTTTATTTTTTTTGTCCATATTCTTTCATATGTCCTCCACAGAGATTACACACAATATACCAATGGACCTCCTCTAGGCCTTTTTATATTTTAAGGATACCTATGAAGGACTTGGACCATCCACCTGTTAAACTATGTTTGTACCACAAGACCCAAATTCTCTTTTTTTGTTCCTCTTCTTCCCCAATATATGTTCTAGGCAGCTAAATGGCATAGTCAATAGAGTGCTGAATTTGTGGCCAGGCCTAAGTTTGAATCCTGCTTCACAATGCCTAGCTATGTCACTTAACATCTCTGTAACTCTCAGTTTCCAATAGCATTTATCCCCCAGGGTTGCAGGGTTGTGGTAAGGAACAAATGAGTTAACATATATAAAGTGCTTTGCAACCCTTAAAAAGTGCTATATAAATACTAGCTATAGCTATTATTATTACAAGATATAATTAAAAATATGAACAGCTAAATGGCCTAGTTGACACAATATCAGACCTGAAATCAGAAGACTTTATCTTCATGAGTTCAAATCTGGCCTCAGACACTTACTAGCTGTGTGAACCCGGGCAACTCACTTAAAACCCTGTTTGCCTGTTTTCTCATCTGTAAAATGAGCTGGAGAAGGAAATGACAAAGCACTCTAGTATCTTTTCCAAGAAAACCCAAAATGGTGTCACGAGGAGTAGGACACGACTGAAAACAACTGAACAAATAATTAGAAATATGGCAGAGCATACGTGTGTCCAATCTATGTCTCCACACTGATTTTTGGGTTACTCACTACTTTCTTGTATTTGTATCAGAATGTTTTAAAAGTATCAAAAGTATTCTTAACAAAAACACGTAAGGTTAATATAAGGTTCTGGGAACTAATTTCTACTGCAGACCACACACTCAGAGTCATACTACTGATTGAAAAATACTTGGAATACAGACAATCTTCCCTCCAACAAGACCCCTATCCTCTACATTAAGGCCATAACAGATTTCCCGGTAATTGAGGGCTCTTTGTCTACGATCCTCTATCATTATCAAGCAAGGCATATAACAGTGTGTCTATACACACACACACACACACACACACACACACACACACACACACACACACACTCTCTCTCTCTCTCTCTCTCTGTTTTATGCGTAGCTTGATAATATTGATAAAGGAATATATCCAAAGATATTTGTCAATATCACATAGAATGCTTTAAATAGAATCGAGAGAGAAAAGGGATTTTCTATAGAAGATCCTTTACAAATTCCTGTTTTGCAGACAACATTGTGCTGATTGCACCAAGATCTATTTGGGGTTCTCCATTAAGATACATGACAACTTCAAAGAGATCAGCCTATCTTACAGACCACCACAATCAACAACAGACATCTGAGGGTAAGTTTTCCAGTAACAAAAAAAAAGGCCTCCTGAACTCTCTCCTTGCTCTATGACATATGTTCTTCCTTACCCTTGACACAAACACCTCAGCTACTCTCACATTCTTATATCCCTTTCCAACACAATCTTCCTTGTACCCTAACCCCAGGCCTACTTCCCCTTTGGATCCCTTTAATAAGCCTTTCTATTTTCTTCCAGGCCACCCCACCAAGCACATCTCCATTCACTCTCCTCCTTTTCCCCAAGCAATCTTTCCACCTTCATTCTTCCCACAATATCCAACAATTCTTTCCTCCTATAAGAAGTCAGTAGTAGCTTTGTTTTTGTCTAGGTATCCCCAGGATCTAGCACTATACCTGGAATACGATTGTCACTGTAGGACTTTAAAAATTCTTAGATTGGTTGTTCATAAACGTCACTTCCTGACCACTATTCCAACATTATCACATGACCACCTCTCTTCTGATTAGATTGACATTATTTTATATCACCATCACCAACCTCTTAACTCACAGGGAGACCTCCAACGTGACCTCTCTTCAGTACTCTGATACTACTGACTACCTCCTCCTGACCACCCACTCCTCTATGTTTTTGTGACATTGATCTTTCTTGGTCCTTCTCTTCCCTATCTGACTACTCTGTCTCGGGTTCTTTTATATGCATGCCATGCCTTAACCAGGGATATACCAACGCTGACTCACTCCCACCCCTCTTCTCTTCCTCCATACCCACTTGGTGGATTTCATCAGCTCCCATAGGTTCAATTATCATCTCTCTATAAACGAATTCCATATTTAGATATCTAAGCCCTAGTCTCTCTCCTGAGCTCCAGTTCCACTTCACCAACTGCCTATTGGACATTTCAATCTGGATGTTCCACAGACACCTCAACTATAACATGTTCGAAACAGATCTCACTGTATTTCCTCAAAAAACCAACCCTCTTCCAAACTTCCATCTTACTGCCAAAGTCACCATCATTCTTTCCATTATCCAGGTTCACAAATTCAGTAACTCAATGAACATTTATTAAGCCCTACTATATGCCAAGCACTGTGCTAAGTACTAGGGATACAAATTCAAAAAGGATAGCCCCTGTCTTCAAAGGACCTTGCACTTCAATAAGTGAAGACACCACACAAAAGAAAGCTGAAGAGGGATAGGGGTAAAGAGGATGTACCCAATTCAGGAGCACAGTAGAGAAGCCAAAGAAGACCAAAATGTGTGCAGCCTAAATGTCTGAGATTATCACCCTTGACTCCTCATTCATCCCAGTTATCCAAGCAGTAACTACGTATTCCTGCAGAATCAAATATATTTAACTTCTCTGGCCTTCAAAGGTCTTCACATCCATTCTGGTCCCTTCCTACCTTTCCAGTCTGCTTTCACATTACTTCTCTCTTCATAAACTCTACTTGTTGCTCTATGCACATGACATTGCATATTACCCAACCCGGTGCCTTTGCCCTGGCTTTTCCGAAGTCTAGAATGCTCTCCCTCCTCTAGTCCACCCTCTTGGAATCCCTGGTTTCCTTCAAGACTCAGTTCAAAATACATTGCTTGCCTTCTCAATGGGTGGGGGAGGGGCTGGAGAATTTAAAACAATTTTTTTAAATGTTTAAAAAATGTTTAATGTAATTGGGAAATATTTAATGAAATAAATAAAAATATAATTGTTTTAAAAAGACTCAGCACAAGTACCACCACCTACATGAGACTTTCCTGGTTTACCTGCCCAGCTGTTAATGCCTTCCTCCCAAGGTTACTTTGTATCTATTTTATATGTACCTTCTATATACATATGTGTATATATGTATACATCCCCCATTAAAACGTAACTTCTTATATGACTGACCATTCCAGAAATCTGATTACGAACCATGCTGCCCACCTTTTGATAGAGAGGTGATGAACCAGAGCAGGATGATATCCTTTAGATTGAACGTGCAGATTTAGTTTACTTACTTGTTTATGAAAAGAGAAAACTTTTATTTTTATTGGGAGGGGGAGATTTAAGGAGTGACCACAATACTACAAAAGAAGTTCAACGAATGAATATACAAGAAAGTTTAGAAAGGGCCACAAGATAAGGGCAATGTTGGAACTACCATATTAAATTTGTTATAATATAAAAAAGTGTGCATAGTGAAAAACTACATAAAAGTACAGAGATTCATAGACTATACTTCTTTTTTCTTTTCTTTATATATTTAAATGTTCATGTATCTTGATGTTTATTAAATTCATAATAAAAAAGAGTAATTTTTAAGTATTTTAAGCTCACTAGAGGCAGATATTTTCACTTGTCTTTGTATCCCCCCCAACACTTTTTAAAAGTTTGAATGACTGAACCTCTACTTCTTCAACTTCAATGATTTCTATCGCCCCTCAACTTCAGTTACTTAAAATTTGAATGTTACTTAACACTTACAACTGTTCCTCCTCAGAGATCCCAAATTTTAAAACTTCCCTCTGACTAAAAATTGTACTCTCTCATTCCTTCTAACGGAAATGGTGCTTGTTCATTTTCCTGACTTTACTTTTCCCAACTCTTCTAGTCCTTCCACATTTCTGGCTTCACTCACCTCTCTACTTCAGACCAGATGCTTAAACAGTCCAACAAGGCTCTTTATCTCCACCTGTTTGATAAAACCTACGGATCCCCTCTCTTTGTTTTTCAAGCACTGCTGGAACAGGTAACAAAACCACGTTGACTCAATCTACTATAAATCAAGCTATCTATCCTCAGTTGGAGCCTTTCCTTAGCTCAGCCATCTGTTCATCTTTTTTGTTGACTGTCGATAGCATTCATTCCGCTTAGCAGCTCCTCCAAAGTTTTTCCATTCTCTCCAAGTCCAAGAGCAAATCCACCTCACACCTTTATCTTAGCAATGACATCTTCTCCCAAGACCAAGTGCATTCCCTAGACCTACTTTCCTATCTACTCTCTTCTGAAAGTCTGAATTTTATGGACCCCCTTCTTGGAATGTTTTCAAAAGCATATTTATGCATTTTATTTATCCATATGATTACCCCCAAAAATTTACTGAAATAAAGATGCAATTTTTTTTCTCATGGACCCCCTGAAATCTATCCAAGGATCTCAGGTCAGATGCCTCTGGTAACGCATGGGTCAAAGGTGAGTCTTGGAGGCAATCTTCCCAGCCCCTAAGCCAGTTCTTTTTTTAAAATGTTGCTCCATACCTAGCCCATGCCATCTGACTTCTTGGCCTCTTGGCCATCTATTCAGTTCCAAGTCCTGTTGATTCTACCCCTAGCATATTTCATTTCAGTTCCCTCCTTTGTGTTTCACCACGCTAGTATACTAGACCTCACTAAACTCACTTGGACTATTTCAACAGTCTTCTAATTACTCTTCCCACCATCACCCATGTCTGTCTTACAAACTATCCTTTACACTGCTGTCATATTAATCTTCCTTATGAAGAGATATATGATCACATCACTCCTCAGCTCAAAATCATTCAATGGTTCCCTATTACCTACTGACGAAGGTGCCAGGAATTTGAGTCCTTCTACAATCTGATGCCTCTAACTTTTCAACCTCATCCCACACTATTTCCTTCCTCTCACACTATACACTAATCAAACTGAAAAACTCATGACCGTTGTACACAGTCAAATTTACCAATTTCTTTACCTTTACTCATACTGCTCTCATCTCAGAAATACCTTCCCCCCCACCTACATTTACCTTCTGCAATCCTATCATTCCCTCAAGGCCCACCTCAACCATACAGGTAGCAAATTATGTTTTCTTTCTCCCATTTTACATAAATTCTTGTTATATTCTATTTAGCCCGTGAGTTACTTTATGTGTGTATGTATGTATACATACATGTATATATTTATCAGCATAATGTTTGTATTTGTCATAACTCCCATGCTAGAATATAAATTCATTAGGGAAAAAGATGTGTCTTAATTAACTTAATACATCCCCTGTGGATCTAATAGTGCTTTTGAACACAAAAGGCAACTAAATGATTCAACTCAACAATTTATTAAGGACTTGCTGGGCCAAGCACTGAATCTTTAATTAAGATACTTCCCCAATGGAGTCTACAGTCCACAAGAGGGATGGCAGCAATTAAACAAAACACAAATTGCTTTATGAACAAATGAATGCAACACTATTAATAAAGATAACAATTTACGGCACTCATTTGTTTTAATTTGTCTTAAGTCCACAAAGCATATTTTTCCAAAATGGCTGCTCCTCTCTGGTAGGCACAAGTAACCTATGAGTCCTCTCCCTCATTTAACGTTTTCTATTCTATTATAGAGCAGAAAAAGTCTTACACTTTCTAGAAGCAATAGGAACAAAGACCTGTAGTCAGTCTAAGAATGACAAAACCAGTTAGGAACAGTCTTGTCCTCCACAAAAGCATAGGCTCTATGCCAGTGATAAAAGTTCTAATACTGGAATAGCAGGCAAGACAACTTCAACTCAAAGCAGCAGCATCAGAAGAGCCTGAAGTATCCTGGAGCTGTCTTACAGGTACGTGGTTAAGAATGTCAATTACGATAGAGAATTTCATGACTAAAAAGCTTAGTTGTTTCTCCTAGAAAATTTTGTTATCAATATCTTCAAGCAAAAGTAAGCGGGTCCTTGTTTTCAAAATATGTGAATGAACTATTTCCACCAATCTATAAAACTGAGTACCAACAGTTCTTACAGCTTTACTCAACTCACAGGAGCCTCCAGTATCTTTCGTTCCTTCCCCTCCAATTTTTAGCGAAGATATGGAAAAAGGCAATCGACTTCAATGACTCCACAGAAGCATTCTCAGTCTACTCACCACATAAACACTTCAAAGCAAGAGTGGCCAATGAGCAAAAACTAATACATACTTTTCACCTTGTATCAGGAGAACAAGGAACTAAAGAGCTACTCACCATGTTCCAATGATTACTAAGCTGCTGAACTTTGCAAATTCAATTCTGAGGAAGATAGTAATACTGTAAACATTGCAACTTCCTAAACATCCAAACCCACTACCATTAATCAGACAGAGAGAGAGATTGAGATTTAAACTGGAGATTCTAAGAGGTCACGGTGGTGAGGTAGAAGTGTACTCCAGGGGGACAGTCTATGGCAGTGCTTCTCAACCTTCCTAATGCCACAACCCTTTATTACAATTCCTCATGTCGTGGTGACCCCCAACCATAAAATTATTTTCGTTGCTACTTCATAACTGTAATTTTGCTACATTTATGAATCTATCTGTATTTTCATTGTTACAAATTGAACATAACCCACAGGTTGAGAACCGCTGGTCTATGGCAAAATAATAGAAGTGGGAGTGCCCTTTGTAAAGAATAGCAAGGATTGTTCAGAGAGCATGAAAGGGAGTAGCATATAAAAAAATGTAGAAAGGTGGGTTGGAAGCAGGTAGCAAATGGCTTCAATGCCACTGGAGTTTGTAACTAACTACAGAGAATCTCCAGAGCCATTTTATTTTACAGAGTAGAGCAATGACATGGTAAGGGGCCTCTGCTGTAGGAATACCATTCTGGCTACTGTATGGACAGCAAAAAGACCTGATGCAAGTAAAGCAATTAGGAATCTATCAGAACAGTTCAAAGAAGAAGTGATGAGAACTTTGGCTAAGGTGGTGACTATATAAGTAGAAAAAAGGACAGGAGGCTAGGTGGCACAGTGAATAGAGCATCGGCTCTGGAGTCAGGAGGACTTGAGTTCAAATCCAGCCTCAGACACAATACAAAACTAGCCATATGACCTTAGGCAAATCACTTAACCCCAACTGCCCTACCTTTCCCCCTCCAAAAAAAAAAGAAAAAAAGAGGGCAGATGAAGGAAATGTTGTGGAGCCTGAAATGAAATGATTTAGAGATTGACTGAGAATATGAGTTCAGAGCTGAGGATAACACCAAGAACCTGGGAGAATGGAAGGATGGCGGATAGCCTTGACAGAAATATTTTTGTATAAATACTTCTGTATTTTTATTCAGAAGAGGTAAGTGGATTTGGGGAAAAAAATAATGAGCTTTGTTTCCAATGTGTTAAGTCTGAAATGTCAACAGGACATCCACTTAGAAATGTCTAACAGGAATCAGATGACCTGGAAGAGCAACTCTGGAGAGAGCCTGGTGCTGAATATACAGATCTGGGCATCTTTTAGACCAAGGTGAGTCCAAAGCTATAACCTGTTCTCCTCTTCAGATTCTGCTAAAGAGTAAAGATAAGAAATAAGCAAAGGCAAGTGTAGCCTGATGATAACACAAAAGAAAAGATCAGAGGATCTGACTGCTCATGAACATTACTCTACAATTTTCAGGGTGAGCCAGGGGAGCATACCAACATAAAATTGGAGAATATTAGAGATGGAAAGAACTTCAGAGATCATCTGTTTTCACTCATAAAGAAATATGTTAGGCAGTTACTTAAGGTGGCAGAAAAAAATTATTTCAGTTCATACTGTTTCCCCATTTCCTACAGATATGGGCAATGTAGCATCCCTAAATAATTTCCCCTAATGTCAACATCACACACATACACACAAAAAGTAGAGCAAAAGATGTTTAGTATTGTTGAATGTTTTTAGAAATTAATACTTCTTCCTGGCATAGCAAAGTACAGATAGGGACCAGCCATAAACAGTGGGGGTACAACATGAAATCTAAGCAGTCACTTATACTTTTCCTCCAGAAGGAAATGAGCAGGTAAGAATACCAAACCCAGGAACTAGAAAATTCCACATACCACACCAAAGGGCAGAAAGGGGTTTCCCCCCCACCATGTTAGAATACACTTTAAGAGTAAAAAAAGCAAAGGTTAAGAGAATATTGTAATAACTCTTTATTTAGAATTACATTCTAGCTGACATTTTGAAAAGTATGCCAAGTTTCAAAATAAACTAGATTAAAACTATTAGGAAATTGTGAAGAATTGTGGCAACGTAATCTGAATTACAGATTACAGCAGGGATGTGACATAAGTGCCAAAGAGAGTAAAATCAAATACCACTGCCTACATCACAGGGCCAAAGACATCATGTTTTCTTCCTTAGAAGCAAAAGGATGCTGAGGCAAACAAACAAATAAAACACAGCTCCCTCTGAATCTGAAGCCTGGGATTGACTCCTGCCTCAGCCACTTATTTACTTGTGATCTGGGGCAAGCTGATGAATCTTCCTGGGCCTCAGTCTCACCCATCTGTAAAAGAAGGGGTTGGACTAGAATGATACCCAGAGGCCCTTCCAACTCTTTCTTCACCAATGACCATCTGATCGAGGTTCTCTAAATAAAGGAGGACCAGTGTTCCCAATCCCATGTTATGTCATTTGCCAGACAGGCTTTATCGATAAAATAGAGATTTTTTTGTAAATAAAACCCCACAAGGCACCATTTCCATTATATGACTGCCTACACCTTAGTTAGTTCGTTTGGAGGCTTAAGCATGTTTGGAATCCTTAGTAATTAACACCACGGAGATTCTTCCGAGGGCACCAAAAGGACTCACAGCAGCAGGTACTTAAGGGCCTGTAAAAAAAAAACCAAAGCCTTTCGGGACCCGATCGGGGAGCCTGGCCCGAGATCACCGATATCACTGCTCCCCCAAGCTCTGGGGGCTAAGCCAATGCCGGGATATCATTCCTACTAAGAACAAGGTAACATCTGCAGAGAGCTCAGCATGGTGTACGGCACCCAGTAGGCACTTTAAAAAGGATAGCTTTCCCCACAGCATGCACTGCCTGCTCAGAAAAGCCAAGTGTTTCCTGCATGCCACGGAAAAACTGAGCAAGTCCAGGGCGCGGGCTGGGGGAAAAGGGCTGCTCCCCTCTACCTGCGTGACCTTGGCTGCCCCTCCCCGGGCCTCAGCAGCCTCGCCCCGGCCCTCCAGGGCCCTCCACCCCGACTCTGGGGGGGCCAAGCGCGCCCATGGGTGGCCCGAGGTCAGAGGGCAGCCTTCCCAAGCCAAACCTCCGCAGGGCACCCCGGGCAGGGACTAACGGTCTCGCTAATTGGCCCACGTGCAAAACCAACTCCAGCGTGACCGGGGGATTGGCGGGCGGCCCAGGCCGGAGGCTCCCCGCTCCGTCCGGCTGGAGCCGAGGCTCTGGGGCTCGCCGCCCTCTGAGGCTGCACGTCTCGGGAAGGCACGGGCTGGACCCGGGCGGAGGAATTCCCGAGTCCCCCGGGCGCTGACCCCGCCGCCCTCGGAGCCTGGGCCTCCCGCCAGGGGAGGCTGCGGCAGCGCTGAGGACGGGCGGGCTCCTGGCCCCCATTCCGGGCCCAGGCCCCGGCCGTGGTAGACCGTGCTCCTCGGCCCGGGCCCGCCCGCCCAGAGCGCTGCCACCACCGCCCAGCGAGAACTCCGTGCCAGGCTGCGGAAAGAGTTCAGGCCTCGCAGCCTGCGCACCTCGACACGGCAGCGCCCCGCCCCCCACCTGGCCCAGCCTACCCCGCCCGCCCGAACCCGGGCGGCAGGCGCCCACCGTCCTCGCCCTCCCCCGCTGCCCGGGGACCCGCCTCCCCCCGGGTACATGAAGCCTCCTCGGAAATCACCTTTGAACTGGATTTCTGCGAGCCGCCTGGCGTTTTGTCCGCCATCTTGCGTGCTGCCCCTACTCGGCGGCAGCAGCAGGAGTGAGTCGAGCGCCGACCGTGCGTGCAGATCACCGTCGGCGGCCCGCCAGAGGCGTCCGCAGGGAGGAGAAGTCGATAGCCGAGGAAGCGAGCCAAGACAGCGAGCTGCGAAAGGTACCTCACTTCCCCCTCCCGCCCGACGCAGGCCCGGAAAGAGGAAAGCGCTCAGACGTCACGTGCCAGCCGAGCCCGCCTTCCGAACGCCGATTGGCGCGCATTTAGGACGAGATGGGGAGGGGCGAAGTGCGCCGGCCTCTTATGGCTGCTACGCAATGAGGCTGGAACTTGTCCCCTTCCTTCGGACCCTCCCCACCCCACCCCCGTGGCGTTCTCTAATCTTGGAAGCTAAAGGGAATTAAAGCGACTGCGGCTTTAGGGAGGGGCCAGGACCCTACGGTCTGTGACGTTACGGGCTTCTCGACGCTCCCCCGCCCCTTCCCAAGAACCCCTTTGGTCCGGTGGATCACAGACCGAGAGACTCCCCGAGACCTGAGTTCGAATTCTTCTCCTGACCCATTAAAAAGTGCTTAACCTCTCTGAGCGTCTGTTCGCCTATCCGCAAAATGGGGACAGTCACGTTCTTGGCAGCCACTTTTGTGTCCTAGACGCCGTGGGCAGCCCAGTGAAGCTGCTCCCTTCTCAGAATAACATTTTGGAAATGCATCAAATAAATTATATAGGATCTCCGACGTAATGCCGGAGGACATTTACCCACTGTTGAAAGGGACAAGCAAGTTCATGCCCGCCAGGCCCTGGCTGGGTGCTTGTGCTGCTCCGGATGACAGGCGTGGGGGGCTTTGCACCCCTTAAAGTGGGGCCAGGGGCGGGGTTGTTTCTGTATGCGCCCCCACAGCACAAGGGCCGCGAACACGCAGGTGCCCGGAAGGGCCCGGCCTGGCCCCTGGTCGCGTCCCTCCGCGCTCCGAGAGCTCATCGGCCCCCACGGGCGGAGTGACCTCTGAGGGCCATTTCCGAGTCTACCTTCCCCGCCTTTCTCTCAACCCTGCCTCCGGGCCCACGTACCCAAGCTGCCTTTTAGACCTGCCCCTCCCCAGCTACCGTGGGGGCAACAGCGTTTTCCCAGGGCCTCGGGGGCCCCATCCCCACCTCTGTGGTCCCTTTCGCGCCCGCTCCCCGGGACGCCCCTCCTCCGCCGAGACGCGAATTATCTGAATGGCCTGAAGGTGGGTCTGCCTGCCACGAGGCCCTCCCTGGTCCTCTCCAGCCTCCTTTCAGCCCCAGAAGTGACCTTCCAAAAGTGCAAGTCTGATCAAGCCACCTTTTTGTAAACTCCAGGGGCTCCCTAGCGTCCCGGGACAAAACCAAACCCTCTGTTTGGCATTCAAAGTTCTCTCTCTCCTGTCTCCTCCTTTCCCCTCTCCCCTCTCCCCTCTCCCCTCTCCCCTCTCTCCTCTCCCCTCTCCCCTCTCCCCTCTTTCCTCTCCCCTCTCCCCTCTCCCCTCTCCCCTCTCCCCTCTGTCTCTCTCTCTCACCAAATTCCTCCCCGGGAGCAGAAAGAGGCAGGATTAGAATGATTCATGGTAGTAATGGTTAACATATTGATGGCAATTTATAGTTAGTTTGTCCCTCACAAAAACCACATATGATGTGCAATACAAGTAATTTGAGTTCAATTCAGCCAACATTTAATTGAGTGCTGTGTTTTAGGCCTTGGAATAATATATAAAATGATCATCATATAGCAATTTCTTTTCTGTAGAACAGAAATAATAACACCTCCCTCAAAGGGCAGCTCAGCAGTGCAGTGGATAGAACAACAGGAGTCAGGAAGACCTGATTTCAGATCCAGCCTCAGACATTTACTAGCCGTGTGACCCTGCCCAAGTCACTTACCCCGTTTTGCCTCAGTTTCCTCATCTGTAAAACGAGTTGGAGAAAGAAATGGCAAACCACTCCAATATCTTTGACAAGAAAAACCCAAATGGAGTCGCAAAGAGTCGCACACAACTGAAAAATGACTACAGAACAAAACCTCACAGGGTTGTGGTAGGATTGTCTATGGAATATATCTGTGCATAAAATATTGTCAGATGAGATAATAATAATAGCAGCTAACATTGATTTCGCACTTACTATGTGCCAAGCACCATCCCAAGCACTTTACAATTACCATTGTGCAAACCTTCAAACTTTATGTAAAAGCTATCATAACGTTATCTCCATCATTGTTATTACTTCATAGTGTGTTTAACTCAATCATCATGATGGCCCAGTGAGTTAGATAATTATTATTATTCCCATTTTACGGATAAGGACAATGAAGGTGAAACTCCGAGAGGTGAAGAATCCCCAAAGTTCACACAGCTAATTAGTGGTGAGATCAAGTCTCATGTCCAGGCCTTTTGATGCTGGTACAGCATTCTTTTCAACAGACCATGCTGTTTTTTAAGAAAGAAGGTTCCCAGGTCCTACTCCTGCTGCTGCTGGAAAAGGAGTTAGGAATATAGTCTTGTCTGCCCATAGAAGCTCCCCACCCCAGGCTAGTAGCCATAGCTAGCCCAGTCCCCAAGTAATTGTATGCCTGTCCAAACAATGCCCAACCATCCAAAAAAACTAATCAGGTTCACCATCAAGGCTAGTCTGTCTCCAAGGTATAGTATGATATCCTAAGCAACAGGAAACCCCACTTTAATCAACAAGGCATCCCCCCTACTTGCTCTGGGACACTTGAAGTTCTTTTGTCAAGAAAAATAGAATCTCATGCCATGATTAAAAGGCTTAAGTGTTTGGTTTCTTTGTTTTTTTTTTTAACTGAGACCAAATGAAACTTATTTCCATTGAAGGATCATATAAGTATAAATGACTGATCCTTTCTGGGTTTTTAGAGGAAGTAAGTTTGAAAGAGATTTGGCCTCGGCACTTGAAGGAAAGGGTGCCACTGAAAGGGAGAAAAGAGGAAGTTGAGAATACGAAAAACAAGCTTCTACAACACAGTATTTCTGGGGACCAACTCTGTTTACCTTCAGCTATCTATGTCTATCTAGAAGCCCCCTCAGCAGGTAGTACCTAAGCAGATATTTGGCTATAACTCCTTTTACCCATTAATACTACATGGCTTAGAAGGGTATACATTATTCAAAAATAACAGCTACAGAACAGATTGAAGAGGGTAGAATGCAAAGTAGCCTTGGAGAGGAAGAGGGACTCGTGTGAAGAAATCTAAGGAGTGGAAAACATTCATGTGAACACCAGGCAAAACAAGCAGTCTTGTCATAAATGTAAATGACAAAAGATCTCCTGGACAGAGGAAGGAAACAAATGAGTTTGGGGAAGATCACAAGGCTGATATGGAGACATAATACTGTGCTAATGGTCAGCTTCAATTATCTCAACATCTGTTGGAATGCTCTTGTCAAAAGCAAAGCAGCTAATAATGTCTTGGTTTGCCTGGATGATACTACTACTCCTTCAAAGTGAGGGAACGTGATGAGAAGTGCTTTTCTGAACCTAATCATAATTAATGAAGAGGAACTTAGTCCTAAAAAAAAATGATGGGAACCTTGGGAGGAAGGCACTTTAGTATTTTTCAAATAGGAGAGGAAATGGAAGAACACTCTGAGATACATCCTGGATTTTTGGAGAGATTTCAAACAATACAGAGGAATCTTAGGTAGGATCCTATAGTCTAGAATCCCAAAGAGGAAGCCTATCCCCAAAGTATGTAAATCTCTCAAGAATGAAATCTGAAGACAAAAAGAGAAATGATTCTAGTGAAGGGAGAGAAAGGGGAATGGATTATCAAGGTACCAATGTGTATCCAACCAACTTGTATTTTTGAAAGATATGTCTAGAAAATGGAAAGAAGGGGAGATAAAGGGGTCTCTAAGAACCAGGTCAGAAGTAGGAAAGCAGATGAAATGTGTTCTTCCTGGCCCCAGAAAAAAGAACTAAACATAAGAGATGTGAGGTTCATTGTCAGGAAAAGCAGTCAGATTTGGCCATGTATATCCAGAGATCTGGGGTGGACACAAGATAACTGTGAGGGCAGTAAGGGACCATTAAACAAGATATCTGGAAGGAGGGAAAGATACCAAAGGTATGGGGGAAAACATCTTGGACTTTATCAATACCAAAAAAGGGGGAGATGTTGGGGAAGGGGACTGAAAGAAATCAGTAACTCTTGACATACATATATCAATTCCCAATTAACTGGGAGCTGTAGAGAATATAAGATACCATCATGCTTATTGTTTGGTGATTACGAAATAGCATTTGATTTGGCAGAACACAGCAGATTCTTTTACAAGAAGGAAGCTCCCATTCATACGTCAAAATTTGGTCATGATTCCTTGGAAGGTTTAACAACAGACATAACCTAGTTAATGGCGCTCTGGTAATGAATATCAGATGAGACATAAACCAAGGAGCTATCTGCTCACCAAAGGTATTCACCACTGGAATAGAGGAAATACAGATCAGAGTCCAGGTCCAAGAGGGATTCCCTATGGATGATGACGTCTCCCAGAGACTCCTATTCAAAGATGGAACATCATGCTGATTACATCAAGCACGAGAACATTGTAGACTCTCATGGAAGAGATTCATCATCATTCAAAGATATTAGTCCTGAATATCCACACAGGAAATATCAAGTGGATTAAGAAAGCCCCTGTGGGGCTTTCCAACAATATGTTTCTCCAGGACAGACAGTGCAGATTGACAACAAATTGGGTCCACAGTGAAATGAGAAAAGCAAAGCAGGAATGTTTAGGAAAAGTTCTATGATAGGAAAGACCCACTTTTCAGTATTAACTTTTTACCATGTTTATATGTGATAGCAAGGCACAGAACACAACTGCCTCCAAAGAATTAAAAAATAAGTACCACAAAGCAATGGGAACAGGAATAAAGCACAGCATAAAGGAATAATGTAACAGAAAGGATAACTTGTGATGATATTTGGGGAGGACATGGACAAGAGTCATACAGGGCAGCTAGGAGGAACAGTGGGTAGAGTGCCAGGCCTTGAGTCAGGAAGACCTGAGTTCAAATCCTGCCTCAGACTACTAACTGTGTGACCCTGGGTAAGTCACTTAATTCATATTTGCTTCAGTTTCCTCAACTCTAAAACAGGGATAATAATAGCACCTACCTCTCAGGGTTGTTGTAAGGGTCAAATGGGATAGTAATTGTGCCAGCATGTAGGAAGCGCTACATAAGACTTAGGTATTGCTACTATTATTATTATCATCATTATTAGGTCTAGATGAGTTGCAGTCCTGGCCACAGAGGGGACTCCCAAATCCATGAGATCCATTTCTCTATTGGAGCTGGGAAAAACTACCTATCAATTACAGCTATACAAAAGGGGGGTGGGCTGCCTTGGGAGGTAACAGGCTCTTCCTCACTAGACTACACGTGAAAGTTGAGTGACTATTTGTTGAGGATCCCGTCTAAGGGATTCTTGTTCAGGTTAGACTAGATGTCTTCTGAGGGCCGTTCCAGCTCTGAGATTCTGGGATAGGATATCCCTGAGACAGGATTCCAAATGTCGTGATCTTTCTAGTATACCATATTCACCACAGTCTCAGTACTTAAATATATGGTATGATCAAAACATTCTAAATCATCACCTATAGATCCATTTTTAAAATCAGCATACTTAATAGACCTGTGACCGAAAAGATCTTTGTCTATGAGAGTAGATTAAGCGAATATAAAAACCGTAGCAGATAGCGGCTGGCCTCTGACATATACTGACACTGCCAGCTCCTCAGAGGCAAGTTACTTAACCACTCAGTGTACTGAGGTTGTGACAACCTGAACAAGCAGAAGGAGATCTCTTGGATGGCAGCATAGAAGCAGGAAGACTCTGTAAGCTCCCCTCATAACCACCTCAAATACCTATAAAATATGACTCTAAACAAATTTTAGAGCTCCAGAACCCACAAAGTGACAAACAAATCTCTCACCGATGGTAGCCCAGCAGGTGGATAGGAAGGGTCCATCGCAGCATGCTGGGAGCACAGTCCAGTCCTGAGAGCCCGTAGCTTTAGCCCCAGGGCGGCCATGACCAGCGGCTGCAGTAGACGTTAGGAGAGTAGATCACTAGCAGCAGTGGCGCTTTCCAGAATTTTTAACCCATAAATGCCAAAGAAAAAGTAAGAGGTCAGTGTAGAACTCTGTTGGAACTAGGGAAGACAGAGGAGCGGGTCCAGCCCCTGCCCCTGGAGCTAGATGTGGCAGAGGTGGGGAGGCCCTGCAGCCACCTCCATGTGGCTGCTTCAGAGCTCCTGGCCTGCAGATCACAGGGTGGCCAAGCAAACATTCAGAGGGTAATTCCTCTTCCTTTAACCTGCCTGGATCTGGATCATGGTCTTGGGTGGTGGTCCTGAGGTGTGTGACCAGTGAGTCAGAGTGTGTGGGGGCTGCAGCGACATCACCCTCCTAAGAGCTCCAGCAGCTGTGAAAACCTCAGCAATTTGAGACAAAGCTCTCCCCTCCAGAAGCAGAGTTCTACTGCGGCAAAGAGCTTGAAAGTCAAGTAATTGAATGGCAACATGAGCAAGCAAAGGAAGCACAGCAATACAACTTTAGATTCCTTTTTTGGGGACAAAAAGGATCAAAGCATGGAATGGGAAGAAGATAAGGAAGCCAGAACTCCTGCACCAAAAGCTTCCAAGAAAAATATGAACTAGTTATAGGCCATGGAGGAGCTTAAGGATTTTGAAAATCAAGTAAGAGAAATGGAGGAAAAATTGGGAAGAGAAATGAGTATGGTGCAAGAAAATCATGAAAAGAGAGTCAACAACCTGACTGAAGAAAATAACACCTTAAAAAATAGATTAACTCAAATGGCAAAAGAGGCCCAAAAAGCCAATGAGGAGAAGAATGCCTTCAAAAGCCAAATTTGCCAGATGGAAAAAGAATTTCAAAAGCTCACTGAAGAAAATAATTGCTTCAGAATTAGATTGGAGCAAATAGAAGCTAATGACTTTACAAAAAATAAAGATACTGTAAAACAGATCCAAACAAATAAAAAAAATAGAAGGCAATGTGAAATATCTCACTGGAAAAAACCACTGACCTGGAAAATAGATTCAGGAAACGCAATTTAAAAATTTTTGGACTACCTGAAAGCCATGATCAAAAAAAGAACCTAGAAATCATCCTTCAGGAAATTCTCAAGGAAAACTGCCCTGATATTTTAGAACCAGAACACAAAATAGAACTTGAAAGAATTCACTGATCACCTCTTGAAAAAGATCCCAAAAAGAAAACTCCTAGGAATATTATAACCAGGTTCTGGAGTTCCCAGATCAAGGAGAAAATATTACAAGCAGCCAAGAAGAAACAATTTGAATATTGTGGAAACACAATCAGGATAACACAGGATCTAGCAGCTTCTACGTTAAAGGACTGCAGAGCTTGGAATATGGTATTCTGGAGGTCAAAGGAGCTAGGATTAAAACCAAGAATCACCTACCCAGCAAAACTGAGTATCATGCTTCAGGTGAAAATATGGTCATTCAATGAAATAGAGGACTTTCAAGCATTCTTGATGAAAAAACCAGAGTTCAATAGAAAATGTGACATTCAAATACAAGAAGCAAGAGAAGCATAAGAAGGTAAACAGGAAAAGAAATCATAAGCAACTTATCAAAGTTGAACTATTTACATGCCTACATGGTAAAACGACAGTTGGAACTTATGAAACTTTTCTCAGTGTGAGGATAGTTGATGGGAATATAAATGTATGTACATATATATGTATATTATATATATATATATGTATACATACATACATATGTCTATATAGGAGGGTATGTGTGTGTACGAATATATATGTGAGTATGTATATATGTGTACAGGTATACATAGACAGAGGGCACAGGATCAATTTAATAGGAAGGGATGATATTTAAAAGGTGAAATTGAGAGGTGAGAGAATATAATGAGAGGAGATGGGGAGAGACAGAATGGGGTAAATTATCTCATATAGAAGAGGCAAGGGATAACTGTTACAATGGAGGGGCAAAACAGGAAGGCAAAAGGGAATGAGTCAACCTTACTCTCATTGAATTTGGCTTAGGGAGGGAATGACATACACATTAAATGGGTATCTTGCCTTACAGGAGAGTAGGGGGGAAGGGGATGA
>CM053591.1:160787093-160822096 GCA_028646515.1 Pseudochirops corinnae | reverse complement strand
AAATTATCATAGTATCAGAAAAAATTATGGGGAAGGTTTCAGAAAAACCTGGGAAGACTTATATAAACTGATGAAAAGTGAATAGGGCGGAACAAGAACATTTTACACAATTGCAACAATATTGTAAAGATGATCAACTGGGAAAGACTTAGTAACTCTGATCAATACAATGACCCACCCCAATTCCAGAGGATTTAAGATCAAACGTGATGCCCACCTCCAGACAGAGAATTGATGGACTCAGTCTGCAGATTGAAGCATCTTTTTTCTCTTTCTTTTTCTTGTTTTTTTTTTTAAACACAGCTAATGTGGACTTTTATATATTTGTAATGGATTTGATTTCTTTGACTTCTCAATGGATAAGGGAATAGGAGCAGGAGGGAGAGGATTTGGAACTGAAAATATAATAGAATTTTAAAAAGAGGAGAAAATATAAAGTATCTCATAGCAAAAAAAAAAAAATGACCTGGAAAACAGATTAAAGAGAAAAAAATTTAAGAATCACTGGATCCTTGAAAGCCATGACCAGAAAAAAGAGGCTCAGCATTATATTCCAAGAAGTCATAAAAGAAAACTCCCGAGATCTCTTAGAAGCAGAAGGCAAAAGAAAGACTCCACTGGTCAACTCCTTAAAGAAACCCTCAAATGAAAATTCTCATCATTCCTATGTGTGTACATATATGCATGTGTACATGCGTTCTTATAAGAGAAAAGCAAAGCTAAGCCATAGCTCTCTCTGGCAACAATATTAGTCAAAAAGGTTTTTGAAGTATTTTTCCTGAATAGTTTACCTTCAGAACTAAAAAAAAAAAAATTCAAATTTTGCATTTAAAAATGATGAAAATATTTTAAAATCTCTCTCTATTGCTTTACTTTTCCTAAGTAGATATCTTCTTAATAATAGTTTTAAAGTTCTTTTACCCTTAACATAAGTATGAAATCTATAATGCAACATAGCATAACTTGTTAGGAAATTCTAAATAAATAACATGTATGAGTTTTGAAAGTATTATGAACATCAAGTTTTGATTCTCAATTTAAAAAAAAAGTAATGCCAATCTTACTCTTGGATGATTTTCTCTTATATTTCTTGTTCTGAGATTTTACTTTCATCTCTGTTTCTGAAGCCAGGGGCTCTTCTCCTGGTCCTAACACTAAATTTCTCAGTTGTGGGTAATTTGCCAATCTCTGTTGGTCAGAATGTCCCCTCTCCCTGGTAAGCACTAATTTTATAACTAAGAAAACACAGCAACAGAAATTTTTTTGCTTCCCAACAAAAGTTCTGTCACTGTGCCTATAATTAGTCATTTTTGCCTGCATTGTTAATTGGTGCTATGTCTATTTGGCAGTATCCTGAAGAGCTATTCACCAGTTTCATAATTTTATCTTATCTTCTTGGTTTATACTGTATGGTATGAAGAAAATATATTTTTTTCCAGTACAATTATGTGAATGTGTGCTGGTATAAAATTCTCTCTCTGTGTCTCTCTGTCTTTATGTACACACACACACACACACACACACACACACATTGTAGTCAGAGTTTATATAAACCTGAATATTGTGATCAAAATAACTTTGTAAACAGTTCTTAATACTCTTGTAGATGTTCAATTTTTTTTTATAACCTGACATCAAAGTCACCAAATGTTTATACCATACAAAAAAAAAGTTCTCATGAGGAAGCAAATTTAATTCTGAGGTGGGATAGCAGAGAAACACAAAACTGGACTTTCCTTTATTTCAAATGATTTCAGCACACATTTATTCAATTCAATTCTACAATAAGCCCATTGGTGAGTTAGGGAGATGTCTACTCTAGCATGTAAAAAGTGATCATACTGACTTTTTTCCTGCCACTGACTCTGGAAGAGAGAGTGAGGCTTATGATTCTGCCTCAATTAAATCTGCCTCTGCCTCACTTAAATCCAGTTCACGGCACAAGTCGAGATATCAACTTTGATGTCATTGGTCCTCTTTGAAAGCAAAGGACAAACAACAGAGGAGGCTACCATTCTGAGTAGCAAAGGGTTAGAAGGCCCACTTTTTGAAAGTAGGTATATGGTTATTTGGAAGACTGCTTTAATATATGGATTTCCAGAAACTTTTTATTTTTCTTTTCCCGATTTGGGAGTATTGACATAGAAAACCTCTAGAAAGGACTGTCATGGCAGAATTATCTCCCTTTTGAGTTCATGTGGTAGATGACTACTGCCAAATATATATGTACCACAACACAAAAATTATAGAGGTTAAAAAAAAAGCCCCTAGGTTTAATTATGCTTAAGCATAGGTTTAGATGTCAGACAAAAAAATAAATAAATAAACCTGAATCTAGATTAGCATTCTAACAAGGCCTCATATATAAAAAATTATGTCAGAGTGACAGAGAAATAATTCTTTTACATCTTGCAATCTTGTACATTCTTTTGGGTCACAAGAGTTTAAAAAAAAGGAGAGATTCATACTCTCATGCTTCCTTCAATGTCATAAAAGTTAAGCAGACTTAACTAAATGGAATCATAATCTCATCCATTCATTGAGGAAACAAACCTAGTTAGTTACACAGACTCTACAGGTAAACTAGGCCAGGTTACAGATTAAACAGTTTGCAACATCCTATACTTACAAAACTAGAAGGCTACATTTTAAAGAAGTCACAATGGGCTAATTTAGGGGAAGGGATTTACATTTCATGAAGTCTTGGCATCTGAGAAATTCTTCCACAAATAAACTATTTGGGGGAGGTTTTAAAGATGTTGTGTTCTCTTCTCATTTGATTTCTTATCTCAGGAAAGTCAAAAGTCTTCCCTTAAAACTATTATTCCATGAGTTAGGTTGTAGTCAGGTGAGGTTAATATTAACAGAAGAGAGGCTTTCAGTTAACCAAAATTTGCAGGAGGCTCTGAGCCCTAAACAATAAAAATCAATAAGAGGAAATAAAAAGTGGAGATGGCCAAAAACCAAAATGGGAAATGAGAATGAAGTGAAGATAATGGATTATAGAAAAATTGTTTATTGTTCTTTGATTATTTTAAAAGCATGGTGCAGCCAAAAGTATCTTGGATTTGAAATCGGAAGACCTGGACTTGGCATTTTAAGCTTTGCTACATGTTTGGTGTTGGGCAACTTCTACAGGCCTTAGTTTTTTTTAATCTGGTAAAAAAAAAGAGGGAGATGGATTAAACAATCTCTAAGGCATCTGCCAGATCTCAATCCTGTGATCCTAAAACTAGTCCAGATTTTAGTAGGATGATCCTATGTCAACTTCCATCAAAGAGAATTGGACGAGTAGTCAGTCAGAATGTAAAATTGAATTGGCATTATAAAGATGAAATAACCAGATAAAATATTCCCAGTTCCTTCACTTAACTTTCATTAGGCATGAGCTCAAGGGTCTTCACTATGCTGGTTGCCCTTCTCCATACACTTTAGTTTATTAGGGTTCTGCCTAACATATGATGCCCAGAACTGAATTTTAATCCTCTACATACCAGCTGACCAGGGATAGAATGGGATCATTACTATGCCTTTCTAAAAGCATGCAACTACATAATCTTTGCAAGTTCAACAAGTAACATGCAAATATTTCAACATAAATTATTCCCGAGTCTAATTTTGGTATAGCTGCATACATATCCAGACAGGCACACTCTCACTTTTAAGTAGTATGTTCATTGAGAGTCCCCCAAAACAAAAAACAACCCAGGAAAGTGATCTTCAGTCTCTTCCATAGAAAATTTATGGGGGAAAAAGGATAAGAAACACACAAGGCATGTGTATGTGTGTGTGTGTATATGTGTGTGTATGTGTGTGTGTGTGTGTGTGTGTGTATATGTAGGAAACCCACTGCCACATTCAGATTCTTAGATCCTGTTCTAGTACCCAATGCTATTTTTCCCTTTGAGCCTCTCTCTCAACCAGAATTAATTTTATGATATCTTAACAATGCAAAAGTACGTTTAACTAGAACATAGAAAATATAGACCGAAAGATAAGAATCTAGCAGTGAACATTCTCACCTGTATTTCCCCAATTATTACCTCAAACTGCTAGTGAAAGTAGGTTTTAGTTTCTTCTTGTTCTATTTCTAATGCCAGCGTATCAACCCAGTGCCATAGACTAATAAAATAACGAAAGGATTGTGTAATCAAATCTAAGACCCATGGAGTCTGAAAGGTGTTAGACCTCAGCACCAGATCTATGAAACATTGATATATTACCACCCAGAAGGATACACAGCTGGGAGGATGCCTGCACTCTTGGCTCCCTAATGTAAATGAGGGAAAGCCTCCTACTAGTTTGTAGCAGGACTGTAGCAAGACTAATGCTTCTGGTTCTGAGTTTATCTCTTTGGGAGCCATATTTAAATGTTCCTATTTCCTCTCTCTCTCTCTCTCTCTCTCTCTCTCTCTCTCTCTCTCTCTCTCTCTCTTTTTCTCTCTCTCTCTCTCTCTCATTAGAATTTTCACTCAGCCTCCTAATAGGTTACACTGAAAAGAGTTCCCTTTAACCAGAGACTGTCCTGAGGTAGCATCATCCCCTGCTATGCTTGTCAAAAGATGTAGTTCTCATGAAGAACAATAGTGTTCATATGTGTGTATATCTCCATAAGTTAGCTAAGTACTGATAGGCTCATAGAAGCAGGTTGACCACTAGATGAAGAATGTTTGGCTATGATGACCTATGTATAGGGTGTATGTACACACACACACACACACACACACACACACCAGGATTCTATTCTTCAAACAAGAATTTGAAACACTACTCATCAGGGTGAATTTTAGTGTAGGCTTTGATACAGCTGACTACATGGCTGGTGATTCAACATTAACTGGAAATAATTTGTGTGAATAAAAGGGAATTAGTTTGTACTGCCTATATTTGATGATTTCTATTAAAACTGTTATGCTGCTCTATAAAAAGGTGAATCAAATTCTTGTTTTTATTACCTTTTTGGACACCAAAACCCTGTCCTATTTGCCACGTTACAAAACGTTTTCTTATATCTCATATTCTACCACACACTCATTCTCCAAGAAGACACAGTTCATAGAAAATTTCAAAAAGGAACTTCCTTTCTTCCCTAATCCTTAATTACCCCAAATTTCCAATATACCAGTTCTGTAAGGCTATAAAGAAAAGAAATTGAAAGAAATTGAGTTTCTATAGCCTGGATAAAAGGATGTTTACAAGGAATGAAGAGACATTTAAAAGACATGCAGTTAAGCAGTTTCTCATTTCTGAAGCATTAAAAGATGAGCTGTATATTTTATTTCAGTAGATTCTTACATTTTCTCTCTCCTTTTAGCCTGATGAATTTTTATTTCTACGTTCTGTGATACGAAGGCAGAAAGCAACTTATTATCTCCGTAGAGTTTTAGTCTTCATCAAAATGGAAGTTAGTCACTTTCATTGTAGCATAGTTGAAACTGTGTGTTGATCTCAGAATTAGTGACCGGGGTTTGGATTTCATCAATGACCATTACTAGGTAGACCCTACTCATTTGTTCAGTAGAGCCTTAGTTTCCTCATATGCAAAATGAAGATAAAAAGACTTGTCGTTGCCAGGTGATATCAGATAGTGGACAGTGGTCCTCACAGTCAGGAAGGTATGAATTCAAGTTTCAACTCAGACACATACTGGCTAGAGGACCTTGGGTAAGTGCTTCAACTTTTCAAGCTCAATTCCGCCACTTGTAAAGTGAGACAAATAATAGCAGTTTCCTCACAGTGTTGCTGTGAATTACAGATAAGATAACCTGTACAGTCCCTTGCAAACCTCAAAGCGCTACATTGATGCCAGCTATTCATATTATTTTAATAAATTATCAGTTCTAATAACCTGATTTAGTCTTATTTCCTAGAGGATAAGTTTAAGACGTTAGGACTGAAGAAAATCTTACTTTAATTCTTTACTTTTCTTAAATCCAAAATGTATAGAAAAACTTAAATTCTCAAGAAAGCAAGAAAAGTAGATTTAAACATTCAGGAAAATAGAATTAGTTACATTTTCATCTCACTTTCCAGCAAAAAGCAATCAATGACTCCCTTTTAAAGCACCTATCTGTTTGAATAGAAAACTTGCTTGTTGTTTTTACATTATGTAAAATCAATTATCATTGACAGGATCTTTTAAATGTTTTAAAGATACATTTGGAAAAGCTGGTTTAGTCAAATGCCACATGCACAATTGGTGATAATAGCTCCATCATTTAAATTATTAATAAACCCTTGTCCATCAAGATGGACGTGAATAAGACCCAAAGCTACAAAGTAATTGTAGTATTTGAGTATACTCGATTGAGTAATCCTGTACGTATTTTAAAAAATTTTTCAAAATAAGTTCTATTGAAGTCTAATTTCCACAGTATTTCTCTCCTTCCTCCTCTCAGAGAGTCATCCCATATAATAAATATATCATGGTTAGGCCAACCTAGTATAATAAAATGACAATTTTACCTTAATTAATTTACCTATTTAGTGTCATAACAATAAAACTACTAAAATTATTTTATAGAGCTAGGAAAAATAATAACAGAATTCATCTGGAAGAAAAAAAGGTCCAGAATATCAAGGGAAATAATGAAAAGAAACACTAGGGACGGTAACCTAGCCATACCAGACTTTAAACTGTATTATAAAGCAGCAGTCATCAAAACTACTTGGTACTGGCTAAGAAATAGAGTGGTGAATCAGTGGAATGGGTTAGGTACACAACACACAGTAGTATTGCAGAAACTGGGCATAGACCAATATCTTACACCACATGCCAAAATAAAGTCAAAATGGGTTCACGATTTAGATATAAAGACTGATACAATAAGCAATCTGGGAGAGCAAGGAGTAGTTTACCTGTCAGATTTATGGAGAAGGGAAAACTTTATGAACAAACAAGAGATAGAGAGCATTACAAAATGCAAAATGGATATTTTGATTACATTAAATTGAAAAGTTTTTGTACAAACAAAGCCAATACAACCAAGATTAGGAGGGAAACTGAAAATTGGGAAAGAATTTTTACAACCAGTATCTCTGATAAAGGCCTCATGTCTAAAATATGCAAAGAACTGAGTCAAATTTATAAGAATACAAGTCATTCCCAGAGGAAGAAATTAAAGCTATCTATAATCACATGGAAAAAAATGCACAGCCACAAATCAAAACAACTCTTAGGTACTACATCTCATTGGTCAGATTGGTTAACATGACAAAATAAGAAAATTATAAAAGCTGGAGAGGATGTGGGAAAATTGGAACATTGATGCATTGTTGGTGGAGTCATGAACTGATCCAGCCATTCTGAAGAGCAATTTGGAACTATGTCCAAAGGGCTATAAAAATATGCGTGTCCTGTGACCCAGCAATACCACTTCTAGGGCTGTATCCCAAAGAGATCATAGAAGTGGGAAAAGACCCATATGTACAAAAATATTTATAGCAGCTCTTTTTTGTGGTGGCAAAGAATTGAAAATCAAGGGGATGCCCATCAATTGGGGTATGGCTGAACAAGTTGTGGTATATGAATATAATGGAATACTATTGTGCTATAAGAAATGAGGAGCAGACAGACTTCATAATAACCTGGAGAGACTGATAGAAACTGATGCTGAGTGAGAAGAGCAGAACCAGGAGAACATTGTACACAATTACAGATACATCATATCTGTGACAACTAACTTTGATAGCCTGGGCTCCTCTCAGCGATGCAAGCCTATAAGACAACTCCAAAAGACTCATGATAGAAAAGGCCATCCACATCCAGAAAAAGAATTATGGAGTCCAAATGCAGGTTGAAGCAAACTACTTGCTCTCCCTCTTTTTTGTTTTGTTTTGTTTCTTCTTTCTCATTTTTCATTCCATTGGTTATGATTCTTCTTTAGAACTTGACTAATGTTTAATGTGAAGGTATATGCAGAACCTATATTGGATTGCATGTTGCCATGGGAGGGGAGGGGAGGGGAAAAGAGAGGGGGAGAAAATTTGAGTCTCAAAAGCTTGTGGAACTGAATATTGTAAACTAAAAGTAAATAAATTTAAAAGGAAAAAAAAGAACCAAAAAAAGGGGGGAAAACCCTTAAGTAATCAATACATTGAAAAAGTGTGAAAATATGTGCAATATGCAACACCTATATTCGTTGCATTCCCATCTCTGCAAAAAGTTTGGAGTGTTTTCTCATATCTCTTTTGTCCCAGCCATGATTATTCTTTGCGATTTTACATTCACTTTTTATTTTCTTTGTGGTTGTTTTCTTCATTGACATTGTTGTAGTCACTGTGCATATTGTTTTCTTGGCTCTGTTTACTTTACTCTTCTCCAGGTCATATAAATCTTTCTGTCTTCCTCTGCATTTACCACGTTAATCATTTCTTATGGCACAATAATATTCCATTACATTAATGTACCACAGTTTGTTTTTTTTTTTTTTAGCAATTTCCCAATTGATGGACATCTACTTTGTTTCCAATTCATTTCTTTTCTTTTTCTTCTCTCTCTCTCTCTCTCTCTCTCTCTCTCTCTCTCTCTCTCTCTCTCTCATTCTCTCCCAGTTACATGTAAAAACAATTTTTAACATTCATTTTTAAAACTTACAGTTCCAGATTCTCTCCCTTCTTCCCTCCCCACCCCCCATCCCCCATTGAGAAGGCAAGCAATTCAATATAGGTTATACGTGTGTAGTCATCTGTATGTAATTATTAAAAAACAACAAAAACTTCCATTAAGTTTTATTTCAAAAAATTCTTGGCAAGCATACATTTTTTTCAAAAGCACTCTTTTTCACTTTTAATTTCTTATTTAGTTTTTTATTTCACCGAACAGTAAAAAGTATAGTGAGAAATGTCACAGTACAGCTTAATACAACATGGTAGGAAGCAAGATGTGGGGTGATTGTTCCTTTCAGTGGAGACTTGATCTTCTGGATGTGGGTCCTTCTACCAATGTTACAGATTTCAGTTCACTCATACCTTCTCCTATGAAATTTTTGTCTGTCTCATCTCATCTTTCTCTTCTTCTGAAGGATCTAGCCAAGAGTTGGGAAGCCCATAGCATTCAGGATGCTCATCTGTTACCCTCCGATCTTACTATATCACAGACTTACCTTCCTTTTGGTTCTTGCAGACCTTTTGAGGTCTCTAGATCCTCAGATCTCATTTTTTTCCACTGAACTATGCTGCTTTATCACGCTAAAATTTTATCTTCTCTTCTATTGCCAAACAAGATACTATAAGATTCAATACAGCTTTTGAAGTTCATTATAATTCATTTCTAAAAAGAAATCCAGCAAGGAAAACTAAAGATTATTTAATAGCTAATCCATCTCCTTTTTTATTACCTTTGCAACTACGTGGAATCCCCACACCAATGAAACTCCAGATTATAGGTGTCTTGTGGGCTAGAATTCCCTCTAAATCACAGCTCCTGAGTTCCCACCAATAATTTTGGTTTTATTGGTCACCCAGAGGACTTGGTTCAAAGCAAATAGTTCATGAAATGAAATAGTAATAAAATAATAACAGAATGTTTCTCCTATAAACCATGAGCTCACCCTCCCACAAATACATGAACCCTTAGTGGACACATCAGAACAAGTATGGGACACACATAGATAGGGAACATGTGTGACCAGGATGCTAGAATACAGGTAATATGTTACCAGGGCCCATACATGATAAGAGAGAACTCATGCCTTCCCCACTGCAGAGCTGCTGATGTCGTCTGATGTTGCTGTCATCCTGCTCCTGGCATATCTGTTCCAACTGGTCTTCAGGATCATCATATGCTGGGGATGCTGTGATGAGGAAACCTCTCTCCTATAGGGCAAGACTGGAACTCTTTCAGACTTACTGAGACTGGGCCTCCTCTATAGTCTTCAGACTCAGTGCTAATTTTAGGGTCACCTACTGCTCTGTCCCCTGGAGGATGTGTGATTAATAAGCCTCTTCCTGAATGGGGGAGGGTAACAACCTTCATTTAATGCCTCTCAGCCAACCTTCTTATAGGAGATAGAGGCAGATGCCAAGGATAATATTATGCCTGCTCTTTGAGCTCCTCCTTCCACTGTCTTTTTGACTCCTGGAATTCAACTGTCATATGACATATGGTCAGAATTAAATTTTAATTCTTGGTTCTTAGACTACCTCATTGGCTAGGGCAAGCATCTTCAAAGCTTTATGTTCTCAAATGGAAAAGCACACAAGGGAAAATGTGATGAGGAAACTGCTTTCAATATCTTTCTTTTACTTCTGGGTTCTATGCAAATTATAAAGGCTGTGTTGGGGAAGAAGACTTGGGAAAACCCCCAAAACTTTGTTCTATTTCTCCATAGCCCAGAGTCTCTATGGTCTCCCAATACCTTTTGTAGGGTTTCCTTGAGAATTTCTGTGGGGAATTAGGCTTATTTCCTCAGTTCTCTAAACATACCTCACTGGTTCTTAGACTGTATCTTCTTTCTCTGAGATTGCTCTCAGCATTTTTTTTTCTAGTCTATAAAAATTCTATACATCCTTTGAGGTCCAGCTCAAATCCCAGTTACTTCACTAAGCTTTACTTGACTATTTTATAAACTAGGTTTCAAGCCCACAGCATTTGTATAAGATTCTCTTCACTGGTGGAAAGAATGATGCTTCAATGCTACCCCTGCATGAGGGTCAGAGTATAACATATCACAAATGAGAGTTTTAGAGAGGGAAGACCTTCTTCATTCCTACTTTGAGATAGAACACTCACAGTTTCCCCTTACATGCCTCCACTCCAAAGTTTGTTCTCTCTTTTCTCAGATCTTTCCAGATCTCTGGAATAACATGGAAGAATATCTGTCCTCTCCAAACTCTCACACCACCCTGCCCCCCATGTAGGCATGTCATCATTTTTTCCACAAATGAAGTCTTATGCTTGAAGCCTAGGTTGCACTATCACTCCCTTCCTTCTGAATTATTCAAGCATTGATATTGTCATGCCATTTTACACTTAATAATACGCTACTTTATATTATCTGCTATTGATTTATGTCCTTTGGTATATTTCAACCAGATTGGAAGCCTCTGGAAGGAAGTGACCATGTCTTATACCTTTTTACCAATACAACACCAACCACAGTGCTAAGCACATAATATGCCCACAAAAAATACTTACTGATTGATTATATGCATTGTAGATACTTGTGTTTGCTCATAATAGTTCACATTTTCACAGTACCTTAAGTTTCGTTCATTTTAATTTTAGCGATTTACTCTGTCTTTACATCACCTTCATTTCCACATCCTTCTTAGAAGGCTATCCCATGTAACAAAGAGAAAAGAAAAAAAGAAAAATATATATAATTCAGCAAGACCAACACATCAACTAAACCTGAAAGTATGTGTGGTGTTTCAAATCTGATCTCCTACCCCAATGAAGAAGGGTGATGAGGTCATTGTGAATACATGGTATTTGTTTTAGTATCTTTGTTCTTTCTGTTTACAGTATTGTAGGCACTGTTTATATTGTTTGCATGGTTTAGCTTATTTCACTTTGTATCAGTTCATATAAGTCTTCCCATGCTTCTCTGAAATGTTCATACTCATGATTTTTCATTGCAGAATTATATTTTGCTACATTCGTGTACCATAATTTGTTTAGTTATCCCTCAATCTGCAGGCATTTACTTTGCTTCCAGTTTTTTGCTACCACAAAAAGTGCTGCTATGAAGAAGGTATAAGAACACTTTAAATTTTATAAAGCACCTTCCTTACATCAGTTAGGTTGAACAAATATTACAATCCTCATTACACACAGGAGAAAACTGAAGCTTAGAGAAGTTAAGTGATGGCCAAGATCAGGCAGATATTAAGTGCTTCCAAGTTCAATGTTCTTTCTACTACACCAATCTGCAAAATGTGCAGGTAGGACAAGGGATGGCTTGAGACGTGTTTTGTTGTTGTTGTTGTTGTTGCTTTTTGGAGGGGGAAGAAAGAGCAATTGGAGTTAAGTGACTTGCCCAAGGTCACATGGCTAATTTTTTGTGTTAAGTATCTGAGGCTGGATTTGAACTCAGGTCCTCCTGACTCCAGAGCTGGTGCTCTATTCACTGCACTACTTAGCCAACCTATGAAATGTGATTTTTATAGTGGATAAAATATCTAAAGTTTCAAGTAACTTTTTTTTGGAATTACCTTCAAGGCGATGACAGTATACCTTTTAATAAATAGCCTCGTGTCTATTTATCTGAATGCTCTGATCTTGTCTAAAGGTATTAACTCGGGAACTGGCAATATGTCAGGGTGGTGAGCTGCTGCTTGGCACCACTGGCTCGTCCTTTGGGTAAGTTCACTGCTTAAGCTACTGTCCCACAGTTCTCTCTGTTCCTCCAGGGCCATGTCACTTTCTCATACCAGCTACTGCTTTCTCGCCAGATGGCAGAGACATAGTGGGAAACCCTCCAAGTCTCAGCTGCCATCCTTGCTAGTGGCAGCCCCATCATGTGATCCACCCACTTATTCCACTCACTACCCCTAAGACTGCTGCTCAGTATGAAAACATTAGCAAGGCCTTAATTAATCAAGTGTGTTAAGGAAAGATGTCTTTCTGTGCAGTCAAAATGTTTCATTTGAGATGTATGATGTAACTAACTTCCAGATTTTTTATTAAGCTAAAAGAAATATTATGAATTACATATAAAATTCCTTGGTAAGACAGTCAATCTAAAATAAACATTGTGTAGCTTTGAAAATGATGCCTAGTATTTATTATGTGGGTTTTTTTTTTTAAAGTAAACAGTGTGAAATGGAATTTCATGGTTTTGTATTGAATCCTCTTTTTATGAAGTGCTGTGTTCATGGAACTGTTCTCTTTTGTGTCTTTTTTGTGTTTAAGCTCAAAATGAATAAAAAATTTTTAAAAAATCAACATTGAATAGAAGTAAGCAAGTAGCAGGATTTTAAAAGGAAATATGAAATAATCTTGATGTACCCAGTTCTATGACTGTTTCTTCCCTGATCTCATTTTGTGACAATCCAGGCAGCGAGGTTGCTTAGGAAGAATTGAATAAAATCTGGCCTCAGACACTCACTAACTGGGCAAACCACCTAACTGCTACCTGTCTCAGTCTCCTCATTTGTAAAATGGAGATGGCACCTACCTCCCATAGTTGTTGTGAACAAATGAGATATAAGATGTGTAAAGAGCTTACAAACTTTAAAGTGCTACCTATTATTATTATTAAATAATAAACACTACCTATTATTATTATTATATCTTTTTCAAAAAATGCCTCAAAATACTGAAAAAAAATCCTTTAAAATGCTTTGTTCTCTTAAAATTTAAAAATAAATAGTGTCACGTACAGGAATGGGACTTATCAAGGAGGAAGTAGAAATGGAAGGAAGGGAAAAGGGGAAAGAAAGGAAAGAAAAGAAAGGTAAAGGAGAAGGAATTGTGAGTTTGATGAAGGACACTTGTGGTTGTGTAGTGATTCAAAAAGAAATGAATAAAGGGAGACTGTGCAGCAGTGAGGGCAGAGATGAAGTCAGAATGCATCCATTTGTCATAGACTCAGGCAGCTTCCTTCATCACTCCCTCCAGCAGCAGCCTCTGATGCTTAGGAGTAGGTGATCAATGTGTCAAAGGTTGCCAAAATGGAAGAGGGGAAAAACTGAGAAGAGAGTATTGGATCTGGCAGTTAGGAGGTCACGTTGGTGAGAGCCCTGTCTATCAAGTGGGGATGTAGGAGGCCAGATTGCAGAGATCTTGAGAATCTGGGTGTTGCTCTCTGGGTGTGGTTTTTTTTTTTTAATTTTGTTTTGACAAATTCACTTGCGTAATGTCTTAGAAAGGGCTTTTTCCTCCCATTTTTATAATAACATGACTCATCCTTCTCTTGACAGTTATTACTTAATCACCCTTATTCACTGTACATCTTTGTGATATCATTTCTAATTAATTGTAGCTCTTTTTTTGCAGACAAATTGCTGCATTCCTTATAGCTGTTATAAAAAAAAAATCAATTTGGTGGAATGAAGACACTGAAATTTATCACTGTTGTGGATGAGGTCAGAAAGGTCCAATCCTTTCTTTGGCAAAATTCGCAGTAATACCAATGTGGCTTATGTCTGAGTCAAGGCTGTGAAATCTTTGTTAGCCTTTTTGGACTTGAAGCAATGTATCATTGTTTGATATGCAGGCTTTATCCTTGCTTCCCTTCCCTTTCCTTCTCAAATTATCAATCAATAAACATTTATTAAGACCTACTATGTGCCAAGCACTGTACTACATTCCTACATTCTTTCATGGTAATCTCATCCCCCTTCCATGGTTCCAATTATTACCTCTATGCACATTCAAATCAATTGAACAATTATTATATTGATTTTTATTTTTTTATATTATATCTATTATTAATTATTATATTGATATATCAAATATACAAATATATTTATTATTTATTATTATAATTTATATTATATTATTATGTTCAACAAACATTTATTAGCACCTATTGTAAGACTCATACTGTGCTAAGCACTGGTTAGCTAAAGCATAGTGCCTGTCCTCATAGAGCTTACAGTCTAGTGGTAGATAAGGCACATACACAGATAACTGTAACACAAGGTCAGCGGATTGGTGGATATAGAACAAAATGGCATATGAGATGCAAGGGTAGGGATTTTTGGAGAGGACGAGTCACACAGATGGGAATAGTATGGGGTTCTAGAATCGAATGTGTCTATTAGCAGCACACTTGGTTGGGCAATGTGTACTGGACTCAGAGATGAATCCCATTTTTATTCTTTGCCTATTCTAATAAATATGTTACATGTTTGAGTGTTTACTAGGAATTTAGTGCTTGTTGGTGAACTGTGTATATCCTTGTGAAAATTAGAAGTTAGCCAAATGCCAGTGTGCCCATGAACACTCTTTACATAGGGGTAAACTTGAGCCAGACTAATGTCAGTAGAGACGAGTTTCCCAGGAGTGAACCCAGTTTCATGGCCAGGTGAAGAGGAGTCTCATTTGACACTTGGTAAGTTGTACTTAATGACATAGATGAAGTCACAGAAACAACTCTATTTGACTTCTCTGACACAGTTAATCTTTTCCCCCTTAATCATAGATACTTACATATGTTTCTTCCCTCTCCTAGATTGTAAACACCTTGAGGGAAGAGACAGTACCCTTTTTTGTCATTGGGTTCATATTGACTTGTAGATTATAGGTACAAAATATGTGTTCGTTGAATTAAATTGGATTAAAAGGACAGGGTTTTCATTCCAATTAGTAAGAAACTTGCTATGTGCTGCTATTCTTTGCCAGGGAAAACAGAATTGTGCAATAAGAAGAATAATTTTTGCAAGCTTGAATATCTAATAAGTTGGTTGCCTACTTTTGTGTCACTGAAAAAGAATGTTTCTATGAAACAGCGAAGAGTATCATTTCTCCAAAGGACTCAGTTCTGAGAATCCTGAGCAGAGAGGAATATTCCACAGTCTTTCAGGGTGTCAGAATTGAGAGAGAGCTCTGAGACCATTAGCCCAATATATAGCCAACAAGAATCCTTTCTACAAAGTGCATACCCTTTGACCCAGCAGTACCACTTCTAGGGTTGCATCCCAAAGAGATCATAGAAGTGGAAAGAGGACCCATATGTACAAAAATATTTATAGCAGCTTTTTTTGTGGTGGCAAAGAATTGGAAATCAAGGGGATGCCCATCAATTGGGGAATGGCTGAACAAATTGTGGTATATGAATGTAATGGAATACTATTGTGCTGTAAGAAATGAGGTGCAGACGGACTTAATAATAACCTGGAGAAACTGATAGAAACTGATGCTGAGTGAGAAGAACAGAACCAGGAGAACATTGTACACAATTATAGACACATCGTGTCTGTGATGACTAACTTTGATAGACTGGAGTCCTCTCAGCAATGTAAGGTTATAAGACAACTCCAAAAGACTCATGATGTAAACAGATATCCACATCCAGAGAAAGAGATGCAGAGTCTGAATGCAGACTGAAGAAAACTTCTTGCTCTCTTTCTTTCTCCTGTTTTGTTTTGTTTCTTCTTTCTCATTGTTCACCCCATTGGTCAAACCTGACTAATGTTTAATGTGAAGGTATTTGTAGAGCCTATATTTTATTGCATGTCACCATGGCGGGGAGGGGAGGAGGGAGGAGAAGGTGTGGGGAGAAAATTTGGAACTCAAGGGATTGTGGAACTGAATGTTGTAAACTAAAAGTAAATAAATAAATTAATTTTTAAAAAAGAATCCTTTCTGCAATACACTTGACCAGTCTGGGTCAGCCAGTCTCTTTCTGAAGTCCTTTAGTGACAGGGAACCTACTATTTCCTTGGGGGAGCCCATTCCACTCTGGAAGAGTCTGCCTTCTGAAACTTCCATTCTTGACTTCCGTTTTTGCCCTATGGGGCTAAATAGAGGTTTAATTACCCTCTTTCACATGACAGCCCCCCAATATCTGAAGACATCATACTAGATGGTGCAGTGGATAGAGCACTGGGCTTGGAATTTAGAAGACCTGAGTTGAAATCCAACCTTAGATGCTTCCTAGCTGTGAGATCCTGGGCAAGTCACTTAACCCTTGTTTGCCTCAGTTTCCTCAGCTGTAAAGTGGAGATAATAATAGCATCTGCTTCCCAGGGTTGTTGTGAGGACCAAATATTTGTAAAGTGCTTAGGGTATAGTAGGCGCTTAATAAGTGGGTATTTCCTTCCTGTCTCCCCAGGAATCTTCTCCAAATTAATCCTTTTTTTTTTTTCTAACTGCAGTTCCTTCAGCTGATCCTCAAATGGCTTGTACTTCATCCTTCCTTGGACACTCTTCAACCTCCCCCAACTTGTTCTTGAGAAATTAGTGTTTTGAAACCAAATTTAATTACTTCATTTATATTCAATTCCATTTCATTAGATTTGGTCCGATTTTTCTTTATGTATTTTTATTATCACACAGTGTGTGAGTCATCCCTCTCAGCCTTGTGTCAGGTATAAATGTGATGTGCAATGTCACTGTCACAACATCAAGGTTACCAATAAAAAGTGGCCCAGGGGCCAAAACTGCTCCCAGGAGCTCTCCACTAGATGTCTTCTTCCCAGCTGAGAGCAAAACACGAATGACTGTTTTTAGGTCTGGGCAGCTAGGTGGCACAGTGAATAGAGCACCAGCCCTGAAGTCAGGAGGACCTGAGTTCAAATCAGACCTCATACATTTGACATTTAGCTAGTTGTGTGACCTTGGGCAAGTCACTTAATCCCAGTTGCCTTGCCTTCCCCCTTCTGCCCCCCATATAGTTGTTATTCAAATGTTTGACAACTATTGAGCGCCTACTGGGTGTAAGACCCTGTGCTATACCTTCTGTGGGGTCCAGAACTGGAAAAGACATACTATCTTCCCTCAGGGAGCTTACATTCTAATAGTAGAGAAAACATAAGTAACTATAATGCAAACTGACACGTGTCACCCAAATCCAGAAGAGGGAGGGATCTCTTCTGGGAGGCCCGGAGAGCATTTTGTAAGAGTTCATTTTAATTATATTTCAAAGGTACCATTTTGATAGGTGAAGATGGAGAAAGGAGAAGGTTCCAGGCACAGGGTCAGCCAGAAGCAATGTTTCAGAGGAAGAGAAAAAAAAAAAGAATTCCTGTCTGACACACAGTGAGTTTTCTAGGAACAGTGAATCTTCCATCTAGGAGGCTCACTATCTCAATGGCTTATTGTAAAGTGATAGAGTACTGAATGAAAGAGGCAGCTGCGGAGGCCCCAAAGAAAGAGTGGATTGTGGAGATCATGGAAAGCGTTTCCTCTCTCTGATCCAGCATTCAAAGAGCTGCCAGAGTGACTTTCCTAAAGTGCAGGTACAACCTCATCACCTGTGCTTAGTAACATCCAGCAACTCCCGATTTATTCCAGGATCAGATGTGACTTCGTCTTTAATTCATTCTTTTTAAAAAGTTCTATTTTGGGTTGAGTTTTCATAGGGTTATTTTAAGGTTTAATTATTAGTGCAATAGTAAAGCTATATAATTTAGAAATATTTAGAAATGTTGGGTGTGCTTATTCAAATTTTCTTTTCCTGGTGCTGCAGAATCAAAAAAGTCTGGAGACGGGTCCATCAGCACAGGTAAATGTGAGTAATGTTGCCCATGGTTGGTCCTCCATTATTTCTGGCAGACTTTCCTTTATTTGTTCCTGGGCTCTCTCTGCCTAACTCTCTGCTAGTGTTACTGCCTTCTAAGGGTCTTGCGTTCTGCAGGTGACCAAATGTTTATGCTTTTTACTTCGCTTATATATAAGCTCTCTCCTGGGTCCCCCTTGTAGGATGCTAAACTCTTTCTCAAAACATGTTTGGCATCAGACAAATGAAGACAAAGCAGAAGTGCCCCAAGGCAACTGTCTAAGACCCTTAACTGTAAGAGTCGCTGCTGGGAAAGGGGGTTTCCTTATTGGGTATTTCCCCTACTCTGACAAAATTCCATATCTGGCTTTATTTTTAAAAAAGCCTGCAACAAAAAAGACCCCTGTTGTAAAACTTTGCGATATGGAGAGAATATGATTCTCTCTTTAAAGCCCAGAAATTTGCTGTTTGTTAAACAGATATTTATCAAGTTCCTACTATGTGCACGGCCCTGTACCAGGTGTGCATTTAATGGTCTGATTTTCTTTCCCATGGAGCACAAGTACTTTTGCATGAAAGTAAAAATGCTGGCATTTGTTTATTTCTGAGTATAATTCTTTCCATTCTCAGGTCCAGGCAGGGGGGCCCATAATGAGACCCTCCCCCCAATCAGGGGAGCAGCCTAGCAGGGAGCCACTGGTATGAACAGCAATCTCCAACATTCACCACTGAAAGCAGCAGGGGTCTCTCTGAGGTGTCCCGAGGCACCCTCCTCCTTGCAAGGCTTTGCAAGGGGCCTACTTCAATTGTTTGTGGACTCTGTAAGCAGCTGGTAGCAAGGCAGATTCAGCAAGTTCAGCAGGAGGGTGAGTTTTCTCCCCTCTGCCCTCTTCTGGAAGAATGGGGTTTAGGATGAAAAGCATGGGTTTAGAAAGCTCCTTTTTCTGAGAAGCTGAAAAAATAACTGAAAAAAATGCCATCTAAATCATCCACTCAGAGGGGTTTCGTGGTTACCTTTCCTCATAGACATGTATATTTTAAACAATACAGATAATGTATTTAAAGCTAGGATACCAGCTGTGCGATCTTGGGCAACACTATAAAATGTAAATATTTAAAACCTATAAGCATACTGAATATACAAACACACAAAAATATAAACAATATATGAGAAATGTATAAACACATAAAATCATAAACAACATATACAAAATATAAATGTGTAACTAATATTAAAATATATAGTACATAAAACTTCTATAAAATCCCATACCTCAGGGGGTTATTGTAATGCTCAAATGAGATACTATGGGGCCAAGCGCTTTGTAAACCCTCCAATGCTATATGAAAGCTAGCTGTTAGAGTTAGAAAGGATCCTAGAAGTCATATAATCTTTTTTTTTTTGAGGGGGGAAGGCAAGACAATTGGGCTTGCGACTTGCCCAAGGTCACCCAGCTAGTTAAGTGTCAAGTGTCTGAGGTCTGATTTGAACTCAGGTCCTCCTGACTTTGGGGCCGGTGCTCTATTCACTGCACCACCTACCTGCCCTGAAGTCATAAAATCTTACCTCATCATTTTACAGATGACCTGGAGAGAGTGACTGGCCTGAGATCGCCAATAGTAAGAGGCAGATCTGGGATTCAAACCCAGGACTTCTGACTAACTCTCTCTTCCCACTGTGTGGTGTACCTGAGGAAATTTCAATGGTAAATGTTTAATGTAATTCCTTCCCTCCTCCTCACCAAGAGTTCCTTTCTGAGTCATCAGTTGACTTTGATAATTTCTGGCTCAGGATTCTTAAATTTTCTTGTGTCAAGGTCTTTTTGGCACTTTGATGAAGCCTGTGGACGACTCATAATCATGTTTCATCACCTACAATGACAATTGAAGGAAATGCTCAATTTCAGTTAAAGGTTTTTGAAAATAAAGATGTCATTTTTTCCCAACCAAGTTTATGTGTTTGTAGAAATCGATACATGTTCCCTTTGATGGTCCATGGACCACCAGTTAGGAATGCCTGTTCTAGATGAGAGATGAGGGGGCAAAGTTGGGAGATGAAAAGTAGGGGAGGTAGGAACTGCAAATATGTTATTTAATATAAGAAAGCCAAGCACTCAAGATCTGGAGTCCCATCTGTACCTTTGCACACAGTTACAAACTGTCCTTAAACCTTATGTTTGAAACAACTACGATAACGCTTGTGAAAAGTTTTAAGGTATAAATACTTATAAATAATTATACTAGCTTATGGTTAGGTGGTGCTTTATCCCAACAACTCAATGAGGTAGGTAGTGTGAATGTCACTACCCCATTTTACAGATGGAGAAACCAAGGCTCAGAAAGGAGAACAGACTCAAAACTATATCCTGAAAAGTTAGCGTTACTTCAGCTACCACCATTGGTTTTACTTCCTAAAACAAAACAGAGATCCAGAGTGGTACATGGCAAGAGAAATTCCTGTTGTGAGTGAAAGCAGATGCTCCATATTGCTCCAGCTAATTCAGCTACCTTGGGAAAGATGAATTCCAGTTGCCACTTACAACACACATGCTTCTGAGACGTCTCTGGGGGAGTGTTTATTTTAAGGCACGGGGTGAGCAAGCAAGAAAAGAGAATGCCAGTTACTGAGGCAATGCAGAAAGGGAAATATGCTAGCACAAGTACCTATATGCTCATTAAGTTACATTATTTAAATAGACATCACAGCATCTAGAACGGGAAGAAGCCTTAGAGACAACCTAACCAGACCTCTTGGTTTCTTTGTTTCTCTAGCTTTTATATTGTGATTAAGTGCCAGGCACTGGGCTAAGTACTTTACAAACATCATCTCATTTGATCTTTACAGGGGATAGGTACCGTTATTATCCCCATATTACAGTTGAGGGTACTGAGGCAGAGGCTAAATGACTTGACCAAGGTCAAGCTAGTAAATATCTGAGGCTGGTTTTGAACTCAGGTCTTTCTGACTCCAGGACCAGTGCTCTAACTACTGTGCCATGTTTCTTCCCTTTCCTTCCCTTTTCCATTCCCATTCCAATGAACAAAAATAGATTTTTTTTTTCTTCCTCCATTATCCCTATTTTCATTGGGAAAAAAAAGAAAAGGAAAACAAAACCTTTGTCACAAACACATAGCGTCAAACAAAACAAATTCCCACATCGTCCGTGTCTAAGAAGGCAGGTCTCATTGCATGTTGTGAGTCCACCACCTTGCTCTCAGGAGTGGATAGCATGCTCCGTCACCTGTCCGCTGGACTCCTGGCTGGTCACTGCACTGATCAGAGATCAAAGTTTCAACCCCCTCATTTTACAGATGAGTAAACTTTGTCCAAGGAGGACAAAGTAAGGTCAGAATCAGGATTCGAACTCATGTCCTCTAAGTCCACCTCTTATGCTCTTTCTATTGCATCATACCACCCTGCACACATTTTTTGGTTTGTTCACAGTAAGTACAGTGCCTTGTATAGAGTGAGTGCTTAATAAATATTTACTTATTTAATTTATATATTTTAAGAATTAAGGGGACTAGCATTTTTCCAAAACTATGGTTTAAAAAATTAATTACTTTCCTGAGAATTGACTTTGGGAAACACTACCAAAAAAAATAACACAGCTTTTAAAACATATTCTTATGTTCTCAGGCTTTTTTTTGGTCTGGACATTTCTCAGTGCTATGAGAATGGACAGACAACCCTTCTGTCCATGGACATTATCAGTAGTCACCAACATGAGACTATTTGTCTGAGACAAGCCCTGAACCCAGGCCTTCTTGACCCTACGCCTGATCTATCCATGTAGCGGTGTGCTCTCCTGTCTGACTTTACTGAGACCGATATAGGACATTCAGTAGCTCCAATCCATATGAATTAGCTCATAAACCTCACTTCCTTTAGAGCTAAAAATGACAAGCCAGCTGAACAATTGCGTGGTGCATACTGCTTAGGAAATGTTCATCTCTAAGCTTCAGACAAATGATTAAGCCAAAGGCAGGTTCATCAGACCTGGCTTAGTTTGTTTACTCTCCAAAATAGATAAAAGCCTCTTTAGGGTCACAGAAAAATGCTTTGCCAGCAGAGAAAGTCATGCATGTTGAGGATGTTCAGCCTCCTTTTTCTTTTTAAATAGTATTTTTGTCCCAATTACAAGGAGAGAGAATTTTTAACATTCATTTTTTAAAAAGTTTTGAGTTCCAGATTTTTCTCCCTCCCTCTTCCCTCCAACAATAAGCCATTTGACATAGGTTCTCTATGTTTTAGTGTCCTTCTTAAAAAATTAAAAAAAAAAGTCAGGCTTTTATTTTTACGCTTTTTATCACCTTAGAGAGTTGCTGAAAGGAACAAGCTTTAAAAAAACAACAACAAAGTGTGGCGCAAATATTCACTCTCTCCTAAAAGCGGAGGAGCAATAAGGGAAACGAAGATAATAAATTCGATGCCTGCTTTTATGGGTTGGGGCCAATAAATCAGCACCTGAATTCTCAATTTGAGAATAGTTGACAGCTCATTATAGTGGAGAGGACTTTCAAGTATTTAGTAAATGATTACATGATACTCTTTACTCTGATTGAGAAGGGTAGGCCACTGGTCATGTTGCTATATGAGAGATGAGATTCTCGTTCCACAACATCTTTCCATTCAATGAACCTTTAGTTGTTTTTTTTAGAACTTAAATTTTTTTACATTTTAGTTTGTTATAAATACTCTGCCTCTGTGTACTCCCTCTCCCCTCCCCCCCATCAATGAACCTTCATTAAGCCCTTCGGGAAGAGCACTTAAGGCCCCAGTATCTAGAGGGGGTTTAATATACACCATATACTGGAAGGGGACCACTGAGGCTAAGAACCATTGATGAGTCTTCCAGGCCCTCTGCATACCTTTGCCTTCCTTTGAAGATCAATTTTTAAGATGACTTTGGAAAGTTGAAATAATTTCCCAAAGAAATATTAGCCAATGAAAATAGTTTTAATGCCTAGATACAGTGAGAAGTCAAGATGCCAAGACCCGTCTCCCAGTGGCCATTCAGAAATACTGGACTTTCCCTTGCTAGCATCCTTGGAAATTATACTGATAACTCTCTCAAAACACTGCCTTTTTTTTTTAGCCAATAATAAATTGATCATGATGTAAACAGACATCTGCCCACACAGAATGTTATTTCTGCCAGATTCCTAAGTTACTTAGTCCACTTACTGATTCGAGTCCCAATGGATGTTCAGTGGAGCTACAAAAATCTACAAGTTTTTTAGCAAGTGTTGTGAAACAAAAAATTAGAATTCTGAAATGAATGATCCTGTTGATTAAACGAAAGGAGATGAGGTTAGATACCCAAAAGGGCGAGGCAAGATTTCAAAGAGCTTTGCATGTCTCCTTTCAACAACAAATTATGTTCAACATAATTAGAAGAAGGTGTAAAGGGTGGGAGAAAGGGCACTGATTAAAAACAAGCACCAAGAGACCCCAGAACAAACTGCTGTCTCACAAACGAGAGCCTTTCCTGATAGAGCACTTGGGATCTTAATAAGATATTCACAATCTTTGTGTTTCTACGATGTTCTTTTCCTAGGAATTCAAGATCTCTTAACTCCTTGGCATAGATAGTGTGCAGGACTAGGGAGGTGATCATATTCTGTTGAAGTCTGCCTGGGCCCAAGCAAGTCTGGAGTACAGACATACTTCTTATTGCGCTTTGCAGATAGAGTGGGCGTGGGGGTGGGAGGGGGCATTGGGTTTTTTTTGTTTATATTTTATTTTTTACAAATTGAAGGTTTGTGGAAACCCTGGGTCAATCAAGTCTATTGTTGCCATTTTTCCAACAGCATGCACTCACAATATTTCAAACTTTTTCATTATTTTTATATCCATTATGGTGATCTATGATCAGTGATCTTTGATGTTGCTATTGTAATTTTTTGGGTCACTATGAATAGGGTCGATATAAGATGGCAAAATTAATCAGTTAACTGCTCCACATACCAGCCAATCCCCAATCTTTCACCTTCTCCTTATGCCTCCCTATACCTTCAGACACAACAATATTGAAACCTCTAAATGGTCAAGTGAAAGGAAGAGTCAAGGCAAAGGAAGGGCAAAGTTCCTTGTTGTCTTATTTTAAGAAATTGCCCCAGCCACCCCAATGTTAAGCAACCGTCACCCTGATCTACTAACAGCCATCAACATCGAGGTAAGACCTACCAGCAAAAAGGTTATGACTTGCTGAAGGCTCAGATGATGGCTGGCATTTTTTTAGCAATAAAGTATTTTTAATTAAGGTATATACATTGTTTTTTTAGACATAATGCTATGTCACTACTTAATAGACTACAGGATAGTATAAGCATAGCTTTTATATACACTGGGAAACCAAAAAATTCATGAGACTCACTTTATTGCAATATTTGCTTTATTGCAGTGGTCTAGAACCGAACCTGCAGCATCTCCAAGGTATGCCTGTATTGTGTTTAATTCTGAGTGTAACATTTTAGGAAGGGCATAAAGAAGCTACAGAGTTATTGGGAAGATGACGACCACAGTGTTGAAGGCTTTCACAATCATGCATATGAAAATGGGTTGAGGGACCTGGAGTCAAATCAGGTCAAATAAACCAAGGGGCCAGGGATTGTGATAAGTACTGGAGATACAAAGAAAGGCAAAAAAAGCCCCTGCCCTCCAAGAGGTCACAGTCTAATGAGGGAGACAAAGTGCCAATAACCAAGTTTAAGTAAAGTACAGACCAGATAAATTGGAGATAAACTTAGAGGAAAGGCACTAGCCTTTAGGGGTGATCAGGAAAGGCTTCTTATAGAAGCTGGCACCTAAAGGAAGTCAGGGAAGCATGGGAGAGAGAAGGGAAGAGGGAGAATGTTCCAAGCATGGGGAAGAGTCAGTGAAAACCCATAGAACTGGGAGATGGAGCCTTGTGGCTGAAGAAGAGCTGGATTGTAGATTATGTGAAGGGAAATAAGGGGGAAGAAGGCTAAAAAGACAGGAAGGAGCCAGGTCATGAAGGGCTTTAAAAGATAAACTGAGGATTTTGTATTTTATTTTATTTTTCATTTTGTATTTGATCTTGGATGTAATAGGGAGACCCTGGAATGTAGTGGGTTACACGGTCAGACTTTTGCTTGGAGAAGATAACTTTGGTCTTTTAGTGGAAAATGGAATGGATTAGGAAGAAACATAAGGCAGAGAGACCAACGAGAAGGCTGTGGTAGGAGTCCATTCTTGAGGTGGTGAAGGCTTGTGCCAGACGTCAGAGGAGAGAAGAGGACACATATGAAAGATGTAATGAAGGTAAAATAGACAGGACTTGGCAACACATAGGATATGGGGGATGAGAGTGAGGAGTCAAGGTCTGGTGAGCCTTGAGGACTTGGAGGATGGTGGTGCCCTCAGTTGTAACAGGGAAGTTAAGAAGAAGGGAGAGTTTGAGGGAAAGACAGTGAGTTCAGTTTTGGACATGTTGAGTTTAAGATGTTCAATAAGCAATTGGAAGTGTAAGAATGGAGATCAGGAATGAGGTAAGGGCTGGAAAAGTATATCTGAGAATCACCTATTTAGAGATGATCATTGATCCATATGAGCTGAGAAGATCAGAAAGTGCAGTTGTATAGAAAGAGAAAAGAAGGGACACCAAATAGAACCTTGGGGGATGTGCATGGCTAGCAGGATGGATCCAAATAAAAATCCAGCAATGGGCAGGAGTGGTTAGACAGGTGGAAGAAGAACCAAGAAAGGGCAGTTCGGGTTCCTGTTCCTACTTCTATTTAGGTGAGAGTTGAACTAGCGCCAGGGGTAGGGAACCTATGGCCTCAAGACCACATGTGGTCCTCTAGGTCTTCAAGCTAGGGTCTGCACTTGACGACCTAGAGGGCCACATGTGGCCTCAAGGCTGCAAGTTCCGTACCCTTGATACTAGATAGATTGAGAAGAATGGCCTAGCTCAGTGTGATCTTGTGTGAAATACCTCGCTGAAGTCCCTGTTAGGCAAAAGGTAAATAGGAATCTTTTTTTTTTTTTACTCCGGAAGGGAAAAAAAAAAAAGATGTAAATGAGACATATTTCTAGACAGAATGGGTTCAAAAATGAAAAATTTATTTGGTAGTTATTTGGTCTGAATCAGTCGATTTGTATTTATTAAGCACCTACTATACACTGTGCTAGATTCTGGAGATACAAAGCAAAAAATGAATCAGTCCCTGCTCTCAAGAAGCTTCCATTCTATGGAGGTGGCCATTACACACACACACACACACACACACACACACACACACACACATATAAATACACAGAGAACAAGTATAAAATCCAGAGCAATCTCAGATTGGAGGGCATGAGCAGTTCTAGGGATCAGGAAAGATCTTGTGTAGAAGGCAATGTGTGAGCTGAATCTTAAAAGAAGGAAGGGATTCCACCAAGCAGAAGTGCAAAGCCACAAACGTGGGAGATGTCGTGCAATGTGAGGAACACAAAGGCCAATGGGGGTTCACTGTATATTACAAGGGACTTATCTCTTGTATGACACATACAGAAGGGAAAGTCATAGGGACTTCTTGAAGGGAGAAAAGGACTCCCTGGGTCAGGAAGTATAACCTCCAACTAGGAAATGAGGGGAGTGTTTTATGACAAACATTTTAAGTTTTAGTCCAGTCTTCCTAGGGGGACCAAGTGGGAGTCCAGAAATGAACGTATTCTCTGGAGGATATTATTATACTTTGGTCCTCACCATAACTTTTTCTTGTTGTTCAGTTGTATCCGACCCTTTTGGGATTTACTTGGCAAAGATACTGGAGTGGTTTGCCATTTCTTTCTCCAGTTCATTGTACAGATGAGGAAACTGAGGCAAACAGGATTAAGCAGTGTCACATAACTAGTAAGTATCTGAAGTCAGATTTGAACTTAGGTCTTCCTGATTCTAGGCCTGGTGCTCTATCTACTGCACCACCTAGCTGGCCACCATACCTTTTTAGTAAATATCTTTTTTGTAAAAGCTAATTTATATGAATTGATTAATTGATATTGGGGTGAACACATCAGATCAGGGCTCATGAGTAACAGTATTAAAAATACATGACCCCTCAGGACTATCTCTGGAGCCCTAGTGAGAACAGTCAGCTGGGGAACCTGATGTGCCAATTGGAATGGGGATGGGGAAGTGAGTCTCAGAGGCTATGCTACATGAATTTCAAGAGAAAAGCCAGCTTTGATTCTCTATGTTATGGGTTTGCCAGGTGCAGAGTGATAATCATTTGCATGTGGCTTTGGCCTGAGTACATCGTATGTTGGCTTGGGTATTTTTTTACTTCTTTACTACCACAGGGACTGTGAGCACTGGAAGATACAGGGATAGAAATCATAGTTTGTATAAAGTCATGTTTTGAGAGAACAAATGAGCTCTGTTATTGTAACATGATGGGCAGTAACATGACGTAGTTGTGGTTATCATAGAAGGCAAAACTTGAGATATTATACGAGGTCCTTGAATGTGTCTGCCCATTGGACCATGGGGGATATGTTATAGAAAGGTGAATTATACTTTTGTGCTGATGGCCAATACTACTTTTTGGGGAAAAGTATGTGATCTCAGAATTATGGGGAATTCTATGCATGTAAATTCCCTTTGCAGAAGCAATTCAGCAACCCCATCATAATTTATAGGCTTAGAGAGATGCCTGGAACACTGAGAGGTCAAGCGATTGTCCTGTGGTCACAAGGCATTTGTCAGAACTTAAAGCTAGTTTTTCCTGACTTTAAGGTTGGCCCTCTTTTCCACTGTCATGCTGCCTTTCTACTGTGATGAAAAAATGAAAGAAAGAACCTGTTGAGAGGAGATAGGAATGGAGAAACCGTGGAACCAGAAACTTTATTTTAGGAATGAGGTGAGTAGCCCTAGCAGTGATAGGAGATCCAGCAAAGGGAAGAGAAGGAGCCCCCTTGGTCAGGGTATCTACTGCCATTAAAATGGTCCTGTACCTTTTCAATGGGAGCAGGTTCAGAACAAATTCCAGCATTGTCATTACCCCAGGTGGGAGAGGGAAATCAGCAAGGGTTGCAATAAACTTCCTATTACCAGTTGCCTTTATCACAGGACTGAACCCACTGGTAGAAACCATGTTGCATCCGTGGCAACTAGAAGTCCCAGGTTATGGGGGGGAAGGTTTTGAACTGGCCTGTGTGGTCTAGCATTACTATGCTCTGCCAGAGTCAGAGAACAATCCAGCTAGCCTCTCTAAGGAGAACATAATGGCATAATAGAAATATAAGAACCTTTCTGAGAATGATGGTTTTTTGGGCATGGAAGTTGTGCCAGCTGGTAGTACCGATGACAGAGGCTGGTAAGAGGTACCTTATGCCTAGTACCAGTGGATCAACTAGCTGATCTGGCTCAGACTGTGTATCTATATACTTTACAAGAAGGCCTTATTGGGTGTCTAACTTGCCAGATTTCTAAACCCTTTTGTTAATCTGCACTGGTGAAATGTCATCTGATTGTAGAGCTTGGAGTCATAAATGTTGATGAAGGCCATAGAACCATGAAACAGACCTCAATGACCATCTAATCCAATCTATACTGGAACCCTACAATAATATATCCAATGAATAGTCATCCAGTTTCTTTCTTTTTATTATTATTATTATTATTGCTTTTTGGAGGGGGGAAGGTAGGGCAATTGGGGTTAAGTGACTTATCCAAGGTCACACAGCTAGTTTTGTGTTAAGTATCTGAGGCCGGATTTAACCCAGGTCCTCCTGACTCCAGGGCCAGTGGTCTATTCACTATGCCACCTGCCACTATCTGGTCTCTTCCTGAAGACCTCCAAGGAAGAGAAACCCACCACCTCCTGAGGCGGCCCATTCCACTTCTGGACAGTGCTAAGAGGAAGTTTTGTTGCTGTTTTCCCCCAAATTTGTCTCTTCCTAACTTCTACCCTCTGTTCCTGGTTCTGCACTCTGGATTCAAGTAGAATGAGTCAAATATCTTCTCCAAATGCCAGCCATTCACATACTTGAATACAGTTCTCACGTTTCCCCTGAGTCTTCTCTTCTCTAGGCTAAATATCTCTATTTCTTTCAATTGTTCTACATATGACATGAACTTATGGACCCCTACCATATTGGTAACCCTACTGCAACTTTACAATGTCCTTTGTTCAGTCACTTTTCAGTTGTATCTGACTCTTCATGACTCCATTTGGGGTTTTCTTGGCAAAGATGCTGAAGTGATGTGTCATTTCTTTCTCCAGCTTACTTTATAGATGAGAAAACTGAGGTAAACAGGGTCACATGGCTAGTAAGTGTCTGAGGCCAGATTTGAACTCAGGTCTTCCTGACTCCAGGCCTAATGCTCTATCCACTGAGCCACCAAGCTAGCCCCTCATGTCTTTCTTAAACCATGTTAAAACTGAACGCAATAGTGCAGAGGTGCTCTGACCAGGGCAGATTACAGAAGAATTATTTCTGCCTTACTTCTGGAAGCAGGGCCTGAGTGCAGCCCAAGACTCCATTACCCTTATTTTTTTGGCACAATATCACACTGCTGACTCATATCGAGCTTACAATCCACTCATGAACTTTATTTGTTTAAACCCAAGTATAAGATTTTACCTTTATCCCTATTGAATTTCATCTTATTAGATTCAGCCCAGTGTTCTAGCCTTTTAAGATCTCTTCCTGCTCAGCTTTATGGGAACCTCAAATTTTTCAAGCACTTGCCTTTATCAAAGTCATTGATAAAATTCAATAGCACAGTGCCAAGCCAAGTGTCCCAAGTGGGACACTCCACCAGAGATCTCTTCAGGGTAACACAGAACCATTGACAACTTCTCTTTGAAATTCCAAAAAAGTAACGTCCACATTGGTTGAGCTTATGATTAATATGGATGATGATGGGTTGCCACATTTCTTTTTTTTTTTTTTGAAGGGGGGAAGGCAATGCAATTGGGGTTAAGTGACTTGTCCAAGGTCATACAGTTAGTAAGTGTTAAGTGTCTGAGGCCAGATTTGAACTCAGGTCCACCTGACTCCATGGCTGCTGCTCTATTCACCGCGCCACCTAGCTGTCCCATGCCACGTTTCGACAAGATGGTGCTGCTTCATACCTCAAATACATCTTCTACTGCGAATAATTTCTTCCATATGGTGTAGCTTTTCTCTGTTTTAGTGAACTTACCAGAGGCTGGTAAGAGGTGCCTTATGCCTAGTACCTGTGCATCGCCAGGGAGTAAAGAAGGATGATATGGCTTGCGAGAAACAACACGGAACGCATCAGTATCTGTGATGACCAGTTAGTGTGAGGCTGGGTAGATCGAGGTACAGACATAGGAAAACAGTGTTTTAGGTTATTGAATGCATTTCGCACCTCTGGGATGTCTTGGAGCATTTCAGAAAGTTGCTTAGAGGGACCAATGGAGCAGAAAACCTGAAAATTAAGCACTGGCAATATCCTGTATAGCCAAGGAGCTGCTATAGGTTGGGGTTTTTATTTTTCATTTTTTTTGTGTGCCATAATGAGGATCCTTTATTTGGATGGCCTTCATCTTACATAAGCCCACACGTGCCCCAGAAATTCCATCTCCTCCTTGTTTTATCACTTCTCTAATTTTTCAAATAGCTGCTGATGGTATTTTTTAGGTGATTGAGGACAATCTAGACCCATTCAGCATGCCCAGAGCCTTCTGAGACTGGATAGAGACCTCAGTGACTAGAATCACCACCACTCGTGTCCAGCAAATGCTAATTTGATGAACCTTCGCAGTAAACCTGCTGCTACCAGTTGCCTATGTCACAGGACTGGACCCACTGGCAGAAATCATGTTGCTTCTGTGGCCACTACAAGTCCCAGGTAATAAAAAGTAAGGTTTTGAGCTGGCCCATGTGATCTTACATTAATGTGCTATGCCAGAGGCAGAGAACTTACTCTCTGGGGGAACATAATGGCATTAATAGAGGTGCAAGTTACATAAACTGAAGGGAATAGCCTTGTATTCATAGAGACCATTCCTGGTCCAGAAGGCCTGGTCCCAATCATCATTTCCCACATCCAAATCAAGTCTATGGCCTTCCCCTCTCCCTCTTTTAGTCCAAATTGATGAATTGCTAGCTAGTCTTGTAGGTCTTCCATGGAAAATGAAGGGTACCTGTCCCAGGTGGTAGTGACAGTCAGTGCTCTCTAAGTTCCTGCTCTTCCTTACTCCCTCTCCAGGCGTCTACTCAAGTCCATTACATGCTGCCCCTGCCATACTTCTGCCTATTGGGAACAATATCTTATTTTCCAGACAGGCCTCCAGATTCCTGGGCCCAGCCCAGGGCAGTTAACCCACTCAGTTTTAGAACTCTTGCCCTCAGGCTAAGCTGTCTTGATTGGTAAGAGAGTGCAAACTCATGTAGCCCACTAAACCTAGCTGGCTCCTGACTGGACCAAGTTTTACTTATTATCTAGCCAGGTCCCTGGGCCATCTTGCTACTACTCTGCTGCCTCATGGGTAACCTCTAAAGCTCCAGGGACCGTGACCAAATCAATACTACCGTTGTTTCTGGAAAGGGTGAGTCAATTGACTACACTATGATTTGGCTCACTAAGTGGGAACTGCCAGACCAGAGATGCCTTTCCTGGTCCTACTCCTCAGTGAATTTCACCTCCTTCTATTAGAATGCAAACTCCCTGAGGGTAGGAACTGTATTACTTTTGTATGTGTATTCCTGCCGCTTAGCCCAGTGCTTGGCTCCTGATAAACATTTAATAAGTGCTTTTTCATTTACTTCTTCATTTTTAACAAAATGTATTGAAATTCTGATGGGAGAGACAAATGTCCAGAGGAACCCCTTCTGTTGTATCACTTTGGTTTGATTTTAAACAGAAACTCTTGCTGAGGTGCAGTTTCAGACCTGGTAGATAAGTAGCACTGGCTATCTGAAATTGGTGATAAAATGATTAGGTTAATTGTACCTCTGCTGGGCAGCTAAGTGGCACAGTGGATAGAGTATCTGGCCTGGAGTCAGGAAGACCAGACTTCAAATCTGGACTCAGACACAATTCACTGACTGTGTCACCCTGGGCAAGTCGCTTAACCACGTTTGCCTCAGTCTCCTGATCTGTAAAATTACCTGGAGAAGGAAATGGCAAATCACTCCAGCATCTTTGCCAAGAAAACCCCAAAAGGGGTTGAGAAGAGCTGGACATGACTGAACAGCAACAATGCCACTTCTGTAAGGGCAACTTCTCTACCATGAATGTTATAAAAATACACCTTGGGCCTCAGCTTGTGCTCCATCCCCCCCAACCAGGCCTGTCTCCTTGGTGTCTACCATCCTCTTCCTTTTTCTGGTCCCCAAGGCTCACCAAGGCAGAGCAAGGTTGGCACACAATCTATGTCACCTTATGTTAACACTATTATGGCTTGAGCTAGCTACTAACTTGGTCAGGGCTAAAGCTGTGGAAAAGTAACAGAGCCAGAAGCCCAGGATGCATTATTATAGGGTGTCTGGGAAGCATTTCTTGGGATATTTACAGAGGAAGAAGAAGGGTTGTTACCAGTGGGCAGTACTCTGGGCACCTCTGTTGCCTATATGAAAGTTAGATCCAGGTAAGCCCCAGAGCTTGGAAATGCTTCTGAATTATTCTTCATCTAGTGTTCCTTGTGTACTAATGGACAGGGAGGTAGTCAAAGAGAATCACATATAAAGCTAGAAAAGATTTTAGAGGCCACTGAGTCCAATACCCTATCCACCATTTTACAGATGAGAGAACTGGTAAGGTACATGACTTGCCCAGAGTCACACATCTAGTGACTGAAGTAGGATTTGAACCTGAGTGCCCTATCCTTTAGACTTCTCTAATTCAAAGGTAGCATCTATGTATCCCTTCCCTAACTGTTCGCTGTCCTATGATGGCACTTGGTATTGTCCCCAGGTGGCAAGGGGATCAGCTTTTTGCTAAGAGTCTGTGATGAGATAGTTACAGCTGAATCTATGATATGGTCTTTGTTCCTGAGGGCCCAGACATAACAAGTCCAGACAGCGTTTCCAAAAATGCAGGGCGAATGACATCAAAGGCTGTATTATACAATGGCAGCCATCAGATCCCCAGCCAATTGACTCTGCTGGCTTTCAGAGTCAATCCTTTCCTTCCTACAAGGTGATGAAACCTCCCCAGAGTGTAGCCAGTTCTTTGGAAGTCTTAGGAGGTCCAGATGTTTCTGTAATGCCACAGTTCAAGCCTTCAGCTGACAGATCTAGACTTATAAGCTTCGGGGCAGCAAGGGTCTCCACCCTTGCTTGATCTTGGGGAAAAAATTGTTTGGTTGGCAAGATTCCCCAAAGAGCAAACACCCCTGGTGATTGATGGCAACAGACAATACCATAGGGAGACAACAAGGTATGGCTCATGTCTTTCTCTGAGAGAGAAAAACCAGAAGGCCAAGACCAAGCTGAAGACTTCTCTGTCGTTAACAAATCCAGGTGGCTAGTCAGGGTTCTGCCAAAAATCTGGAAAGCGTCAGGGGGGCGTCACAGGATGCTGAAGGGATTCGAGATCATGCGGTAGGATGGAACTATTCAAGTTCTATTTGGCCCCAGGGGGAAGAATTAGGAACAACGGAAGGCAGAGAGGCAGACTTGAGCTTGATATAAGGAAGAATTTTTTTTTTCACAGAGTTGTTAATTCAGTAAATATTGATTAAAAACTTACAATGTGCTAGACACTACAAAAGCAAAAGACAAAGTCATCTTTGCCTTCAAGTTGCTTGTTTTACTGATAAGACACAGCATGTATACAAGTTGTTGGGATGGGTGCCTCAGGAAGGAGTTTCTCATCAGTGGGGGGCTGAAAACAGAGGCTAGCAGGTCACTTCTCACGGATAGTGTAGAAAGGATTCCTGTGTTGTTAGGGTGTGAATAGATGATCTTCGAGGTTCCTTCCAATTCTGAGATTCTATCAAAGAAGAGGGGTTTTTGTTGTTGTTGTTGGTCAGTTATATCTGAGTCTTCATGACCCCATTCAGGATTTTCTTGACAAAGATACTGGAGTGCTTTGCCATTTCTTCTTCAACTCATCTTATAAAGGAGAAAACTGAGGTAAACACGGTTAAGTGACTTGCCCAGGGTCATACAGCTAGTAAGCCTTTGAGGCAAGATTTAAACTCAGGAAGATGAATCTTCCCGACTTTAGGACCTGTGTTCTATCTACTGTGCCACTTAGCTGTTCCAATAAAGGAAGAGCTGAGAAGCAAAAATTTATAGGTAATATTCCTGATTTCAGGAATGAAAAATAACTGCTTATTAATGCCACTTACAAGTAATCTTTCCAAGTTAATGATAGGCACTTTATATTAAGTCCATGTACAAAAGAATAACAGACAGAATTCGGCTAACCAGTAAAAATGTTTTTCCAAAGGTCTTGTGACCAGAGAGAAAAAAAGTGATTAAATGGTTTTATCATGGAACTAGAAAATTGGCTGTCATCTAATTCAAAGCTTACTCCCTTATAAGGTTTCTTCAGTTGGAAAAACATTTATTAAATGCTTATATGCAAAGAATATATGTATGTATATATGTATAAATATGTATACAACACATACATAAATGTATGTAAACATGTAGGCATATATATGCTAGAATGTGTGTGTATACACACACACACACACACACACACACACACACACACACACATATATACTGGAGGTTGAATGATGTAACAGACAGAGGGTCAGCCTTGGGATCAGGAAGACCTGAGTTCAAGAACTGCTTTTGGCTGCGTGACCATTGAAAAGTCTTTTGTATTCTTTTTTTTTTTTAATTTTATTATAGTTTGCATCATTCATTTCCACAAGATTTTGAGTTACATATTTTCTCCCTCTCTTTCCCCCACCCACCGCCCCAAAACAGCCATCCCAGTGTGTCCC
>CM053591.1:160739670-160786593 GCA_028646515.1 Pseudochirops corinnae | reverse complement strand
AGTGGGAAGTATCCTTGTGTGCGTTTTGGAGTTCTAGGATTGGTTTAGAGTCCTATTTTATGGGTATTTTAGGGTGGCTATGTGAGAGCTGCGATATGTTGCTGCTGCTACGCCGCCATCTTGGCTCTGCCCCAAGTCTTTTGTATTCTCAGTGACTCTGACAGTGCCCTAAGACCTGGTGTCTCAGACAAAATGACTGACCTTCACGGGTAGAAAGAAGTTTCACACTGGGAGTTCCTTATAAAGCTGTAATAGCAAATATAGTTCAATGCCTTGTACTAGACTTTGAAGATACCAAAACAAAAGTGAAAGTCTTTGCCTTCATAACACTTATGCTTTAATTTATTTTGAATGTGTTCAAGATTATTATGAATTAATTTCAAGACATTTTTCAACACTAATATCTCTCTTTTCTGGCCTACTGCCATACCTCGGTCTGGGCAGAAAGATTTTAATACTCTAAAGGCATCACAGTTACCTCGACTTTGACCATTTATTCAATGAAGGAAACATAGACTGATGGAATTTCAGAGCTGGAAGTGACCTCTCAAGCTGTCCATGATAACCGAATAGGGATCCCCAATACCATGGAGGTGAAAGTGACCTAGCCTTTGCTTGAGTACCTTCAGCGAGGTCCATTGTTTTCTGAGGCAGCCCACTTAGGGGTATCTCTCATCGCTAGAAACCTTTTCCACCCATCAATCCTGATTTGCTTCATTTTGATTCCTACCCACTGCTCCTTGTTTTCAGCTCCTCATGCCCCACTCCTGGCCCAATGCTTCTTCCACATGTCAGTCCTTCAAATACTCAATGGCAGATATCATGTCTCTTCTCTGAGATAAACACCTCTAGTTTCTTCAGCCGACTTAGCAATTCCCTTCTTAAAATCCTTACGTCTGGAAAGATAAATTCCCATTCTTCCTCCCCCAAAACAGGGAATAAAAAGGTTGAGGGAGCATTTAACGATCAGGAGCAGAAAAAGAAAGCCTTGCATGTGAGGTCATTTTGCTGGCTTCATCTCACAGGACCTTGTAGAGGTCATTTTCCACATATCACAAACCTGTAATTCACATGAGAGCCTTGTTCAACAGAAAATGAATCCCATGGGGACTGGTAATTTTGCTTTGGAAAAAGATTTACCGAGCAACTGAGGAGTTAGGTAAACAGATGCTTGCCTTTTAATTAAGGAGAGACTTGGTGGATAATACATGCATTGATTACGTTGTTTACTCCAATTATATAACACTAATTTACATTTAGTTGTAGGTGGGATGGTTTACAGGCATTGTACAGAGTAGAATTTAAGAAACAGGCACACAGGAAGAGCTTCCATAAGAGAAAAATGACTTCAGACTATATCAAGCATTTGTTTTCCTATGTCTAGTGGAAGGCTATGAGCTGAAGCAGAAAGTCTATTAAAGACCTAGACACCATAGTTATCTTGGCTTCACTGACCACTGGTTTGTCTTTTATCACTTCTGGGTCTTCAAAAAAAAATCTAGTTTGCTACTTAGACTGTACTGATTTTCTACTTTTTATCCAGTGTTAAATGGCTCTTGATTATTATTGCTTTAGGCATAGCTTAACATGTGTTAGTGCACTTGGTTTCTCCTCCCAGATCCATCCCTGTCTCCCATTCTCTTGCTATTCGGGACCTTTTTGTTAATATTTTGTCTAGTTTTTTGTTTTTTTTTGGTAGTTTGGTATAGCAATAAATCTGTATGTAACAAGGTGTTGGGCATTCCCGTATCACCAGTTCTCTTTGAGAACTGACATACTGGGACATTCCTGTTCTTTTCTACCATTTCCAGAAGAGTCGTGGCTCAAGCACAGGATCCATGGGTTACCTTCTTCTCTTCTCCACATTTACCCCATGCTGTGCACATTTTGGCTTATTTGGTTTGTCCTTTTTTGGTTCTAGGTGCAGGTGGTGAAATCCCCACTGGACTTAAGAGGTTGAGTCATGGTGACCTTAGAGGTAAGATTCCTGGATATGCAGCCAGCTAGCCCAGCAAGGAAGCTACCAGAAGATGCCTGGCACTCAAGTCTAAGAGAGGTTTGGATTTGGAAACTGGGACTGAGCTATATAAGAACTGACCTAAACTATGACCCTGATCCCCTCTCCCTCCTCCTCCCCAGAGCTGGAGTTGGTGGTGGGATTATATCTCCAGGTATTGGGGGACGGATCAGGATGTTTGTAGGTTTATTCATGCTATTTCTTTAAAGTAAATATAAAAATTCCTCTGTAAAAGCTAATCCAACTATTAAGTGGTTAAATGGAACTGAGATACAGGGCACCCCTCTATAATCAGGGGAACATCATTGATGGGTGCTGGAACCAACAGCAGAGAGTTAGACAAGCCTGGGGTAGGGGTGAAAGGTAACAAACGACCCTCAAGCAATGGTGGCCGAGGCAACACAGCTATATACTCATTTTAACAGGATCAGCGTCTTATTCCCCCAACTAGATTAGAAGCTTCTAGAGGTCATAGAAACTATCTTATCTTGACTCTGAGTCTTCCCAGTGCTTAGCACGGTGTTTTGTCCATAATGGGTGTTGACTGAGCACTAGTCACTACAACGTAACAAAATTTTAAAAAAGTTTACAAGTGAAATTTTTAAAAATCTATCTATGGCCCACTGGAAAGGTACAACGATACTGGAATAATCTGTGGAGTAATTCTTGTCTTTACGAGAACAAAATTGATTTATAGCACAGCCTTAACATGTACGCCATGTAAAATTTAGTAGTTATCCTAGGCAGACCATTTTAAAGGCTGTTGACATGATACTTGGGTGCATCATGAATGTTTCATTTAGATTTGATAAACTTTTTGGGTTTATCTACTGACAATATGATACATTGTGATTGTCTCCCTTCATAATACACCATTTCACTAAAGCTTTGCATTATGGAATGGATCCTTTCAGCTCAGAACGTAGCTTTCTCATTAACACTGGCATTACATATTACAATGACAGGACAAAAGTGTAGGAGGATACTTCTTTGTCTTCAGATGACAGATGTTTTAACAGATGACTTCCTTTTTCTCCTTTATTCTCACCAGGTCTCTTACTTCAAAGAGGAGAACTGTAAATGTTTCACTTCTAAATATCTGGGTTTAGTTCTGGGCCATGCAAAAATTAAGTGAGATATCTCCCTGCTAATGTTTTTGACCAGCTGGCATAATTCATGGTGGAGTAAATCTGATGCTTGATTCTAGGGTCAGTTTCTCTTTTTTAGCTGCATCTCTCCATTTGAGTTATCTTCAATCAAGGTTTTCCTTTATTATTCCATCATTAGAAGGAAGGACAATCATTCTGTCCATTAGAATGATTTACCATTAGAATTCATTCTATCCTTAATTGCTACTAGAATTCCTCATCAAATAATAGTAATCGTATTGATTTAGTGTTGTAAGGTTTGTAAAGCACTTTAAAAATATTATCTCATTTTACCCTCACAACAACCCTGGGAGGTAGATGCTATGATAAGACCCATTTTACAGGGGGGCAAATTGAGGCAAAAGAGGTCAAGTAACTCACTCAGGGCTTTATAGCTCGTAAGTGTCTGAGGTCAGATTTAGACTCAGGGTCTTTCTGACTTCAAGAACAGCTCTCTATCCATGGTACCATCCAGCTGCCTCCAAAACCAAACTGTACGCTTGAATTCACTTATAAAGTAGACACAGCTCTTAGCTAAGTAACCTAGACTAGATCTTTGTATTACCCCGAAGCTTTTTGTTCCCAGGTATGAATCTGCTATTGGTTCATTCGCTGAATTGCTGCAGGGGAAGTGAGATCATATTTATTGAAGAGTTTATGTTGAAGATAATCAAACTTGCTCTAGAAGTAATCTTTCAGTCTTGTGATTTAGGAACTGGATAAATGGTTGATTTCAAAATTGGAAAAGTCTCCTTTGGGGGGGATGGTAGTCTTTCTCTGCCTTCACTGGAGGCCTTCAAGCACAGTTTGGAGGACAACTTGCTAGGTAGGTTGTAGTTGGGGGGGCGGGTAGCTTAGGGATATATGTTAGACCAGATAGCTGATGATGAGGCCCCTTCCAACTCCCAAATTCTGTCAATTACTCCCATTTATCCTTTGCATTGTAAAAAAAGATCCTTTCCACTACAGGTTTAAGATGTTGTGTGTGTTTTTATCATTAACACTGGCATTACATGCAATAGCAGGTAGGTTTGTATTGTACCGGTTTCTAACACTGACTATATCAGAACAGGAATAGGAAAAGATTAATGACTTTAATCCTGCTGTCTGTACTAGATTCATATTGTAATGCATAAATATGTGAGGCTGCATGGTTCTGAGGGCAAAGAGCCGGCCATGGGCTGTGTTCAAGTCACACTTTGGCATGCATTGGCCTTATGAGCCTGGGCAAATCTCTTAATACTATGACTTGCGCAGAAGCTATCAATCTATTGGCAGAGGAAGTTTCCTTACTGGAAGTTCTCTGTGTTAGCTGGGTTATCTGCAACTTCATTTCCTTGGGAATTTTGGTGTTTCATGTTCAGAACATACCTACACAGATATCAGTATGTTAAGGATCTGTGATTTTATTGGTTGTAGCACCAATACAGATTATAATTCATCCAGAACTTATTAAATTTTAGAGAGATGCCTAAAATTCAGATAGAAAACACGGCTATAAGGGTCAGAAACAGGACTGGAACCCAGCTATTTCAGATGTCAAGGCAAGCATTCTATCTACTATACTGTCCCATTTCCTTTCTATCTATTTCTCTGTCTCTTACTGATCTTTATTATTCATCTCTGTCACTCTCTATAATACATATAGTATATTGTGTGTGTGTGTGTGTATATATATATATATATATATATATATATATATACACACACACATATGTGTATATATATTTACATGTGCATATACATAAAACATATATCTATATGGGAGGCATCTTGGCATGGAGAGCTGGCTTTAAAGGCAGGAAGTCCTGCCCCTGACACATAATAACTATGAACTCCTGGGCAAGTTCCATATAATACTCGCAAAGATGGCCTGGAACACTTGAAAACGTCATTCTTACCTGATTGTAATGTGATGACGTATTAATTAAAAAAGAAATATATAAACATATGTGGTTTTCTAAGGCAGTTTACAGCCCTCAAGGATCCTTATGTATGGTTTAGTGAACCCCCCCCCCCCATTTTTATGATACCATTGTTTTAAGCAACTGTCTAAGACTAAGTTGTAGTAAAGGATCTGACCTAAATTGGTAGGGGGAGTTTCTTCACTTGGAAATTCTCTATGCCAGAGAAATCACAGATCCGGCCCCTAAATTAAAAAGTATATATGCAAATGTAGTATAAACATATATAAAATGCTTGTTTTGCCAGTATTTTCCTTTGAAAAATTTAGGAAGGGATACCTAAAAATCACATAACTAAAAAACTGATCTTGAAAGTATCACTTTTGTAAAGTTATAAGCTATCCATAACAAGAACTAAGGGATTCATTTTGATTTTTTTTTGGCTCCTTATCAGTGACTGTATAATGACCTGTTTTGTATATCCTTGGAATTGTATTTTAAAGCCTGTTTAGCTCATCAGTGATGACATTCTTCCCTCAATACAAGCAGATCTTCTCTTCAAGATATCTGGGTTTTTTTTTCCAGTAAAGGTCAGGTTGGCACATTATTGCAATTATTCTATACAGTATGTGGCAAGATCCAAAACACATTTTGATAAATAAAAATGATCGTGATAGACAGCATCAATTAAAAATTTTACCTAAAGGCTCTGAAACCTCTCATTCTATGTTTTTTGCAACTATGAAAAACTTAATGATTTCAGTTCATAGAGCTGAGATATAAAATATGCACACAAATATTTCTAATTCTTGTCTACCTGTCAGGCAATAAAACTGTTTACACTTGTCATCCTGACTGAGCAGTACAAGCAGAAAATGGAAACCCTTTCTGTTAGGTTATTTTTAGATATTACTTTACCAGGCAGCATTGGAACAAACTGAAAATGAATCCTGATATTCCTCAAGAGAGAAGTAACTCCCACCTCTCTTGCTTCGGTCACCCTTGAATCAACTCCCTCCTACAAGGATTAAAGTGTTTTCAGTTGTCCAGAACAAGGCTCTTAAGTGCAAATACATTTCAATACTCTTCAGCATGACATTAATGCATGGACCCACACAATCTTCACAGACTGGGGTGTCATGTACCAGTGCATAAAGAACCTTTGGGGTGAGGTGGACATGGCAAGGAAGGACTATGTGCCATATCACTACCCACTCCAATTGATTTGAACTTGAACTTGGAAGGCAGGGTGGTAAGCCTATTATAATGTTGATCAATCCAAATGGAAGATGGACCTTCCAGGAAAATGATATTGGGATATCTCCTCTCTCTAAATAAACCTGTTTTTGAGCCTCAACTTAACCTTAACCATCCTCTCTTTCTTCCTTCTCATTGAGACATTTCTTGAAAGAGGAAGGCAGTTGCCCTTCTGATCTGACCTTTCCCTCAAAAATCTGGTTTCTGTTCCCATCAGTTTTAATGAAGTTTCTTGTTCCAAAGTCACCACACTTGCAATAGACAATGCTGATGGCCTTTTCTTTGCCTTTCTCGTTGCCAAACGGTAGTCTCTGCCTTGTCTGATCATTCTTACACATTACCACTTGGTTCGTATACCGAGTACATCATACAGTTACTGCTCTCAAACCTTCCATATTTCTCCCGTGTCCCTTGGACAAAGTCTGAACTCCTCAGCTGGCATTCACAACCTGCCTCAGTATCTAATTCACAGGGTTACTGTGAGGCGATCTATGTATGACAAGCTCTTCATACCTTAGGAAGCCATGTAAATGTCGCTTGTGTGTTAATGTTATGATCTCATCTTTTTTGATGGAGTTCAAGTATAAAGGCTTGTTCTCTTGCTATCATTATTTTAGATATTTACATAATTCATATAATTAATATAACATATTCATTTTTGTATATTTGTGTATTTATCAGGACTCATTTTCAGTTTGTTCCAATGCTGCCTGGTAAAAAAACACAAATATTTCTACATTTTATATATTCTACATTTATATAATACATATGTTAAATATTTACATATTTATATTGACTATATTTATAGTCAATGTTCTGTAAACTATTGCATAGACAGATAAAAATGACTGCTTTTCTGCTGAGTAAGAGTACTGGAGCATCAGGTCCTCTGTTGACTCATTGAAAACATCTTTAGGACTCAGGTGATAGACAAGATGAAAGCATATTGTAAGTAGATAGTTGTAGTTGTGGTAGATAGTAACAGGACCTGTATTCAAACCCAACCTCAATTACTTACAGTTGGGTGACTCTAGATAAGTCACTTTACTTTTGTGGCCCTCGGTTTCCTGATCCGTTAAATGAGGGAGATGGACTGCAGAGTCCCTACGGTTCCTTCCAGATTTAAATCTATGATCCTACAATACCTGTCCCTATTTCCACATGGTTTTAGGTTCTGTATCTTCAAAGTTTTCTATGTTGTGCAGTTTGGAAAGAAAATATTTAATATTTGGTACGGCCACATCTATTAAAGGTGTTGTTCTTAAATATTTACATGTCAATGTTATATCTGGACGGCTGGAGATAGTAGTCTGTTTATCTGTTAAATTTAAAGACCTTTGGGGTTTGTATTTATCTTTGTTATCTGTCTGATTGTGAAGGATTCTGGTGTGTAGTTCTGTGTGTCTCCAGGTATCTGGTGGCCTGGGAATATTTGTACTTGTAGGGACAGGTAGCATGGATTCCACCTCGTTGTTATCTAATCTGCATCAGATTGATCAATAAACTCAAACTCCTTAAAGATAACCTGGAGGTAATCTGTGGTAGCAATAAATGCATTTGCTATCATAAACCCTTCTTCCATTTCTACAAAAAAAAAAAAATTCTGCATGTTTCAGTCATTCGCTCAACATTTGTTAACAGATAGCTAGCTGGAGTCCCATGTGGATGTTATCCACAGAGCTTTTGATTCCACTCTTGGATTTTAGCCCTTTTATAAGACCCCAGCCGGAGATTAACCACTTTTAGTTCCATAATATTAATAACGGAAATATTTATACTGTTTTTATTACATGCCAGGCACTGTGCTAAAAGCTTTACAGTCATTATGTCAGTTGATCTTCACAACAGTCCAGGATATAAGTGTTATTATCATCTTCATTTTATAGAAGAGGAAACTGAGTGTAAGTGACTAGCCCAGGGTCAAATGGCTGCTAAGTGCCTGGGGTTGGATGTGAACGCTGGTCTTCCTGACTCCAGGACCTGTTCTATCCACTGTACAACTGCACTGCTGGTATACTTTGCATTGTAGAATCACATCTTTTTGTTCCAGAATTATGTGTGTAAATTTGCAATCTGTTTATTGTGTACTGTGAGAATATCTATTAATTTCCTTCCTCCTTGACAAGTAAAGGTTATTTTTCCCACAGCAGCTTTGGGGCAATGAGCCCCTGGTATGGTTAACATTGTGTGAATTTTTGTTTCAGCCCTTCCCAGATGCCGTTGTCTCTTTCACCATGCCAAGCACAGCACTGATGTAATGGGGTAGCTGCCGATTGCCCTACGTGTGTTCTTCCGATCAGCCTTCAACTTCATGGTCCTAGGCAGGCTCTTAACATGCACAGCCTCTGTTTTTTCCTTGAAAGTCTTCTGCTCAAAGCGTCTTGACCTGTTATCAATAAAACTAGCAACAATCACAAAAATCATCATTGTGGCTGTTATTATATAGCAAATCAGGGGCCAGGAGGCTCAGAAGCTATGGAGGAGGTGTTCCTGCCACCTGAGGCATTTAAAAAAAAAAGACCCAAGATACTCTGAAATAAGGAGAGGCAGGTTGGTTTACTGAAAATTAGATTTGTAATGAGAGGACCTGGGTTAGAATCCCAGCTCTGACACTTACAACATGTGCAAATCATGTAGCCGCTCTGTGACTCAGTTTCCTCATCTGTAAAAGGAAAGAGTTGGTCTAGTCACCCTCTCCAAACAGTGCCAAACTCAGGAAAATCTTTGTTGTTCAGATGTGTCCGACTCTTCATGACCCCGTTTGGGGTTTTCTTGGCAAAGATATTGGTTTGCCATTTCCTTCTAGAACTCATTTTACAGATGCAGAGACTGAGGCAAACAGGGTTAAGTGACTTGCCCAGGGTCACCCAGCTAAGTAAGTGTCTGAAGCCAGATTTTAATTCAGAATGAAGAGACTTCCTGACTCAGCTGCCCAGTAGAATCTGGGCTTCCTTAAAATCCCCTTCCTTCCAAAATCCCTTGACTTCTTCAAGAATTGTTTGATTAAGGAAGATGTTTGTAAGAATTGGCAAGTGACTGAACTTTGATGCTCACATTCGCTTTTGGGCTTCTTGTTTTTTTCTACCGCCTCCTATGTGTCTAAGTCTCCTGATGCTCCTCACAATAGGACATAGTCCTCAGAATACACACGGGCTTCTTGTGATTTCTAGGAATATTGATTTTTAACTAAATTTCAGCAGTATGAAAATGTAGTGGTGAAGGTAGCAGTCCCGCCCCTCCCTGGCCCGCATTATGGCCCCCAGGATAAAAAAAAAGTATTATCTGTTAATTAAATTAATTTTTAAAATGTATAGAGTAAGGTCAACTGAGACACTCTGGTCTGTGTAAGACTTGAGGGTAATTTTAGTTATCAAGTAAATAGGCAAAGCCAACATTCAACATAATAGCCCCTGCTGGCCTAATACCAGGGTCCTTAACCTTTGTGTGGAGATCTAGAGAGGCCTATAGATCCTTTCTCAGAATAAGGTTTTTAGATGTATAAAATATTAAAAACATAAAATATATAGGATTACAAAAGGAAATAAAATATATTGAAACAAAAATGTTGTATATGTGTATGTATATGTATATTTTTTTTACAAGTTCATGGACTAACTTAAAAAGCTCTGGCCTACCACATCTGGAACCTGTGGTTTAATTTGTCTCTTTTGCTTTGAAAGCAGAAGTGGTAAACAGGAAAGGGTTGGTAGAAAAAACAAATCCCCTTTTTTATAAGAGCAAGATGGTCTTGTGAGCAGTCCATAGTTGCATTAGGGTTGTCTAACCCTGTAGCTTTTCCTTTAAATCCAATGAACAGCTTCCTTTTGTTTTCTATCCAGGTTCGTTACTGAATACCGTAAGTGCATGAACCAAATCATTTATTTTTGTTCTTTTTGGCAGTGACAGGCTGCTGTCAGAACAGATTCATACATCAATTGGAATAAGACAATAATCTGAAGAAAGGAAGCAAGGGCTGAAAAGAGGCTGGTGGGGTCAGCTAAGATTTCAATTCTTTACATATTTAGTAGCAGATTTACTTTTAAGGATCTTCCTCCTCTCTGGAGGCTCCCTCTTTTCCCCAAACGGAGTTGGGGGAAGGGAAGGACATCATGTGAATATCTTGGACCTGGTACCACTTTATTAATCTTAAGATTTTTCAACCCCATTTCCTGAAGAACAATGGCAAATTCGGTAATCTAAGCTTCCTAAAATTCCCTTCCTTTGAAAATTCCTTGACTTCTTCAAGAGTTCCGGTGATTCAGGAGGCTGTTTGTGTGTTTTATGAGATAATGGAGATAATTGGCAAATGTGGTTGAACCCTAATGTTTGTATTTCTTAGGGTTTTTTTTTTCTTCTACCCCTTTCCTAACAAATAAGTTTAAGGCTTCATCACTTTTGTTGCCAGGTAGAAAGGAACTGGGGAACCTATAATCTTAACTCAATGTAGGTAGGAAGGAGAGACACATAAGGAGAGAAGTTGGGGTGGGGAGGAAGAGTGCTGACTAGCTTCCCTTTCCTATAACGATAAATTAGATAGTATTTGTAAAGCACCTGGCACACAGTAAGGGTTATGTTAATGTTATAATAAGTGTGGTTGATATTAAAATTTGTTATAATAATCATTAGTTTTATTATTAATGCTATAACCAATGTTATTAATATATTATTATTAATAATAATTAATAACATTAATGTTAATTAATGTATATTAATATACCCACAACATATGTGGGTATTACAGTAATTATTGTGATAACATTAATATAGCTCTTACTATGTGCCAGGCAGTTTGCAAATATTACCTAACTTGATCCTCATAACAATCCTGGGAGGTAGGTTTTACCCACCATTACCAATGACCTCTGTTGTACGTATGAGGAAACCGAGGCAGAGGTTAAGTGATTTGTCCAAGGTCATGCAGCCAGCATCTGAGACTGAATCTGAAGTCAGGTCTTCTGACTCTAAACCCAGTGCTCTATCCACCATGCTACCAGCCAAAACAAGTTGATAGCAACTTCTTAAATTTAAGCCATTATTTTCCATGACAAAACAAAGCAAGTTCTGGTTAGACAGGCTTCTGGAAAGACAGTTCGGCCACTGTTTTTAAATAGGAAAAAAATGTGGTGGTAGCAAAAAACTTAACCTGTTTACCTGTTTCCTCATCTGTAAAATGGGAATAAAAGGATCTATCTCCCAGGGTTACTGGAAGGATGGAATAAGATACCTGACGAGCACTTTGAGCAGTGCCCAGCTCATAGTAAGTGCCGTATCATTAGCCATCGTTATTACTGCTGCTGTTCTTATTATTGTTAGAGGAAAGGAGAGCTAGTACTGGGAACAATTTTTAAAATTATTTCTCAAACGATTCGGTAGAGCAAAGGCTCCTGGAGTCAATACCATTTATGTCACATTAAAGGGATGTGAATCTGCAGATTCCAGAAATATATGTGGATGTAACCTATATTTGTGGATTATAAAATTTTCATCTCTCTCCAATTTGGCCACAGGGATTAACATTTGGTGACTGAAAATACTATAAATATACAGGGCAGAAATTCCACAGGCTTAGTTCTTGGAGGATAATGATAATGATGAAGCTAATTTCGCAGGGGACCTGCCCAAACACTTAACAGAATTAAATTTCTAAAGTATATGTGGGTTTTTATATGAAGTGTTTTGGCTAGAATAATTTTTCCCCTGGGCCTCCTAACCCATTCAGATGGTTGGGTGGAATCATAATGCCACTCTGATCATCTAAAATTAACTCTGTGTTGTACGTATAGCATATAGATTTCATATCTATCTCTATTTATATAACTTGAGGAAATTTATCGTAGATTGGCTCACTCCGTGTCTTGAGTGCCAACTGCTTTTCTCGTCGATGGCTCTTATTGAATTTCTAATCTGCTTGTTCTGGGGCCTCAGCATGGAAAAATAGTGTTTGACACGGAAACAGCAGCAGCCTTTATTATCTGTCATATCCCTATACCTGGTGACCAACTACACTGCGGCCTCCTCTCTATCCTCCAGACCTCCGGATACTCAGGACTGCCTCGGGTCCTTTGACAGGGTAAAAAAACCCTTGAATTAAATTGTTCTTCTTTGTACTTTCACTGCTATTTCCCACCATAACAAAATGATATTATTTACAACTGTTTACAGCTATAAATATAAGTCATACCTAACGGAAACTTAAGAGATTTCGGAATTAAATTTAGAAATGAGAAGTATGACAAGTAATTTAATAGTATTTAAGCTCTAAAGTCAATTGGAGGAAGGGGAAAGGGTTACCTTTTGCATACACAGGCAACTCAGGGCTATTATATAGTCCATGCCCTTGCCTCCCTTGTAACCCTATGGACCTTACATGCCCTTCAAAATATGGGAAAACCTAGTACACAGCAATGTTTTATTACTGGAGTTTAAAGGTTAGCACAGGCTGATTTTCCCATTAGATAAGCTTCTGATGGAGATGTTCTAGTATAGTAGAAAGAACCCTGGGTTCAAATCCTAGTGACTTTTTTTTTGCTTTTTGGAAGGGGGGAGGCAGGGCAATTAGGGTTAAGTGACTAGCCCAAGATCACACGGCTAGTAAGTGTTAAGTGTCTGAGGTTGAATTTGAACTCAGTTCCTCCTCACTCCAGGCTAGTGCTCTATTCACTGGGCCACCTAGCCACTCCAAATCCTAGCAACCTTGTTTAACCTCTCTGGGGTTCAGTTTCCTCACCTATCAAACGTGGTGGATTAGACAATCACTGAGATTTCTTCCAGGCCTATATTTAAGATCCTATGTTCCCCGATGCAGTCATTAAGATTATCCGAGTATGCATATTTCTTCCTCATTGCTGTAACAGGAACAATGATTTTTTGCAGAATCTTTCTGAATGTGGTTACTCGTGCTAGATTCTCATTAATTCCTGGATAATCTCAGGCTAACTGAACAATTTTTTTTTTCCTGAATGAATACTGCAGCATACAAACAAAGTCTTTAAATATGCTTAGAAACAACTTTATTCATACATTGTCTTTCAGCTAAAAATGCATAGTTTTTTTAAAAACAGATTTTAGCATTCAAGACCAGAAAGAACAAATTTCTCAGAACACAAAATGAAAGCAAACCAAAAAAACAGAATGATTCACAATTTTGTCTAGCTTTTGCATGCACAAAACTAACCAAAGTAGCATCTATCTTTATAGACGGGTGCATGTAATTCATGGGTGGATTTAAAAAAAGTTGTGATTAACGATCTTTCTGCCTTTACACACTACTGATTTGGAATAGCATCACAGACCACTTGGAACACACGTTCAAACATCCTGAGAGGTCTCTCCCAGCTGGTTAGACACGGCCCTTTGGGGCAAAACTTGCTAGATTTATTGATGGCTAGAGTCAGGGGTTTCCCCAAGAAAAATTATGGTCATCTAGCAAGCAGTGGGGGGAAAAATCAATTTTTCTCTTCATGCCTGCCTCAACCTCTACCCATCCCCCCATCCTCCTCTGTAATCACCATCAAAACGTGCTAAAAAAAAAAAATCTGAAATGTGGACACCTGTATTGTTTGGTCATTCTCAAAGCCCTCCCACACCCCCCCGCCCTCATCCCATATGTCACCTGAGAAAAGATGAACAGCGGCCCTTCGATTAAGCCCCTTTACTATAAAAAGGGTACGTGCTGGTTGTACATTCTTACTTATAAAGCCTAAAATGGCAAGCCTAGCTAAAGTCTTAGTTTAGAAATGAACAAACCTCATAAGGCAGATGGTTTTTAAAGGTCCAAATACTTATCATCCAAGCCATTGAGTGATTTGCCATCATGATTTGCATTCAGGGTTGAATAGAGACATGCATTTCTGGTGCTTCCCCATCACATGGGAACAAATGCCTCCATTGAGGGCAATTTTCAGGTATGGGAGCTCCTACAGGCTTAATGCAAGCAGTACACCTTGCGTCCATGTCTGAAGTATGCTAAGTCAAAACACATATTGGATGTTTCTTAACTCCCCTTCTCCCTGCTTCCTGTCCTCACGACAGGAGGCTACAGAAATGCAGAAGTCAGCCGTATCAGTGGAATGACCCTGGCTACATCAGGGTCATTTCTGCCTGGCTACATGATCAATCGTGGCTATAGGCACCATGAAAATGGAGCGTGCCTCTCTACTGATATCATTTTATTTTAAACTAAGTTGCCTGTCTGGAATAATTTTATTAATGACCTTCAGAAAGAATGAGACTGACAGAGAGGAGGGCGGTGATTTTTGGATAAATTTGATTATGTTTCTCATCAGAATTAAAAAAAAAAAGACTTCTGGGTCTTGCTACATATAAAGACTTCCTTTTAAAGTTTACCCTTCCTTAACTGACATACTATTTACATAGTATTTAAGAAAAAGCACTGACCTATAAGTCATGATCATTCAAATGAGTTAAAAGTGATTAAATGCCCAGGACAAAGATGAGCATTTTAAGAAGCTAAGCTTCACCTCTGTGCAAAGGTGAGTTATTCACAAACTAATTACTATTAAAAACTTGAATTTTTTTTATAAAAGAAAATACTTCTTTTAAAAAAAAGTTCCTTATTTTCATTGATTTTTTTTTTTTTGCATTTAGCTGATTAAAAACACATTCTTCTTTCTATGTAGAGGCGGGGACTGCAAAGAGCAATGGATATTACTATGTCCTATAGAAACAAGTTTATTTACAGTAGTGGTCATTCATCTCTCAATGAGATGGTGTGCCACTAAGAGCAGGACATTCTCATGAACATAGTCAATGTAATCCGTAAGACACAACATGCACCTACTTGGGTGGTTATTGCATGTGCTGGGTGGTGCTATAAGGCATGAAGAAATTGGCTTGGTGTTTTTACACATTCGAGAAATCTAAGTATCCTTGAGAAATGCCATGCCTGGAATGGCTTAGAGAAATTATACAAAAACATACAGCAGTAGGGGCTCATGCACTGCAAAGAAGAGGACATATTATAACACATCAGATAAAGCATTTCTACAAACCAAAATAAATCACCGTCCCTTCCATTTAAACCAGAGAGTAAGTAGAAATGAGTGATTATAGTCTGCACGTGCTCCACTATGGGTATCTGTTGCAAACAGACGGAAATCAGAGCACCCAGAATCCTGGTCTCCAAAGTTCAGACAGCGCCACTATTTGTACTTCACCGAGCTTTCTTGGCTGTTCGCTGGTAAAATAAGCACCCTGAATCTCCCACTTTGCTGATTACCCCCCCAAAAAAATCTGGTTACAACAAGAACGATACAAACTGGGGAGGGGTGGGGAAGGGGACTGCGGTGGGACAGTACTGCAGGAAGAAGTCCTGCGTGTTCATCTAGGCAGCAACACAACTTTCTGGGTGCGAACTTAAAAATCCAGGCAAAAATGCTCACGGCTCTTCCTTCTGTTGTACCGGCCACTTCTGGCTGATGTCTGAAGCCCAAAGGCTCACTCTCTTTATTAAGCAGCTTTCTAACTCCAGTGAAGGGTCTATCCTTTGCTTTTTTTCCCAAATCCTCCATGAAGACTGACTTTTTCCAAGAATTCTTTCAATGGCAGTCTATGGCAAGAACCTTAAAAGAGGGGGGACACAAACCATGAACCAGGTGTAACTCATATCTGAAATCACATTGGCACAGTTCAGGCAATCAGTATGAACTGCATAACTCGGTATGCTGTCAACATCTCCAAAATGAATGGTTACTGGATTTGTCAAACCATAGTTTCAAAAATGTCTGTATCCTTGCATTTGGATGAAACCAGCTGAGATCTCTAATTGTGACGATGTACACTGGTCTGGGAACGTGAGGTCTGCAGGCCAAAGTGCATTGTAGTGGCCAGGTAAAGCAGAATTTTTAACAGGGCTGTGGCAGATGATGCCCCATTCTTGACACCAGTGAGGATCATGAAACATTCTGGCTTACCTGGCCAAAATGGGCCTCCGTTAAGGGTGTAGTTTTAACTCTATTTAAGTAAAAGCTTCCTTCAGAGCCATTAGCACCACAAACCAACCTGCTCTGAAATGTGTGATAAGGGGGAACTGGTGGTGAGAGTAAGGATGGCTGGATCCCCCAAAATTCATGTGAAAACAAGACCTTGCACGTAGGTGCTCAATAAATGCTTGCTGAATGAATAAAAAAGTAGCATATCTAAAAGGGGGGACTGTCTACAATAAAATAACAGATATTTATGGAGGATTTCTGTCACCTATTCAACATGGTTATATGTATGTGTCGCTTGCTGTCCCTGACTTTCAAATCAGTGTTAAAAAAAAAAAACCAACTACTTGCCATCTGGATGAACGGATAAGTAATTATAGTTAAGTATTTTGACATGCGTATAAAATCTACAATGAGAACTCACAAGTTGTCCAATTCAAAATACTAGTTTGGGAAAGGTAGCCCTGTAGGCCTGGACAAGCTATATGACCCTAACATGGAGATAATAACCAAAGATTATTTTTTACTGGCAATTCTGTGCAAATTAATCCATTTAGTTAATAAGAAGCCTAGAGATGAAAAGTGCTATTGATTATTGCTTCATGTTATCCCTTTGATCAACATCTAATCCTAGGGCAAAAAGTCAGAAAAAGAAAAAAGTTCAAAAATCATCTCCATTCACATAATTCCTAAACATTTCATATTCCTAGAAACGATTTTCACAAAGTAATATATTGATTTGGTGGGGCCTAGAGTTTTTTTTAAATTGAGAACACATTATGAATGATCAGTTTACAGGCACTATCTATGAATGGAAATAACGTTCTAGGCACAGCTTTGGACAGGCCAGCACCATATATTCTTGCTGGGATATATATAGAAAATGTTATGTGGGCAATGGAAAATATCACATTTATTTTTACAGGCCAGTCATGACTTTGTGACATCGCTCCTTGAGACGGCATCCTATTCAGGACTAACAAGTAAAAATAAAATGGATTATATAATGTGCTTCATTCTATTGCTACAAAAATTTATGCAGACTATTTAAAAAAACAACTATCATTTTGTTTCTCATTCTTCACTTTACAACTGAAGTTGGATGCTATAGAGACATAACCAGTCTTCAAAATAAGCTTATTTTAAAGGATGGACAAGGCAAAAGGGCAACCAAGAGACGTTTCAGAAAAATAATCTCTTCTGATTTTGGTGTGTTATTTCTGTTCTATCCAGTAGTCCCAGACTAATGTAGGTAGTTTGTAAATATTGACGGATTCTAGTGTCCCATCGTTTATGTTAGCAAAAACCATAAAAAAAAATTCAGTAAATAATATTAAAAAATCTGGCGGATCATCCCTGGTCTTCTAATTCAAACGTACCTAACGTGTATATGCCATGTGAAGTCAGTTTAGTGAACAATCACTCTATTCCCAATGCTTATCATCCTCTTTTCCCTACACACATTAGAGAAAGTCTGAGTTTGAACCAAGAAGGAAAGTTAGGAAGGAGGAAAGGCAGAAAAGGTAGGAGACAAGTATTTTCTCAGTGACATACTTTGAGCTGAACCTTTCACAGGGAAAAGTGTGTCATCTTACAGGACTCACACAACATTAATCACTTGAAAATGATATGGGTATAATTTTATCCTTAAGTGACCTCTCTATCGTAAGGGCAAAGAGGGAGGGGAAAGAGGGTTGTGGGGAATTGTCTTTGGGCTTAAATGTTTTCCTCTGAGAAGTAAGGAGATGACCTCCTAGCAGGTGCAAATTGCCCCCCCCCCCCCAAAAAAAAAGCAAACCAGGATCCGGCTTTAGAAGTCTATATACTCACAGCCCAGAATCAGTGCTGCCGTTGCCCTCGAAATCAGAGTCATTGGATAATTTCAGCACCTCAAAGATACATTCCTTGAGGTACCAGAACAGACACCATTCATAAACAAATATGTTTGCATACAGGAGTGGCTACTTCCACAAACTCCTTGGATACAAAGGTACTGTCCTACAGAGCCTGGAAATACAAATTATTCTACAGAAGCCTAATGGGAATGCTGCGTGAGTTTTTCAAAGCATGAGCTGGTGCTCAATCAATACCCTTGCAATGAATTCCAGTAAAAAATCCTGTATTAAATAGAAACATATAAATATAAATTTAACTTTCATATGCAAACAAATATAAAAAAATCAACTGGAATACTATTTTCTCCAGGGAATTGTGTTACACCCCTCTGTTTACAAAAACAGTACTACTTTTAGCCCCCTTTAAAAGCACCATCTCTCTAGTTCCAAAGAAGTCACTCCTCTACTTTTCCTGTTTGGTGCATTCTATAATGCCATAATAATGCTACAATTTAAACATCCTCCCCCCCCTCCCCATTTCAAGTTATCTAATTGACCTTAGAGTAGCCATCTGAATAGCCCCACTAGATTGTGCTCAAGTGCAAAAATGAGTAGGCAAAAATGTCCCCCAAAACATAAGCCAATCTGGACAGCTGGAGTAAGTTAAGTATAGGAACTCATTTCCAAATGACTGAAGAGGGCACCATTATTAATTTCCTAAGACTGACCCTGTTAAGAGCCTTTCCCCTAAAGATCTGAACCTCTGATGCCCGCAACTGGGCAGCTGACCTCCCATCACAAAGCTAAATCCTATTTTAACTCAAATTTCTCTATTATAGCTGATGAAATCTGTCTCTTGATAGCTGGGACTGAATTATGTCTTCCATTACTGAATTTTTAAAACAAAGGGTTGCATCCATTTGAAACATTCTCATTGGTTCTTCCCCAAGGCTGCTTGTCAGGAATAACAGTGGCACCAGCAATCTTGGCTGGATTTCCATGCATAACTCTACATGCAGAGTATTTCAGAAGGTGACGCTGAGCGAGCAATTCATACCACAAAAATCACAACCAGCCCCATCTTTCTTCATTCATGGATGAAATATTAAACCTTGATCTGCAATAACCACCCAGGCAAGGCTTCCTCCTATGGCTAGGCACACAGATCCATTCAGTTTGAGGACCAGCCATTTGGGCACTGCTTCAAAAGGCACATTTACTCCAGTGGCAACTGAATTAAGGAGAATCAAGAGAAAATAGTCAAGGTCAGATTTGTGTAGCCCTATCAGATAAGGGACAAGCAAAAACTGAATGAGTGAGGGGATGCCCAGACTCAGGGTTCTACAAATCACTAGCTTTTCTCCCATACTTGGATCACATTCTCTATGGGAGAATAATTCACAGCTGTATCATCACACATACATGTGGTCCTAGAAAAAAACACTATAAAAAGGCAACAACTCTCCATCAATTTGCCTTCCAATCCAATTCCAGTGTATATAATGCAGAAGGGCTGAGATTTCAAAATAACAATTACCGCCCCCCAACTTTCCTCAACAGAAAAGAAAATTTCAAGTGCTTATTCTGAAAATATTTCCACACGAGTTGATAAAAAACATATGAAATAATCATTGCATATATATATTATAGGGATATAATATATATATATATTACTATTTAAATAACAATTCATCAACACATTGAAATAATTAAACTTGTGTTCACATTTCCATGCATTTTCTAGCAGTTTAAAACAGGGTTAATTAAGTTACTGGGCTTCTTTTCAACAGAGGACTCTTCTTATAGAGCCCAAGGAGGGTTCAAACCATAGCTTTAAAATCATCATCGTTCCTCCTTTATTTCCTAGGTGACCCCAATCCAGGGGACTAGCACTCCCTGGACCTTTCCTAAAAGTTGTGCGTTTAAAGAAAAGATAAAATCCCCACGAGCCCCGGAAATCACAAGGCTGTCATTTGTGTGTGTGTGCGTTTTTTTTCCTGAACCATAGCATGAACATTACTAGATTGCTTCCTCCTGCCCTCCTGCTCTCCCCCTCTCCAGGGCAGTTAATGGCCATGCAAACGCTTGGGTGAGGGGCTCGGGATCCAGTGATGGGGGAATTCTCCTCTCCTCTCTATGGTTTTGAAGCATCCTCTCCAGGGAAGAGAGGAAAGGAGACCAAGCCAAACCTGACGGACCAAGAAGCCCCAAACCGAAACTCCCAACCCAGGGCCAGGAGAGTTGGCCCGACCACCTGGCAGGTGGAGCATGCGTCTCTCTTTCCTTCTCCCTCGGCCTCAGTCCTCCTTGCAGAGGTCGGACACGTTGAGGAACTTCCTGATGACCAAGCCCAGGCAGACCACCAGGAGGATCATGTAGCCCACAGTGCCCAAAAAGGTGGGCGAGGAGGGCGGCGCCTCGAGGAACTGACGCAGCCCCTCCTCCACGTAGTGCATCTGGTCATAGATGCTCAGGAAGGTGAAGATATGGAAGAGCTGGTGGCTGTGGCCGATGATGTCGAAGAGGCCCGGCTGGATGCGCTCGGGGATCTTGCTCACGTTGAAGAAGGCGGCCACCACCAGCCAGAAGTAGCGGCGGTAGAAGTGAACAAAGAGCGTGGGATTCTCCCCGCGAAGGTCGAAGAGCCAGCTCTCCAGCATGATGGGGCAGGCCATGCTGAGCGGCATGACGAAGACGAAGGTGCGTAGTGCAAACGGGTACGTGCACCAGTCGCTACGGCTCTTGCAGCACGCCACGGTGCACGCCACGGCCAGCAGGAAAGCCACGGGCAGCACCAGCGCACGGTAGGCCGCGATGAGCCGCGTGCAGTCCACGTGCCAGCCCAGCCGCTGCTGCACGTAGGGGGTCATGACGCTGGCGTCGAGCAGGCTGAGCCCCGGCAGCAGGTAGTAGTAGTAGGCCACGGTGCTGCCGAAGCCGTAGTAGCTGATGGAGGCGTAGTCCAAGTAGAAGAAGGCGGCCCGCAGGCGCAGCGACAGGCAGCTGAAGACGTGGGCCGTGCAGCTCATGGCGAAGGTCAGAAGCACCCCCGACGCGTAGCACCAGAGAGGCAGCAGCCACGGGTGGTGGAAGGGCAGGTCGTCGCGGCCGCTCAGGAAGAAGAGGCGGCAGAACTTGCTCAGGAACAGCAGCAGCGGAATGAAGTGAGTCCAGAAGTTGAGCGTCTCGTTGGTGGGCTTCAGCACGGATGCCACGCACTCCTGTGCGGTGCACGGCAGCCGCCGGTAGCCCGACAGGATGAAGCACTCCACGAAGTCGTCGGGCACCTCGTCCCAGCGCAGCAGCGGCTTCGGCCCTGCCGCGGGCTCAAGGAGGCCGGGGGGCGGCGACGGTGGAGCAGGGCGCCCGGGGGACGAAGGCGCCGCCGCCGCCTCTGCCGTCAGCGCCGGGGAGGACGACGAGGAGGCGGCCGGAGGAGCGGCGGGCGCGGCGGCGCTCTTTGTCCCCGCGCCCCGGGGCCGGAGCCGCAGCGGCATGCTGCCTGCCCCTCGGGCGCGGCGCCTCCTCTCGGCCTCCCTGCCCGGGAGCCTGCCGACCCCGGCCGTCTCTGCCGATGCAGGTGAACGATACCTGAACCTCCCCTCCCCGCGGCGGCCACGCCGGTCAAGGGCAGCGGTCGATGCTGCGGCAGCGCGGCTCAGCCGGAGCTGCTATTGTCGTCTGCGGGGGCCGGCGGCGGGCGGCGCTTCGAGGGGGTGGGGAGAGGCGGCGGGGGCGGAGAAGGGCCGCGCTCGCGGGGGGTCTATCTCCCGTCCTCCCTCAGCATCCTTGCTGGTGGCCCGGTTCCCGGCGCCGGCGCGCGCCGCGCCAGCTAATGCTGCAGCTAATGCGGCCGCCGATAATGCTGGTCCTGCTGATGCTGCTAATGCCGCCGCCGCTGCAGCGCTGCGACTGAGCATCGCGGTAACTGCAAGCGCGGCGGCGGCGGCGGCGGCGGCGGGGAGCTAGCGGGGAGGGCGAGGGAGGGAACGAGGCGGGGGGGAGGTGCAGGAGGAAGCCTCCCCGGCTAAAGTTTCACCGCCCCTGGAGATAGAGTGTTCCCTTTTCTCAGATTCCCCCTGGTGCCCCCAGAGTGCCCGCCCGACGGAGCTCGTTAATGATTCATGGGGAGAGAGCAAAGGGTGCGGCCGAGTGGCTTTTCCGCGAGGCGGCAGCGAGGGTCACGCCGGGGGTTCTAAAGCCAACAGCCACGCTGGAGTTCCAAGGGGACAGTTTGGATCATCGGTCACAGGTGGGGGAGGGCCGTCCGCTCCGGGAGAAAGCCCCGGCAGAAATGTCAGTCGGGTACCTGCAGCAGTCGTGAATTCCAGAGAGAGCAGAAGGAACCATCTCCGCGGGATCGGGGAGGGGGAATGTGCTTCTCAAGCGCTGCTAATCAGGCTCATTTTACAGTTTAGAAAAGAAAATCGGAGATTTAAACATGCCCTTGCCCCTCTCTTCCTCCTTCCCTCCTCTCCTTTTCTTTCTCATTGATAAAGGTAGATCTGTGGTGTCAGACCTGTATAAATGTGGCGCTGGAGCCTCGGAGCAAAAGCAGCAAGAGAGAGGCTTTTTGCCATTTATTCCATCTGGAGTGTGTTTCCCTGTACTAATTCCTGTTCAATACTTTCAAGACCCTACCCCAAATTTATCTCCTGATTAGCCCTTTCTGTAGTTCCCATTAGCCATATACTTGTGCTTAGTATAGACTCAGGGAATATTTGAATTGGGAAGGACTTTATTTGGTCCAGTGTCATTGAAATTACAAAAAGTGAAATTAAATTTTGTTCAGTCTTATTATTAGTAAATATAGACTCAGGGAATATTAGAGATGAAAAGGACTTTATTTGGTCCAGTGTCATTTAAATTTCCAAAACAAAAATGAAGTTAAGACTTGGTTCCATCTTTTTCTTAGTATAGACTCAGAATGTTAGAAATAGAAAGGATTATTTGGTCCATTGACATTTAAATGACAGAAGTGAAGTTGAGCTTGATGCTTAACCTCAGGTCATTTCAAACAGCCTCCATATTTTACAGATGAACAAACTTGAAGCCCAGGGAGGCTGTTACTTGCCAAAGGTCATAGAGGCTTTAAAGTGACATATAATATGGGACTCAAAGCTAAGTCTTTTTGACTTTAAATCCCTGTACCTACCTCTGACTACCATTATGTAAATAAATGTGACACAGACTGACACAACTTGCCACCTTCCTTCCCACCCCCTTTGCTTTAATCTCACACCATAAAAGCCAATCAGAAGAGAAATTTGGGGTAGGGTCTTTTATTGTTCACACACCTTCCAATCTGGAAAGTCCTCCCTTTGGCTTCCTTTTCCTTGGGACTTTTGGAGAGTGTGGTAATTCAGGGAGGGGGTATATAGTAGAAGGCATTTTATAAAGATTTAACCTCCACTAAAGCCCTATGCTTGGCATGATGCTGGACTTTTAAAAGCTATGTTTGCATAAATTTAAACTCTTGGCAAGTCCTACAGAGTGGGAAAGATGATGCCTACTGTCCAAAGATGAACCTAACTAAAAGAGAAACTCTTTTACCTGTTGGCCACATGGTGGTTCCTTGTTTGACAAGAGCCGCCCTTAAAGACCCTCCAAGTTAGAAAGGGTTCAATATACCTGGCAGGGGATTGACAGTTCACAGTGATGAAACTGCAGATACTGTTATCGTTAGCTGTGATCACTTGAAATTTTTCCATGATAAACATTAACTGCCCGCCATGCACAGTTCTGTGTTCTGAGAACTTTGGGGAGATAAAAGAAATAAAGCATAAACCCAGGAAAATACAAATTGTAATGTGAGTGCCTACGAGATCAGATGGGGAGAAATTACTCCCACCTTGAGCAATCAGAGAGGGCGTCTTTGGACTTAGCCTTAGCCCACTTACTTTCGACCTCGAAGACTGGGTATATCTGGGAAGATAAGAAGGCAGCAAGTAGAGACAAGGACAAGGGATGGCATTTCAAATGCAAGGAAAGTAACAGAGGTGGGGAAGCCCGGGGCACATTCAGGGTGCAGCAAGCAATCTAGTTAGGCTGGAAGTTGGAGCACAGGACTAAGTGTAACATGAGAGAAGGCTGGTGATACCAACCTGGCTGCACGGTATAAAATCAGTCGGTAGAGCCTAGAAGTGGGAAGATCTGTATGGCAGTTAAAATAATGAAAGCCTAGATTATCTCAGGGAGCAGCTAGGAACGTGAAGAGGGACTGATTTGGTAAATAATCCGGAAGTGGAATTTGACAGGATTTGGCAGAAGGCATAGAGGAGGAGCCAAACAAACAATTCTAGGTTTATGAACATGGATGTCTGCGTGAATGGTCTTAGCATTGACAGCTGAGGATGTCAAGAAGAGCAGGATCTGGAGGAATATGAGGAGGGCCATTTTAATAACTGATCTCAGTCAAAGGAAGTTAAAATTTTGTTGTTTGGAGGGGGTTTTTTTGGAGATGGTCCAGGTTAAATGACTTGCCTAGGATCAGAGAGCTAGTAAATTTCTGAGTACTGATTTGAACTCAAGGCTTTCTGACTCCAAAGCCAGTACCCAATTGATGTATTGTACCACTTTGCTGCCCTGGAAGTTAAAACTTAAAATTTTAAAGGAAGTTTAAAATTTTAAGTCAGTGAATTTTAAATGGAGGCTTAAAGAAAGGCATGAATTAGTGGGAGAGGTGTCTTTCTGTCTGGGAGAAATGATATGAACCACACAAAAAAATGCAAGAGCAAACCAAAAATAAGGAGGTGGCCATAGATAATAAAGGGCAAATTAAAGTTGGTTAAAGGACAAAATTCATTTAACAAGCATTTATTAAGTACCTATTGAATAGAAATCATCCAGTTTATGTAATAGGGAAGATACAGAAGTAAATGAAACTTGGTGGCTATGCTTTTGTAGGAAGGAAGGGAACAAGAATTTGTAAGCACCTGCTGCGTGCTAGACGCACTAAGCTAAGCACGTTACAAATATCTCATTTGATCTTCATAATGATCCTGGAATGTTGATGCTATTTTCACACCCATCTTATAGTTGAGGAATCTGAGGCAGACAGAGGTTAAGTGACTTGCTGGGGTCACATAGTTAATAAGTGTCTGAGACTGGATTTGAACTCAAGTCTTCTGACTCCAGATCTGTCGTTCTATTCACTGCACCACTGAGTGCTCGGTAGTCTCAGAGGGGGAAAATATTAATATGTAGCAAGATTTAAAAATGTGAATTAGACGCTCCAGGGGATAGACGGAGTATAAAGGGCAATGAGGATGTTTAGGAAGAGAGGAAGAGAAGAGAGTGGGGATGGGGAAGAAGGGCAATTGGGAGTAAGGAGAGACTGAATGAGAAATAACTGAATTCAGTTCAACCAGCATTTACCGAGCATCTGTTCTGTGTAAGGCACTTTGACTGGAGGTTCCTGAAGATGCAAAGAAGGAACACAGCAAAGTCTCTGTCCTCAAGAAGCTTAGAATCTAATAGAGGAAAAGGAAGAGATGTTAAAGTGATAATACAAGTTAGAATAAAACTAAGTGCAGCAACACCATCCAAATGAACTGGGAGATTTGGAGGCGATGACGGAAGGCTTCACAAAGGACGGTGCCTGGGCTGACCGTTGAAGGAGAAGGATTTCTACAGATGGTGATGGTGGTACTTGAGGCAGTGGTGTGCTGGTTAGTGTTTAACAACTGGCTTTCAGGGCAGTGTACATGGAATATACTTTTTGGTTTAAACTATATTATTAATATTTTATCCATTTCTTTAGTTTAGACAATCCACCAAACAATAAGCCTTGACTTGTAGCATCTGCCTATTTCTGAAGTAAAATGTAACACTTGGTTTGAGCTGGTTGTGGAACAGTTTTTGGCCTGAGTGAGTCAGTCCGAAGGAGCCTTGTGTAAATGCAGCAGTATAAGGCATGGTCGAGAACAGCCAGCAGATAACTCTGGCCAGAAAATTGAAGGTAAAAGGGAAATTGTAAGTGATCAGACTGGAATGATAGACTGGATGCAGAGGTGGAAGGCAGTGTGTACTGCGTGAAGGAGTTGGTATCTTATTCTGATCCTGCTGGAGAACTACTCAGAAATGGTTTTCAGCAGAGGAAAAACATGATCTGGCCCACCTGTTTATCTGAATAACAACAAAAAAAAAATGCAAGGAGACGATATATAATAAAGGACACATTAATTAACCTGTAAAGATTACTTGGCTAGATGTAGAAGGATAGATTGTAAAGAGAGAATGGACTTGGTGCATGGTGCTGAGGGCCTAATCTAGTGTGGCTGCTGTAAGAGTAGGGATCGAGGACACAAAATTAAGAGAGACTGAAGAGGCTGAATGGATAGGGATTTGGCAGCTGATCAGACTGGTGGGGGAGAGATGGGGGGGGAGGGAGAGGAATGAGTCAAAGATGACTCAGGTTTTGAGCCTTGGTGACTGGAAGCACAGTAATGCCATCAGCAGGAATAACAGTAATTGCAAGGCAACTCGTAAGGCCCAAGTGATGTTAGTCATCAAAAAATTCAGTCATGTTATGAAGTTTTCTCATTATATTGGCATCGTGATGTCTTAGAGTCAGGAAATTTGGCCTTTGGTTCAAGCCTGGCCTCTGATGTACATAACAAGCTGTGTGACCTTGGATCAACTGCTCTGTGCAGATGCCAGGTGACTTGCTGGAGGCACTGTTCCTACCCAAGAGTACTTTACCCAATGAAATGACAGGTCTGGACCCCACTCCCCACCTCCAAAATAAAAGTCATAGGAAATCATATCTCCATGCCTGAATGAGATGAGTTCATTACTATCCTGATTGAGATGATGCTGACTTGAAATAAGTGAGTTTCAGTAGCTTGAAGATTCATATAGACAAATTTCACCAAGTTCACACGTAGAGGGTCTGGCTCTGGCCTTAGGTCACTCACTTTTTGTTCCATTCAGATGCATACAGTAACTAGAACTAGGCTAACATTGTGTTGCTTAGCCCAGGATCTTAAGGGACATACTTTAATGAATATATACGAAATGATTTGTAATTAACACTGACTTTTGGGGTAGACAAATGGCTCTGAATTATAGTCATTCTCTTAATTAGTTTAAACATGCTCCCTGAAATCTGCTCTCCTGATTGGCTTAGCAGCTGGTTTTCTTCCTAGTAGTGCAGAGGTAGAGTCCAGTCCCTGTTCTCCTCATGGCCAGATTGGTGTGCTCTTAATTAATGAGGCTTTACTTTGGGGGAAAAAAGGTATTTTGTTAATGTCTTGTGTTCTGTTTTCCATTGTCTCCAACCTTATTCTTTTCAAACGGAATCTAATTTCTTTTGATCCTTGGACCTAAAAGTCTATGCTAATTTGTAAAAGGGATTTAAGATTCAGGGATTGCTAAGGCTTGCTTAGCAATAGTAAACCAGACTCTGGCAAGTGTAAAGGGAATATGAGCCTGGGCATTTGTTTTTAATACTCCTTGGCCAACCACATAGTTAGGGCTCTCAGGATAATACATTCACCCTTTGATAAAGCCTATATTTATCAACATCACAGTTGCATAATCAGTACACTTAGACAAGGAGGACAGAATAAAATGATGAAAAATGCGTATTAAACAAAATTACTTTTTATTGGAAAAAAAGGAAAACAATTACTGGTATCAGTAAAATGCTGCTATTTTATTAGGAGCTGGGATCAATTGTAACTAAATGTGCCCTTTATGAATTAAAAAAAAATATTCTGCATACTACCTTAGAAAGTTTGAAACTTCTTGCATAGCATCCTGGTAAGTTGGAAAATTGCCTGGTGTAAGCTTTGTCTCAGAATTCTTTCTTTCTTTTTTGTGTTCTAACCCATGCCCTGAGAAAACAAAAATGATGGACAGTGGCAGTAGAGTCACGGATGCCCTCTGGTGCACTGTTCTTATACCTTACAAAGACAAAGCAAAGAAGAAACATCCACTGTTCAATCTTCTGTTGTTCTGGTTTTAAGAGTGACAGAATACCTCCTGTGCAATTGTTCCTGAGTCTCATTTGTACAGCATTATCTTTTCTTACCCTCCACTGACTTACAAAAGTGTTTTTCTCTAACCTCTATGTTTTTACAAGTTAACTCTTTTTCCAGTTAGGACTGTGTCTTTCTTCCTTTCTGTATCAGTTAGGCAGGTCCTGATGAAACAGATAGAAGCCATAGACTGATTTCCATTCCCTGGATGGTACCTTGGGAGATAAGGTGTCCCTAAGGTAAACCAAGACCTAACTACACAGCCCTTCACTGAGAAAATCACCTTGTGTTATGTTGGGAAGTTAGTGGAGGTGCTTAGCAGTCCATTTTGGCCAGTTCTCCACAATCAAGGCACGATCAAAACAGAACTGTACAATTGGGTTGTATTTACATTACTGTGATTCCCTAGAGAGTCCCTAAATATTTGTGTCTCTGGGGTCCTTATCACCAAATGCAGCTGTACCTGGAAGCTGAGACAAATTGGTCCAATTTAATTTATAACCTGGTTGGTTTGGGCTATTTTCCTATAAATACAATTGTCAGTAAGGTAATATATGTTTCAGTAGCAAAGTAGAAAGGTATTATTTGTAAAAATCCCCAAAAGTTGGTGCTTCCTAGATAAGCATACCGAATTACTTATAAAACCCTCAGAAACCCGGCCATTTTTTTTATTGTTGTTGTTGTTAACTAAGTCCAAGAAACTTAGTGCACTCTACTACAAGGCTTTTTGGGGTTTTTTGGGTCTTTTTTGGAGGGGGGACGCAGGGCAGTTAGGGTTAAGTGACTTGCCCAAGGTCACACAACTAGTAAGAGTGTCAAGTGTTTGAGGCTGGATTTGAACTCAGATCCTTTTGACTCTAGGGCCGGTGCTCTATTCACGGCGCCACCTAGCTGCCCCTGCTAAATAACTGTAAATTGGAGAGAGTGGGGTACTGACCATTGTATAAGGAAAACTACATTAGATCCTGAATCTCCCCTTTTGGAGTCTGCTTTCTATATGGTGTACTTCCTTTTGGTAATTGGGAAGCAGTACAACTCTAACCAAGAGACTGGAGTCACCAGATGCCAAATTAGAGGGCTGTGTTTTCTAAGAGTGGAAAGCAACAATCCAGTCAGAGTGTTCCCAAGGAGAAGCTTGTAGCAGCATCAGATGTAACCATGGCAACCCCTAGGGAAGCCTCCAGGAGGGATGCTCCATTCTGAGACCAGTTGGAGAGAGGGCTGGGAATTGGCAGCAGAGCAGTTGGAGTTGAAATTCTCATTGGAGACTATTCTTATCCTTACCTATCTGCCTCCTTGTGATACAGTCCTGTTTTGTTCATTGTGATTTGCTGAGTGTGAAGCCTCTTCAAGAACAGTACCCTTCCCCCCCAAAACTGAAAGCTCCCCTGACCAGGTTCCCCATGGCTGTTTTGTCATGGGTTAACTGTCTGCCAGTACTAATTAGATCAGTGGTTCTCAACCTTCCTAATGCTGCGACCCTTTAATACAGTTCCTCATGTTGTGGTGACCCCCAACCATAAAATTATTTTTGTTGCTACTTCATAACTGTAATTTTGCTACTGTTATGAATCATAATGTAAATATCTGATATGTAGGATGTATTTTTATTGTTACAGATTGAACATAACCCACAGGTTGAGAACCACTGCTCTAGAAGTTAACCCATGACAAAACAGCCATGGGGAAACCTGGTCAGGGGAGCTTTCAGTTTGGGGGGGAAGGGTACTGTTCTTGAAGAGGCTTCACACTCGGCAAATCACAATGAACAAAACAGGACTGTATCACAAGGAGGCAGATAGCTGTTTGCATGCTGACTCCCCCATTAGATTGTGAATTCTTCAAGGTCAGAGACTGTCTTCCGCTTCTCTTTGTATCCCCAGTGCTTAGCATGGAGCCTGGCCCATAGCAGCCCCTTAATGTTGCCTGTACTTGCAATATACTTCCTATAGGTAGCTTGTACCTGGAAATTTCCCCACACTAGGGAAGTATTTGTAGCATACTTGACCTACATGTGCTGGGATACAATAGACAAGATGGAAGAAAGAGGCTGCCAGAGAGGGAAAAAAAGTGAGGAAAAATCGAGAACCCAAGAAATATGCTCTCTAGAGCAGTACAGGCAATCTAATGGGGGAGTCAGCATGCAAACAGCTACGTACCAGGGCAGGACCGACAAAACAAAGAGGAAGTCACCACCAAAGGGAAGGCACTAGAGGCTGGCTTGTCATGAAAGCATCAAACCAGACAGTCTTTTTCAGTTGGACGGTATCCCTGGAGACGGAGAAGAACAGGGCCAGAGCAGACCTGGATTTTGTAATCTGTTCCTGATACTAGCTATACGGCTTTAGGCTAATTACTTAACCCTTCTCAGCTTCTGTTCTCCCATCTATAAAATGGGATGGATATCATTTATACTAACTGCCTCACTGGAATATTTTGGGGATCAAGAAAGATGATGTATCTCATTTGTACTAATATGATTTGCATATAGAATCAATTAGTTCTGGAGTTGAAAGAGGCCTTTGTGACTATCTAGCTGGGCTTGTCCTGGAAAAAACATTCTTACTACAACATAACCCAGCAGTCAATATCCATTGGGGGAGAGCTCGCTTTCTCCTAAGTTGGCCCATTCCATTTTGGGATCACTGTAACTGAGAAAGTTTTTCTTGATATCAAGCCTGAATTTTTTTGCAACTTCTACCCATTGCCTTCTGGGGCCAGAAAGAGTGAGTCTCATACTTCTTACACATGACTGCCTTTCACATTAAGATACATATGTAATATATACAAGCACAGAGTACCTCTAACAGCACCTCCATATGTGGAGACACTGAGGAGCCTACTTTCAAGAGTTATCATGACTTGGAATGGAAGTGCCTTGGTGAGACTTGAAAATGTGCAGACAGTCTATACCTGGTCATGGTCTTCCAACCATGTGGTTAGAGGTAGCTTTTTTCAGTGGACATCACAGAATTATGAATATCTTAGCTCCGGCTTAGGCTTCGTTGGTCTCTTCATTTCAGCTGTTCTCCTTCCTGGTTGCACTCTGGTCATGGCATCTTGTGAGAGACAATGTAAAAGTAGAGAAGATTTGGGCCTCTCTCCCCACTGAAGTCATGTAATGCTGTGAAATGGGCACTGGCCCGTGACCTCTGTGTGCGTCCTTTTCCACACTAGGTCAATGGACAGTGGGTTTCCAGGCTTCTTGTGTCTGTTGTTGGTAGCCTGTATGTTACTGGTACCTAGAAGAGTGAGAAGTTTTTCAGCAGTGACCTTTGTGACCCAGCCCAGTGTTGGTTGTACTGACTCATCAAACATCAATTGTTGGATGTGAATTGGGTTGGACTAATAATTGAGACTGAGATGCATTTGAGCCTTTCTCCCCTCCAGAGTCTATGGTGGTATAAAGGAGATTATTTCCCCTGAGATAGTGAGGGAAATGTTTATATTTCTGTTCTTGCTACACATATGAAGTAAATGTCCCTTCGTAAAGCTAATTGATGTTAAGTGGTCAAATGGAACTGCAGTTACTGCACTCAACAAGAAGGGGAACATAGATGGTGGAAGCTGAAGCCAGTGGCTATAGAGAAGATGCCAACCCCTCTTTGTACCCTAGAATGCCAAATGGCAATTGTAGCTGGTCTGGCTCCAGGAGAGTGGGCTGAGGTGTACAGGTTTCAACAAAGAAATAGAAGCTGTTGTGATTGGTCATCAGGCCCCTCTCTTTTAAATTCTAACTCTAGTATTTCTGTTGGGATGTGAGAGAATATTACTGTTCATGCTAGACTAAGGCACTTTGGCCCTTAGCCTAATCTGAAACACTTTTCTAATACTTTAGGGAGGCAGTGTTTTTTTTCTAGCGGGGTCACAGCCTCATCTCACTTGAACATGAGGCCAAAATTGTTGTCTTGTTGGAAACCTACCTTCCTTAAACTAGCCTGCCTGTGGGCTGTATTCACAGGAAATCCATGCCTAGCTGTTATGGTCTTTAGCTTTCACTCAGTTTCCCTAAGCTAAACCTTCCATTTTTCATCAGCATTTCCTGAGATACATTATTATTCCCAGCTCTTATCTTCCCATTTACTTTCTGCCTTGGCTGTCTTGCTCATTCTCCGAAGACCCTTCATGTAGACTGTGAAGCCAAGTTTATCCCTGTTATTTCAACTCCTCCTGCATTCTCTTAAACCTTTCTCTTTCTCCAAAGCTCTAGTTTCACTTAGTTCTTCCTAACTCAGGCCCCTGGAATCCTGAGCTCAGCTAGAGGTCCTCCACCACTTAGGGATGGCAGGACTGTTATGTACCTTAGGTCATTAAAGGTTACCAAAGGCAACAGTGCCTAATTCTCTTCTCTTCTAAAGCACCTTAAGATACAACACTTAGTTGTATCTTAACCAGCCCGCAATTTGGGGAAAGAGGGAATAATTGATAATAGGGTGTTACTTGCTTATAGCTAAAGAGTTTTAGAAGATTTGGATTATCTCTAGAAATAGCTATTGTAATATTTGGGGGTACTTTGTGACTTTTAGCACAGTGACTTTAATATAGCAGACAATAAACATGATATCAGAAAGTCTGGAGGTCAATTTATGTGTGTGTGTAATATTTTGGAAATTAGAATTGTTTTTTATTATGAAGAACAAATATGTTGAAAATTGAAAAATCACCATTGGTCTGAAAAAAAACTGTTGTGGCCCTCCTTACCTGAAAACCAAAAGATAATAAATTGTGTATTAGAAATTAATAACATGTATAATAGATTTAATATGCAAAATCATATATAGCTGAGGATTGCATCTGAGATGGCTTCCAAGAAGAATGAGAACTAGAGGCTCAGGTGACCCTGGAATATGATTGATTAGGTCTAGACAAAATTGTGCTTAACAGCTTCTTTCCAAGAAAATTGAACCTGCCATCACTGCAAGGGCCAAGGTACCATCAAGATCACTATGTAAGTAAAAAAGTAAGCAGTTTTATTTGGATCTTCTATGCTCTCAGCACAATTTGAATGAATACAACAATTGATTAACATATGGAAGGAAAAAAGCTGATGATTATATCCCTCCATTTTAAATCAAATGGCGAGACTATTGACCTACAGTAAATATATTCGATGGATAATGGTTTAGCTTTAATTAAAATAGCCTATTGTTGGAGCCACTTAATTCTGCACTATTGGGATTTTCATTATCTCCAAGGTTTGATATTTGACTGCTTAATATTAAAAGTCTACAATTAGCTAGGAGCTGATTATTGAACTAATATTAAGGTTAGGTATCACATGCTTTACCTGGGCCACACTGTCATGTGAGCATGTGTCTCTGGTTGCCTTGGATAAACTGCTTTCTGCATCAGCCCTCATTCATGTGAGAGTCAGGAGAATTTCCTGTTAGCCCTACCAGTCTTTTCTCTCACTTGAATTATTACTGAACAATTATAATACAAGTTATAAATGACTCGTGGAAATATCACTTCAGAACTTGCAGAGGGTCTACAAACGTGATTTAATTGGATCCTCATAACAACCCCATGAGGCAGGTGGTGTAAGTGTACTTATCCCTATTTTATGGCAGACTGTAAGGATGAAGTAAGGAAACTGAGGCACAGGAAAATTTAATAATAATAATGATAATAATAATAAAGTACTTTTAGGTTTGCACAGCTTTTCCCATGTTATCGCATCTGATCCTCACATCCACCTCATGACAGAGGTGCTGTTATTATCTCCCATGTTTCAGATGAAGAAACTGAGCTGAGAACAGAGGGTTAAGTGACTTGTCCAGAAACACACAGCTAAGTGTCTGAGGCAGGATTAGAACTCAGGACTTCTGGACTCAACTCCAGTATCAGTGGATCCACTGCATCCACTAGCTAACTTACTTAAGGCCGCAAGACTATTGGGGATGCACCTACAACTTTTAAAGATCAATGCCTTCCCACAAAATTTCCTGATTTTAGGAATTCAGCCTTAATCCAAGGCCCTATTTTGAAGAGGCAAAATATGTATATTTTACTCCTGTTCATGTAGGATTTTCTCTAACTGCCTCTCAGAGCTGGTGATCCCTGGTAAGCAGCTCTAGTCAAGGCAGTAAATCTAAGTGGATAAGGACCTTTATGTAGTCCAAACCTCTAAAACAGCTCTACAATTCTGATAGCCTAACTTTTTGGAAAGTTTTTCATTTTCTTTGCATCTTTGGTTACATATGTTTAATATGTTTATTTACACATGTGTGTCTGAAGAGAAATTCAACACATACCCCTAACACCTGATGATAGGAAAGGGTGACAGTGCTATAATTGTCATTTTAAAGGTCATCTCTAACAAAGTAGTTTGTATCAAAGAGAATTCCCAAATTCTCTTCTATTAATAGCATCCTTTAGCCATGCTGCAGCCCAAAGGACTGCTTCAAATGCTCTTCCACCACAGTTTTCACCTTTTCTGAAATATGGAGAAGAAAGTGTCAGCAAAGGCATAATTCCTTGAAGAAATTTTTTAAAATTTAGAGCTTTTTTGGTGGTTGTTGTTCTATAGCCAGAGTTTTGAAAATTTAACCAAGGTTATTCTCCCTAAAGATTTGCTTTTGAATGTCTAAAGCAAAGTCCCCTTTGAATTTTGTGAATGTCAGGCATGTATCATTCTTTTTTTGAAGTATGTTGAGCTCTAATCTTTGCTCCAAAGAGGATGTGTTGCTTCAGGAAGCTTTGAGTTTCCAGAGAGGCTGGACAGCGAGTGTTCCTCAGCCTGTTTCCTAGTAACTTGTAGGCATTGTCATTTTGTGGGTGATTGTATCCATCCCCAGAGCACAGACCCAAGTTAGGTCTAGGTTGGCAGTGCACACACCTGGGCATTTACCTGCACACTCACTGGAAGGCAAGGCTGCTGGGGAAATACCATTCACTGGTCTTGACCTCTCTGCAGCCTTTGACACTGTTAATCACTCTCTTCTCCTAGATACTCTTCTCTTGGTTTTCAGGACACCCTTCTGTCCTGGTTCTCCTGTCTGTCTGACCAATCCTGTAATAGCAAGCAAAAGAGTACTTTGCTCCTTGTTTCAGTTATTCAAGTACTTAGTTCCTTGTTTTAGCTATTCAAGTGCCTTTGAGCCTCAGCCTTTGATTGTGTCAGCTCTTTGTTGAAAACTAACATCATCACGTGGAGCCCAAGATGGGAGGAACTTGTCAAAAGAGCATATAAAAGCATGAGCACAAGCTGGAACCAAGCAGAACTGAGAAGAACACTTGTGGTGTCAGCACTCTGTCCGTCTGTTCTGTCTGTGTTGATTTGTGTTTGTGTTACTTTGTCAGACAGAAGCACTCTGTAGACTTGTGATTGTGTTACTTTGTCAGACAGAAGCATTCAATCTGTTGATTGTATTACTTTGTCAGAAGCATTCTGTCTGTTGAATTGTGTTACTTTGTCAGACAGGAGAACCCTGTCTGTTAACTTGTGTTGATTTCACAGGCAGAAAGTGAATTGAGATGATAGTGCCAGCAATGTGTGTGAATATTGTTGTATCTCTGCTAATCTTAATGTGTGTAAATATTGTTGTGGCTCTGTTAAGCTTTGTCTTCCCAGAAACAGAAACTGGGAAGGTCTTGAAGTGGACTAGTCACCAGGAGCTTTGATATGGAACAGGAGTTGGAACAGGAGCTAAGAGCTGCCTACCTGTGAATCCAGGTGAGAGTTGGGTGAATTCAGGCAAGAGCTGGGAGATGGAAGAGGAGCCATGGAATTTGGAAGTCAGCCTCAAGTCAAAATGAAAGGACCTTTACTTGGGTACTTAGAGCTGACTGACAGATTATGAGGTCTTTATACTATGTACCCCTTAAGGATGATTTCTCCTTAAGGATGATTGAGTTAAGAATGATTGGAAGCCAGTCTCCAATCAAGATGAAAGACGACTTTAGATGGGTACTTTATGTTGATTGATTGAGATTGTGACTTACTGAATGATGTCTTTTGTTTAAGACTACGTGGCCACCTGAGTACTAAGTTGTTATATCACTGTGAACATTGTACTTTGGTTTCTGTGGGTGTTTTGCTTTAGGTTATTGCTGAATAAAAAGAGAGTGCACTATACTGTGTCATCAGAACCTTAAAAGTTATTCACAGCAGCAGTTCTCAGGAGAGCTGCTCATGTTTGGCATTACAAATCCTCAGTCTCCTTTGCTAAAGCCTTATCCAGGTTATACCCTCTAATCATGGGTGTCCCATAGGTCTTTGCCCTGGGCTCTTTTCTCCTTCTATACCACTTCACTTGGTGATTTCTTCTGGATTTCATTATTGTCTCTGTGCTGATGATACTCCAATATACCTATCCAGCCTTCACCTTTCTGCTGACCTACAATCTCATATCTCTCACTTCCTCTCATACCCTTTATCCTGTATATATCTTGTCTGTACTTCTGTCTGCTTATTGTCTCCCATTAGGTTGTGAGCTCCTTGAAGAGAGGGACTCTCTTTTGCCTTTCTTTGTCTCTTCAGTGCTTAGCACTGTGCCTGGCACATAGTATGTAGGTGTCTGAGGCAAGATTTGAACTCAGATCTTCCTGACTTCAAGCCCAGCACTATCCATTGTACAACCTGGAGGCCTCAACCAGTTCTGAAGGCATTTAATCATATACTCTCATGGTGACGTAAGAGCTTATCAGATGCTTTGCTCTGACCCCATTAGGCTGTGCTATAACATTTACCTAATTTAATTGAGCAAACTTTCATTCCCTGCACATGATGCGTGAGGCACGGGAGACACGAAGATAAAGTGAAACAGTCCCTGACCTCAAGAAGCTTCCGTTGTTGGGAGTGGGGCGAGGGAGCAGGTGCAGCATGCACATAGATGAGTGAGCACAGGATAATCTGAGGAGGAGGAGAACACCAACCACCGGAGGAAGGGGAAGGGGTAACAGGAAAGGCTTCTTGCTAAGCCCTGAAGGAAGCTAAGGCTTCTAAGAGGTGGAAAAGTGGAGGGAGCATATGCCAGTCAAGACTGGATGACCATCTGGCAGAAACGTCAGAGAAGGAATTCCTATGCTGGGCTGGAGGGTGCATCAGAACTAGATGACTTCTGCTGTCTTTTTCTGTCCTAAGAGATTAGGATTCTGCACCATCTCTTGCCCCTCCCCTGCTTCTGCACATGTGTGAATAACTGATAACAAAACTGCACTGTGGCCATCATACCCTCCCGCCCAGCCCCTGCGTTCCCTCTGGATGAGTCTTCCTTCTGCCATGTTTTCCCAGCATCTTCCTCTCATCTCAGTAGACTATCAACTAACATAGCTAAGGCCTTTAAAGTAAGACGTTTCCTAGGAATAATTTATTGTAATAGGAGACTCTTGAAGATGGAAGACCTCTGGTGCTCAAAGGAATCAGTCATCAACAACTAGCAATTGGGGCAAGTTTTGGGGAACAGAAGGCTTGAATGCATTTCCCCATCCCAACATAAGGAGTAGCGCATTCATACAGAGAAAACTCACTATGACAGTACCTCTACTAGAACACAGACATCCCACTTAGTATTTGCTCTGACCTAAATGTAGGAGAGGCGCTAAAAAAAAAATTATATTTACAGGAGAAAAATACATGATGGTCACTGGATTCTAAATTATTTACATTATTACTGCAGATTCTCTTTTGATCTTTATTAGTGTTCATATATCCTTACATAGTTTTAATTTGTGTATATATTCATTTTCCTTTTTTACTTGGCATTACTTCATTTTCATGTGTTGACTCAGTACACGAACGTTTTCATTTTAAATTTCTAGGCAGCATAGTACTCTTCCTGCCTCTGATATCCCTGGCTTAAGGTGTTCCAGTGAATGACCTCCTTCTATCCATGCTTTCCAGCATCAGCTTTGAAACTCATCGGCTTCATCAGCTGCCTGCTAACTCAGAAGTTAGTTCTCTGCTGCCCTCCAGTCCCACATCCCCAGCTGCCTTTCAGACATAGACATCTTAAACTCAGCGTGTCCGAAATAGAACTCGTTCTCTTTCTTCCTAAATCCTCTCTTCTGCTACCTTTCCTATTTCTGCCCAGGGCAGCACTACCCTCTCAGTCCCTCAGGCCCAAAGCTTAGGAGTCTCTCACACCCTGTATCCTAGTATCCAAGCTGTTGGATATCACTTCTGTGTCGTCTCTCCTATGACACTGCCACCTCACGTCTGGACTACTGCTCGGTCTTCTCTTGGGTCTGCCTCTGGTCTCTCTCCACTCCAGTCCATTCTCTATTCAACCTCAAAGGGATTTTCCAAAAAGTGAAGGTCTAATCTTGTCACCCTACCCCCACTCTTCTCAGTAAACTAAAGTGGCTTCCTGTTTGTCTGGGGGGGGGGGGGCGGGGTCAAATACCAAATGTTTGGTGTTCAAAGCCCTTCATAACTTAGTCCCCTTCTACCTTTTGATCTTCTTACACGTTACTCTCTGGCACATACTTTTTGATCTCTTGACACCAGCCTCCTGGCTGTTCCCTGAACAAGATATTCCATCTCTCAGCTCTGGGCATTTTCTCTGGCTGTCCTCTGGGTTTGGAAGGCTCTGTCTCCTTCGCTTCCTAGGAGTCCTAACTAAAATCTCACCTTCTACAGGAAACTCCCGTGTTCCTTTTAATTCATTACAGTGCCTTCCATACTTGTTTAGTATATATTTGCATGTTGTCTTTTCTGCTGGACCGTAAGCTCCTTGAAGGCAGGGACTTTCTTTTGCCCCCTTTCCAGTTCCCAGCATTCTCAGCACTTAGCACAGTCCAGGCCAGGCTTGCTGTTGCTTTCAGCCCTGGGGCCACTTGATCCTTTGTATGCAGAGGAAATCCTCGGGCTTGCCACCAGCAGCCCTGGGGCTGTTGGCAGTTCACAAGCCACAGGAAGTGCTGGCCTGGTCCAGATACATAATTGAGCTTAATAAATGGTGACTGATTGATTGCTTTAACCTGCTATCTCATCAGTGTGGGCACTCCTTTCAGTGGGGTAGGTTATAATTCAACCATGCTCTCTAGTTAGGTGCAGCTCATGTACAGGTCCTCATGTAAAAGTAGTTCTTGAAGGATACTCCCAAAGGGCTGAAGACTTTTCTTTGAGTCTCTGGACATTATGTTAATGCCAACAAAGTGCCAAACTAGGCCAGTTATCTATCCCCTGTTCCTTCCACATGACCATCTAGTCATAAATCTCCCTGATGACATTGAGTGGGGGTACACTCTGTGCACCCTCTGTGAAGACTCCTCAGAATGAGAAGGGAGAGAAACTTATCTGGAAACCAGAGATAGAAATTACACAACCTAGGACCCTTCCCCCCTTGCCTTGTTGTCATCAGCCTTAGGCCCCTTTCAGGAGTTTTTTACCTCCACCCTTGCTTGTGACCTTTTCCCCTCCCTTGCTTTGGCGTTTACCAAATAAGGCCACGGATGATACTTTGGCTTCCTGTCCCACCTCCCTGGCTATAGGAGATAGTGGCGGGCTTTGTTATCCACCATTGGGTTAGATTTCGCGCCAAGTCTGAGAGTCCGCTTCCTAGCCAATGGGAGAAGGGACAGCCAGGGGTAGGGGGCTTGACCACCTTAGGGTATAAATTCTTGTTCTGTCTTTTGTAACAGGCCTCCTCTCCTTGTCCCCGCCATGGAGAGGACCACTGTCTTCCTGCCTGGGAAGAAAATAAGACTTCCTGTTCCTTCCTCAAGATGGCTCTGATTTTTTATTTTTCTTGGGGAGGGGATTTTTGGGATTCCCGTACCCCATGCAACATGCTTTTACTCTGATTATTTTTGTGCAGTTCTTTGTTGGGAAATGTGTTGCAGCCTGCTCTTGTCTTCATGATCTTCCCCATTGCCTTTTGGGGAATTTCATGCTTTGAAAATGTGGCACTCTATAGCTCTTTGCCACACCAATTTAACAAACAAATACTGGTGGCAAAAGACTGACTTTTAGCTTAGAGACATTAACAGAACTGCATAATTTCCCAAAGGCCTAGTCAACTTTTTTTTTCTTACTAGATTTGCAATTTTATTGGTTTAAGGAGTTCCAGTAAATGAACTCTTTCTGTCAATGAAGATCAGCACTTGCTCTGTAGCCACTCACTGTCCTGGTGACTTGCCTTGGTTAAAGTGAGAGGTTAAATGACTTAAGGTCACACAGCCAGGAAGGACTTACCTCAGTTCTTACTGTTTCTGAGATCTCCTCTCCCTCCTAGGCTGTGCTGCTTTTCCTCATACATTTTTATGAATAAATTCCCTACCGCTTTTACACATAACGCACAGCACACTGCATACCAGGCTACACTTCCCTTATTCATCCCCTGGTTCTATTCCTTTGGCATTTATTCTGTGTAAAGTGCTTTCTCAGATATTGGAAAAAGTTCCAGGAAATGTGGAAGAGTGTGTCCCCACCTTCAAGAGGGCTAAAAATTTTTTTTCATCTAGACTATTTGTAGCCCTCTTTTAATTGTTAATGATGAAAAAATGTTTAATAGGCATCAGTGAACTCTGCCAACATTCCTAGGGGCCCCACGTAGGCTGAGCCAAATACAGAACTGTCTCAGTATCTTTTTTCTAAGACTAAACTAAGTTCTCGGTCACCTTTAAAAATAAACTTCTGAGATGGACCAGTGTTGTTCTCTCAGTTGTACTGGTGAAAACACTTAGGTGGAAAGGTTCGGTGATACAAGTAAGGCCATAGAATGATTCCACTGGAACTTGAAGGTTTATCTCAAAGCTGTTAAATCATTCTGGCATGACTAGAATTAATCATTTGACCACCCACGGTATTCTGCTCATGTGGACTTTTCTTTTTCTTATGAACCCTTTTCACAAATCTACAAAACAATGGAAAGACTGCTGAACTTGGAATCCCATGACCTGAGCTTATAGACCAGCTGACACTTAATATTTGTGGGACCTTGGCAAGTCCTTAACTTCTACTGGCCTCAGTTTCCTCATCTGTTGTAATGCCAAGCAAAGACAACTTGCAAGGTTCAGATTACCAGCATAGCAAACCTCATTTATTCAGTGACAGATTAAAGCAAAATATTCACAGAACAGAGAAAATTAAAATACAGTGTAACTCATTCATTTAGCAAGTAAGTTCTCAATTCAGTTGTAAAGCACGAAGGTCCAAGTATCCCACCCCTGGCCAGTACATTAGTCAAAGTAGCCCATTCCTGGGCAGTACATTAATTTAGCCAGTCAAAGTCTCTCTTCTCAAATGGAGATTAGTTTCCAGTCATAAGCAAAGTACATTCATTTGGTCAATCACAGAGCACAAAAAAGTCAAAGGTTTCCCACGCCTGGATCACAGCTGAATTACAATACCATCCATTAATGCCAAGCACTTTCTCAAAAGGAGCAGGAGAGCACAAAAGGCCATCTACCCTTAAGCTACAACAAGGTTAAGATATCATCACAGCATTGAAAACCCAAGAAAGGGCCCTTCCTTCATCTTAACTTGAGGCAAGTTCTCCACAATCTCAGTTCCTGGGGAGACAAGGCTCAACAAAGCCATTGCCAGTGTCCTCATCAAGTCACTCTCTGCCCGCAGAACAGTCCCAGAACCCCTGAAAACATCATCAAGACACTCTTGCAGGATTTCTGTAAACATACAACAAGAAAATCCTCCTTCAGGGCTTCTGAACTAACAACAAGGTTCCAGGACCTTTACAACAGCAGCACTGTCCTTCACCAGCAGGTGAATCTGGCAAAACAATATCAAAACAGACAGACAAAATACCAGCATCACAGCCATGCATCTCTGGGTGGCAGTTCTCAAAAGTCCTGACCAGCTCCAACTGGCCCCCAGCAGTCTTTCAGTAACTCTGGCTTCCTCTGCTTGGGCCTTCTTTCCAAATCCACGGCTCCTCCCAGTTCAGCCCTCTCTCTTCAGGTCAACAAGTCCATTCCACAAGTGGGATTCACAAGCTCTGGGTTTCAACACCCAACCCCAAAACCAAGCCAACACAGGGGGATCTACAAATTCTGTTACCATTACATCTGTAAAACAAAGGGGTTAGGTTAAATGATTTCTAGGGTCTGCTTGAGCCATCATATCCACTCTTTCCCCAACAGAAAATTGGGTTCCCTGAAACCACCCCCATCTTTATTAGGCCAGATCTGGCCTTATCTTCTTGGATCATAGGCCACCTCAGTACTTCTTGACATCTTCAGTCACACCACTCCCCCTTTTCAGCTCCCTTTTATATACTGTCTTCTCCTATTAGAGTGTAAGCTCCTGGGGGCAGGCAGACACTCTCATTTTATCTTTGTTTCCCCAGTACCTGGTTAGTCAGCTAGTCAGTCAATAAGCATTTATTAAATGCTTATTATATATGCCAGGCACTGTGATAAGTGCTGGAACCTAGTAGAGTGAGAGGGACATAGTAGGCATTTAAAATAGGCTTGTTGATTTCATTGAATGAGATGATGGTTCCATTTGAGTAGTTGCAAATCCTATCCAGGTAAAGATCTAAGTCCTCATATTGGAGAAGTCTAAGAAGATGGGAAGTATCAGTCTAAAAGGATCTCCAATTTCTACTTGAGCTTTAGAAGAATTCTTTGAAAGAATGGCTTCAATGGAAAGGAAGTCCTTTTATTTATTTATATTTTGCTTTCTAGAGGGGGGAAGGCAGGGCAATTGGGGTTAAGTGCCTTGCCCAAAGTCACATGGCTAGTGTTAAATGTCTGAGGCTGGATTTCAACTCGGGTCCTCCTGACTCTAGGGCCAGTTCTCTTTTCACTGCATCATCTAGCTGCCCCAAGGAAGTCCTTTTAATCAACATCACCTTTGTGATATCTTGGTATAGAGTTCCCAGGCCCACCACCATCTTCACATGTGAGAGCTCATGAACAAAATCATAAGGTGCTTGCTTTTAAGCCTGACCACAGAGAGCAAGCTCATTAAAAGTCCCATAGAACAAAAAGGCTCAAAGCCACAAGATTAGAAAAAGAATCTAACAAAAAGCAGCCAAATTTATTAACGTCTCTTGAGAGCTGTGGTCTAAACTTGAAAGTATTGTAACAGACATACCAATTAGGTAAATGATTTCTCTCATTTGCTATTTCCTCTGAATATGGAGAAGCTGAAAAAAATGTCTTCTTTTCAAATTGAGAGGAAAAGGAATGTTTGATCTGTTTTCTTTAAGGACAAAGTACAAATCCAGTGCCTATCTTTTGTCTCCTCCATCTCCCTGGAGGCCAGGATTTGAAATGGGCTGTTATTGATGATGTCTTTGTTTCTGTTGCAGTTATGTTCCTGTTCTGGGGAGAGGGAGAATGGAGGGTAGAGGCAGAGAACCCTGATGCCCCCTTTTCTCAGTATGTTTTTGTAATGGTAATGAAATTTGAAGATCCCTTTGTATTGCTAAGCTAAGAGGTACTTAGCACCTAATTTTAAATTAAGCCTCTGTTAAAGGTATGAACCCCTGTTGCTGATGTAACAGGAAGGGGCTGAACAGGGAGGAGCTATACTGTATTTAAGGAAGAGCACAAGCTGGACAGTCAGAATTTTCCTGGGATAAACATGTGGAAGCAGGGCAGCTGCTGGACCAAAGACTGAACTGGTAATTGAGAAGAACTGAGAAGAAGACTCTTGTGGTGGCAGAGTGAAGAAGGAGAAAACTTGTGATATCCCGGCACTCTGTTTGTCTGCCCTGCCTGTGTTGATGTTTGCATGTGATACTTTGTACAGAAGCCCTGGGACCTTACTGGAAGCCCTGAAAGAGGATTTTCTAGTTGTATGTTTACAGAAGTCCTGGAGGAGGGTTTTGGAGGTCCTGGGACTTTATTGATGATTTGTGCTGACCTCTTGGACCTTGTTTGTGGGTCAGTGTTGATTTCTATGTTGATGATTTGTGTTGAGTTCTCAGACCTTGTTGGTGGGTCTGAGTTGATTTCACAGGCAGATAGTGAATTGATGATGGTGCTGGCAATGTGTATGAATATAATTGTGGCTCTGTCAAACTTTGTCTTCCCAGAAACAGGAACTGTGAAGGACTTGAGGTGGACTGGACACTGTGAACTTCAATATGGAATGGGAACTGGATGAAGAACTGGACAAGAAACTGAGAACTGCCTGCCTTTGAACCCAGGTGACAGCTGGAGCTGGTACTGTGGGAGAGGAACCACAGAAGCTGAGAGCCAGCCTCAAGTCAAGCTGAAAGAAGACTTTACTTGGATATTGTGTACTATTATGAAGATTATGATTTACTGTGACCTAGGGGTGGAGAACTTTGACTTTTGTACTTTGTGATTGAATTTAGGATTTTGTGACTGACTAAATGAATGTACTTTGTTTAAAACTATGTGACCACTTTGGTGAAAACTATGTGGCCATTTTAGTGATAAGCTGTTGAGGTGTGACATGGCGAATGCTGAATTTTGATTATCTGTGGTAAGTTGTAACATCGTGAATGCTGTACCTTGATTTTCTGTGAATGTTTTGCTCTGATTTATTATTGAATAAATAGAGAGCTCACTATACTATGTAATCAGAACTTGAAAACTGTTCATAGCAGCCGTCTTCTAGAAAGCTGCTTGTGCTTGGCTTTACAATTCTCTCATTTTTCTTTTGTCCTCCTTATTGTCCTGTCCTATGTTCAAACCATGTGACATTTCCTTGCTTTAGGAGGTGAGCAAAAAAAATCCTCCAAATCCTAGAAGTCTCTGCGAGTCCAGTCATTCTTACCCCTGTATGGGAAATGTTGTTAATTTCTTCTTCTCCTTTATCAAGCAGTTGGCATCCTTCCTTCTTTTTGAGGCTAAAACTGAGCCTAGGCTCTTGATTCAGCCTTTTTTTGATTTTTTTTGGAACCTTTCTTCCTTCCTAACATTTTCAGTCTTTCCTCTACCTCCACATGGAAGATAAGTCTTTCCTTTCTTCTATACTACTGTCCACTGCAATTATTCTGTTCTTTCTGTCTCCTTCCTTTCACTGCCATATTTCCTCCTGAAATCCAGCTGTCACAGGCCCAGAAGCCCTTCTACTGTGGCTGCCCTAGGGAAAGAGAGGAATGCCTCAGTCACACATATTCACCTAAGTGGCAGAGTGATGAGTATCTTTCAGGTGGATTCTCCCTGTTGAACACTAGGGCCTTGAGTCTTTGTGCTATTTTTATAGCCCATACAGACATGATTAGCATCAATTCCTAGCTGCCTCTCTCCATAGGGATACTCAGTTTAACTAGATCAACCCTTCAGGGAGGCACAGACACCACTTACATGTGGATGGGGACCCCTGGGCTTTCAAAGATGCTGCAGAATACATCTGCACCTCATGAGGGAGACCACTTTAGCTGTCTCTCTCCTGTTGAAGCTACTTACTGTGCTGCTACAGAATCATAGGAGTGGGGAGTTAGTTGTTATCACCAGCATCTCCCTTCTGCCAGGTTCCCCACTGCAGTGTCTGCAGGCAGTTTCCTCTCCCACAGAGTGTAATTGCCTGATGGTATGTGCACAGCTGTTAAGCTCATGCACCGATATATTTCTCCTATACTATATTCATTGGCTTAGAGTTTAACAACTCCTTGCCAAAGTGGGTATATGTGTGGGTATATATGTACACACATATGTATGTACATGTATATGCACATGTATACACAGATGTGTGTATGTGTATATACATACGTACATGCACATGCATGTATCTATACACACATGCATATATATGCCAGTGATAGGCATATTCTCCTAGAAGTTCAGAGACAGAGGTCAAAGTCCACTTATACAAAAATATATAAGTAGCAGCCCTTTTTGTAGTAGCAAAGAACTGGAAGGAAGTGATGTTCAACAAGGCTTTTTAGAATTTTACGTGACTGCCACCTTCTGGTGACTCTCCTTTTCCCTTGTAACATATTAGTATGATCATGAAGAATAAATCAACATATTGACCATATCTGAAAATGTGTGCCTTGTTCTGCCCCTGAAACCTACCATCTTCCTACCAAAAGGCACGTTTCACCATCAGTCGGCCAACAAACATTCATTTTGTCATTGTTCAGTCATATCTGTCATGACTGACTCTCTGTGGCCCCATTTGAGGTTTTCTTGGCAAAGATACTGGAGTGGTTTGAAGTGTCCTTCTCCAGCTCATTTTATAGACATAGGAATGGAGGCAAATGGTGTTAAGTGACTTGTCCAGGGTCATACAGCTAGTAAGTGTCTGAGGTCAGACTGGAACTCAAGGAGATGAGTCTTCCTGACTCAAGGCTCAGCACTCTGTTTACTGGACTGCCTAAGCATTCACAAAGCATCAATATGTGTCAGGCACTATGTAAAGCTCTGGGTATATAAATATGAAAAAAAAACCCAACAACCAATCCTTGCTCTCAAGGACCTTTCATTCTAATGGGTGGAAGGATTCAGAAATCACATGCAGAGGAAGCTGAAAGGAGAAGGGGGTACCTTTCCCAGAGCTCAGGGGAGTGCATCCACATAGAAAATGAAAGAGACCTCTAAAGTTGTGGTTAGTCAGTGCACTGACCAGAGTTCTGAAATTCCCCCTTCCTGTTTTCCTGTACATTATGGTGGTCATCATTTCCCTGCTTATTCTCTCTCTTTTTTTTTTTTTGGCAGCTTCTTTTTCTTTTATTTATTTATTTTATTTTACATCATTCATTTCCATGAGATATTTTAGTCTGCATCATTCATTTCCACGAGATTTTGAGTTACATGTTTCCTCCCCATCTTTCCCCTACCCACCGCCCCAAAACCGCCATCCCAGTGTAGTCCCCCTCCCCCAATCTATTCTCTCCTATGTCTTCCCCCCTCACCCCTCTGACTTTTTGGTAGGGCAGGATGGATCTCCCAGCCACAGTACCTGTGTATCTCAAGTTCCAGTTGGATGTAGTTAATAATAATA
>CM053591.1:160722386-160739170 GCA_028646515.1 Pseudochirops corinnae | reverse complement strand
TGGGGAGAATAATAGTCCCCACCTCACAGGGTTGTTGTGAGGATCAGAGGTAATATTTGTAAGGCATTTAGCACAGTGGCTGGCATAAAGCAGATGCATAATAAATGTTTTTTCTTTCCTTCATTCCTTCCATTCTTTATAGATTTACAAAAAAAAAAAAAGCATTAGGCTCTCCTTAAAAGCCAGCAGGCACAAGTCCATGTACACAAAAGATTGGATCCTTGGTAGAAAAACCTTCTGTTTCTTTTTAGGTTATCTTTAACTCATCTTTTAATTTGCCCAGGCCATAAATTAATGTCAATTAAGGATTATCTACAGTTCAATCTCATTGCCATCAAATCTCTGAATCAATTTTTTTAAAGAAAAGTTGGAGTTACCTTGTTCACTTTTTGATAAATCATTCCCAGGATCAAAGAGAATTTCTCTGCTAATTATGTTCAGTTTTGTTTGTGAATCAGGTATTAATTAATGAGGTTGGGACAAGCAGTGTGGAACACTATTTTAGCTTCTAAAAATAGTTCTTGTAATGGAAATATTTGCACTTTAAAAAAAAACAACCCAAATCTCAGTCAAGACTGAAATTCCAATCTTTGCAAAGTTCTAAATTCTCCAGTGCAGTTGTGGCCAGGAAATCTGCGGTGAAGGCCAACATTCCTCCCCTCTATCTCCTCTGCTGTGGTCATAGAAAGCAATGAAGAATACTTACTGTGAGCTTGGACCCAATTACTATGCCCTCGGGTATAATCAAATAGCTGAAGAGCCAAGTTTCTGGCTGAATTCACTGCTGCATGCAGATAGGGCTGATCTTATTTCAAGACAGTCAATAAACATTTACTAAGCACCTCCTTTCAGGCACCCTGCAAAGGCTGGATCTTACTTGACCATCAGTTCAGAAATAACTGAACAGGATAAATGATTAAATAACACTAGCACACTTTCAGTCAAGTAAGTGTTACTCTGGACTGGATGTCAACGGCATTTGAATTGAACAAGACAATGTTGGGCAAAGGCATAAGTGGAAGTTTTTGTACTTGAGGCAAACACCTTGCATGGTGTTCAGTGAAGGACCCCTCAGCTGAGACACTGTCCCGTGGCAGGGAGAGCCAATGGAGGAGGGGAGGAGTTAACCTGAGCCTCCTACTAGCTAGTTTCCTCTTTCACTAATTATCCTTGCTAACTAGAAGCTGAGCTCTCTTGCTTCCATGCTCCTGGAGGACCCCAAGAACTGTCAGCATCCTTTAAATTCAGATTATTGGGACAAATTTCTGGTCACTCTCCCCCCCCCAGTTATATAACTTTAGTGCTCTGGCAAGTGACTACCCCTAGAAATAGCATGATAAACTCCTTTTCACTTTTGAGCTTCTTTGACAAGAGATAGGTGAAGTATAAATTTCCCTTTTCCTGGGTCCTTATTGCCCCATAGACTTGGCATTGATTCAATTTCTTAGCTTTGACATCAAGGAGGAACATTGAATTGACTCCTCATGGCTAATAAAATTCACATACCTGAGCCTGCAAGAATTCCTTCTGGGGAGGGTCAAACATAGAGGGAAGAGGGTCTATATACTAAGAACTCACCTGTTCCCTCCAGGGAATCCTTTAGTGCCCAAGAGAAAAGCGGCCTCCACTAGACAGAGATGTGAAGGGAATCAGGATCTGCCCAGCAAGGAGCCATAATTTGGGACAACCACCCAGATGGCTCCCTTTGCTGGTAATGTGAATCACATGGACTATGAGGTCTCCTGACTCCCTGCAATTTCGAGTTCTTTCCCTTTGCAAAGGGATAAGATGTCATACCCAAGGTGGTCTTATAAGTCTGCAGGATTGCATAGGTTCCTAAAGGAAGGGCAGAGGCCTACCCAAGAAGGAAGAGAGGGAAGGGGGGTCGTTTTGACTATTTGTACGTGTCAAGATATTTGGAGACATCCTGTTTCCCAGAGTTAAGGCCCAGCAAGCAGGCTGTGCACGGAGATCGGCATAACAACAGTTCTTTGCTCTCTGGCAAAATGTATTGCTTTGACCAGCACCAGGTGTTCACTGCTCCCTATATTTCCCAGGGACCTGAGGGCCAACCATTACACCTTTAACATGCTCACAATCCTTGTTATTGCAACAGCTAACTGAACTGAACCAGGTACTGTACTCCTGTTCCCACCACACTAACTCTGGTTCTGTTTGTGTCTGTGAGACAATCAACTTGGACACTGTTTGCACGGGACCCAGGAAGCTTGCATTGTCCACACATGAGCCTGCAATGAAAACCACTAAACATAATTATGTCATGGTCCAGCCCACTTATGTATATAAAGCATTGCCTTGCCCCAGCAAGTCCTCCTCAGGAGGACTTTGGATTGCAAGAGTTTCTCACTTTGAAATTAAACCTCCTCCTGACTCTTCTGCCTCTGGTCAGCTTTGTGTGGCTCCAGCCACCCAGAGGTTAGAGACCAATTCTGTTCTGGTTAATGTGGACAAGTTCTCAAAAAAACCCAAAACAAACCTAACCTATGTTGTTACAATATCATAATGCTTATAAGGTGCTTCAGGGTTTGCAAAGCACTTTACATATGGTATCTCAGCTGATGCTGAGATATAATTCTGTGAAACAGATGTTATTACAATATCCCCATTTTAAAGATGGGGAAACTAGTGAGCTCACCAGGATCACACAGCTTCTAAGTGTCTGAGGCAGGATTTGAATTCAAAGTCCTCCTGATACCAAGTCCAACACTCTATTCCTCATGCTCCTTAGCTGCCGATTTAATATTGTGTTAGTCTATGTGGTTATACGGGAGCTAAGGGCACTTAGGCAAACACATCAGATCCTGATGTTCCTGGGGAAACCTTGGGCAGATAGGACGCCATGAATATGACTCCTGAGAAGCCCTCAGGACTGAACCTGACCCTCGTGAGCCCCGAACCTCTCTTCTGCAGTGATCTAGGCCACAGGTGACAATGTGATGGAATCAGGATTCTGACTTTGTCACACAAGAGCACCCAACTTCCACAAGTCAAGGGGATGAGAGATGCCTTGAATTGGAGATTGTTTAATTAAGCATCTTTAGAAAGACGATGGGATAATTTAGCTGTATATTTGAAAGGAATAGCAGGTAGTGCATGGTAGCTTTGTGGTGTCATGTGCAATCATCTTTTTTTACTGTACTATGTTACAGAAATGCTTGTTTTATTCCATAAATTAAAAATAAAAATTTTTTAAAAAGATGAACTATAAAAGGAACTAATGGTGTGACATTGGAATAATCCTGAAATCTGTCCTTTATTACAAAGCCCTTTACGTACACAATGATTTCATTCGCTCCTCATCACAGCCCTGTGGGGGTATTAAAGTAACTGTGATCCTCATCTTGTAGATAAGGACGTGGGATACTCAGAGAGAGGAATTGGTTTGCCCTGGCTCACACAGCTAGTGGATGTCAGAAGCCAGATTAAAGCCTGCATCTCTCCTGGTCTGCATCCAGCTGTTCCTATTCTTGGTGAGGTGACCTTAGCAGGTTATTATCGCCTTCCTAGTACTCAGGCCTCTCAGTTCACCGTCCTCCCTAGCTCCAATGACCTTCAACCCTCCTCCTACCTTGGCCACCATCCTGAGGGGCAGACCTTAGGCATCACCATTATCTTCTGGGCATGCCAGTTATTGGCCATCTAAATCCTTAGTGTTTTATTTCTGTTTTATTTTGAAATTATTCAGCCCATTTCCTTTGCTATTTTTGCTTCATAGAGCATTTAGATATGGAAAAATGTCTCTTCCCTTTCTGACAAAAAGAAAAAATCTGCTGACTCTTGGCTCTCCCATGCTTTGTAGTTGTTGCTCACTCATTTCATTCATGTCTGACTGTGACGCCATTTGGGGCTTTCTTGGCAAAGCTACTGCAGTGGTTTGTCATTTAAGATCATTTAAAGGTGAGGAAACTGAGGCAAATAAGGTTAAGTGACTTCCCTACCAAGTACCTGAGCTTGGCTTTGAACTCAGGTCTTTCTGACTATGCCACCGAGCTGCACTCCCACACTACTTACATGAAAGTGGGTGGGGTGGGTGGGAGATGCTTAGGGGATGAACACTTGTATGCCATGTTTTAAGACTAAGAAAAGTTTTATAATTTACTTACAAATCTCTCAAACTGAACTAAAAACTCTAAGTGAACCCTTATGCAAATGCTGCTGAGCACTTTCAATAATGTTCAGTTATAACTCTTATTGTCACTGCATTTATCATATGCACTTAATTTTTAAACCTGACTTGTTAGTGAGTCAAGTCTACATCTACCAAGGGTGGGAAAAGCAGAAAGAACATTGGCTTTGGATTCAGAGGGTCTCAGTGCAAATCCTACTTCTACCACTCAGGACCGGTGTTACTTTGGACAAGGCACTTAGTAACTAAGGGCTTCATTCTGCTCATCTGTAACACTGAGATGTTGAAATAGATCATTTCTGGCCACCATGCATTTTCATAGGCTGTCCGGGATGCCTGGAGTATACATCCTCCCTGAACTCTACTTCCTCCAAAGGTCAAGTCTTTCCTGAACCCTATGCCAGGGGTTCTAAACCTTTTCTTTTTGTCATTGACCACTTTGGCAGTCTGGGGAAGCCTATGGACTCCTCAGAATATGTTAAATGCATACAATAAAGTATCTAAGACCATAAAGAAAAACAATTATATTAGTATACATTTTTCAAAATATTTTAAAAAATTATTAACATTATTTTAACAAGGCAGTTTAATATTAACATAATAATTTATTAATATTAAAATATGAAACAAAATCCACAGATACCACATTAAGGAATTCTGTCCTAAACCATTAATGTTCTCACTCCTCAAATTATCTTACACTATTTAATATGTATAAATGACATATGCCCTCTGTAGAATTTAAGGTCCTTGGGGAATGTTTTTTAAAATTTGGTCTTTGTGTCCCCAACATCTAACAGGATGTTTTGCATCTAATATGTACTTAATAAATGCTTGTAGAATAAATTAGTAAATCTCTAAGGTCCCTTCCAATTCTGAATCTACAATCCCGTAAGCTTTTATTCATCTTGGTCGTTATTGCCAATGTCACACCAGTGATAGTAAAGTCAACAGCTGCTCTAGAACTCCCACCTGATTAAGTTGTAGGTTGTGTAATCTACTTTATTAAAATTCTTATTTGCCTGTTGCAATCTTAATAGGAAGCCTCCAGGCCTCTGAATCAATCTAATTTGCATAGTTGCTATAAACACAATTCAGCTGACATGACTATCATGCAAGTCTATTCTGAATGGTGTTGATTGGACAAGCCTGGAGCAGCTAGATCTCATTTTACTCATGTTCCTTAGTTCTATTTAAGAAAAAAACAACCATATTGTTCCTCTTATGTAAAGAAAGCAAATATTTTGCTACCCTTTTTAGCAACAAGCTCAGCAAGTGAATAATTTTGAGATGGGAAAACCAATGCATACAAATCTGGAAAGATCCTGCAATAAATTAATGGTGGCACAATCAGTGGAATATCTCCTGACCCTCAAGATCACCCTTTAGTTGTGGTTTTTGGACAATCCATTTTTGGAAAAGATTTGGCATCATAAATCTGTAATATCTAAGGATAGCCAGGGCCATCCAAGTCTAGGAGATAGAATGAGCTAGTCCTGTCCCTGCGTGAGTCATTTCTCTGTAAGCATCACAAATTAAATACCCCCTGGCTGCCATACCCCAAGGAAACCTAAAGGGTTTTTTTCAGAAGGTCAGAAAAAATCTGGAATTTATTTAAAAAAAGAAATTGCTATGAATGAAATGTGATCCCTTAACTTGTGGGAGGCTCAAGTCCTTTTGTTTGTTTATTTTAATCCAGACCTTTGATTGCATCAGTGTAGGGAGATTCCCTTGTGGAAACTCCTTAGGCAATAGTCTAGGGGTCTGAGAGACAAACTGATTTGTTCATGGTCACAGTCAGAGGCAGGACTTGACCTGGGGTCTACCTGACTCCATGGCCAACCCGCCCTCTCTTTACTGTGCCATATTGCCTCTTTGTTGTTGCTGTTGAGTCATTTCAGATTCTTCATGCCCGCATTTGGGTTTTTCTTGGCAAAGATGCTGGAGTGGTTTACCATTTCCTTCTCCAGCTCATTTTACAGATGAGGAAACTGAGGCAAAATAGGGTTAAGTAACTTGTCCAGGGTCACAAAGCTAATAAGTATCTGAGGTGGATTTGAACTCATGAAAATGAATCTTCTTGATTCCAAGCCCAGTGCTCTATCCACTATACCACCTAGCTGCCCCAAATCTTTGTTTACTGAGTTATAAAAATGGGTAACTTGACATGACTATTTTGAAGAAAATATTTTGTGTTTTTTTTTCCCATTTAAAATTTTTATCGATATTTTGTTTCTGTACCATTGCCATTTCCAACCTATTCCCTCATCCGCAGAGAACCATGCCATGTAGCAAAAACTAAAAAAAGACAAAACAAAAAATAAGAGAGGGGAGAGAAGGCGTTCAGCAAAACTAACCAACTTATCACCTGAGTCTGACAGTATAAGTAGTATTCAATGGCCATGGTTCTCCATCTGTGTAAAGAATGGAAGTACATTTTCTCTTCTCTTCTTTGTGGTTGGGTTTTGTCATAATTATGAAACATTAAGTTCTGTTGCTTTCTCACTGCTGTAGTCATTTTGTATGTTGTTTAAGGAAAACTCTTTGTAAACTTTAGAGCACTATGTAAACGAGTTGTTGTTATCACCATAATTGAAAGAGGGGCCTCCAACCTGCAGGACTAAGTCTTCTGCTAAGTTGCTCTATAGTAACATCACTTATATGGCAGCAAACACGGGCACTAGGCTGCATTTGGAGGCATGACTGCCTCCAAGTATCTTCTAGGTCTCCAAGTTATTGCTACCACTTCCCAGCTGCATTCATAAATGCTTGGAAAACAAAATTAGATCATGTCTCTGTAGGCTCGAAGCTATATCTGAATCTACCACTCCATCTATTTTCCCAGAATTTAGAGGAGCTATGGTGAGAAAGATCTGCTCCCCACCCCCACTCCTGCCCCACCTTTGCTGCTCTGGAGAACATACTGAGGAGCCAGAAAGGGAGAACTAGATACCCATCTGACCTTATCCTCTTACTTATGGAACCTCACTCCTCTTTATGGACCCACATTTACAATCAGGAAGTCAGCCTTGGTCCTTGCTGAATCTACCTCCACAACATATTTTGTATCTGTCTCCTTATCTCCACTTCCTTCATTCTAGTCCTCATTACCTTTCATTTGGACCACTGTAATAATTTCTTAATTAGTCTCTCTGAGCCCAGTCTTTTCCCTCTCCAGTCATGACATTTTCCCAACAATATATCCATCAACATACTTCTTCCTAGGGTATGTTACCCTGTCTGACTATGTTACTCTACTGCTACAAATTCTCCAATGGCTCTCTGTTACTTCCAGGATAAAACAAAAACTTGTCCTCCTGCCATTTACAGCACTCTTGCTCTAGCCTACCTTTCCAGACTTTATGACCTCTGTCCTAGCCCAACAGGTCTCTTGGCTGCTCCCTAAATCCAGCAGTTCTTTTCCCATTTTTGCACAGGCTTCCTCACAAGTCTGATGTGCACTCCCTCCTTACCTCTTCCTCTTAGGTATATTACCTTCCTTCAAGGTTCAGCTCAGGCACCCACCTACCAGAAAAAATCTTTCCTAATCCGCCCTGTCTCATTCCCAATTATTTTGTTTCTTTATCTGCGTACATACTGTAACCCTCTAGTGGAATGTGAGTTCCTTAAGGGAAGGGACTGTTTGTTGTTGCTGTTTGGTTTGGTTTTGTATCCACAGTACCAAGGACAGTGCTTTGCATTAGGGGCTTAATAAATGTCTATTGAATCACACTGAAGGGTTGCAAATAAATTAGAACTATCCAGAAAATTAAAGCTGCCCAGCAGAGTCCTCTGTGGCAGCCAAGTGAGCGGATGGCAATGAGGACCCCTGTGACTCAGAGAAGCCAAGGCTGTAACAGTAACCAAGAGCATATACTGAACTCTCCTTGCCAGTTTCAGAATAGAGCAGCTGTTTTTGTAGCAACAAATCAAAGTGAAATCCTTTTGAAAGAACACAAACTTCATTGCCTAAAATCAAACACTCTCTTCAATGCTTTTTTTTTTGTCTTCTAAAAAGCAGTTTGTGTACTTATTTGTACTACATGGCTCATGCATTCTAAGACTACTGTATCTTTGAAAGAGGATTCCTGTGTGGCAATCACCCTAATGTTCTTAGCTAAGTGGGTTTGACCTTGTCTGAAATGGGAAAACCACAACTATATTCTTTTAAAGTGACAGCAAGATGGAGTGGAAAGAATGTTGGATTCAGTCAGAAAATCTGGGTTCATGTCCTGGCTCTCCCAAAGAACTCACTCAGTGACCTTGGGCTAGTTACTTGCTCTCTCTTAGGCCATTAGAATGCTCCCATATTAGACTGTAAATCCCATGAATGTAGACATTATCTTTACTTCTCTATCTGTATCCATAGTTCTCAGCATGTAGGAAATGCTTAATTAACCTTCCTTCTGTTCTTTTTTTCTTCCTTCCTTCCTTTCCATTCCTTCCTTCCTTTCATTTTCCACCCTTTCTTCCTTTTTCTTGCTTCCTTCCTCTCCATTCCTTCCTTTTCCTTTTTCTTCCATTTATCCTACTATCCAAGTAATTTGTATACCAGTGTAGGCACAGTTGCAAAGACTCCTTTAATAGCAAATGGAAATATTTAAAAAACATTTTGAGCTAGTTACAAAGACTGAAGCATACTGTGAGGGGGGGCACCATGCCACCTCACCCACTGGATTTGAAGCAATAAACCATCCTTACCAAGCAGGATGTCTATCCTGCCCACCCCCACACCCTAAAGCTACCTCTCCAAAGCAGTGTCTTTTCCAGCAGAATCTCTCATATTCTGATGTTGATGCAACACCAAACTCTACTTCCTTTCTCTAGAGAAGCAGCAAAGGTGCAACAGAAAGAGCTCTTCTTGGAGTCAGAGGAGATCTGGATTGGAATCCTGCTTCTGATACTTGCTAGCTCTGTGACTGTGGGCAAATCACTTAAATAGCTTTAAGCCTCCATTTTCTCATCTGAGAAATGGAGATGGTAATATTTATTTTGAGTTGTTCTGGGGATCAAATGTTTGTAAGATACTTTGCAAACCTTAGATCTTGCTAGATCTTATTTTCTGTAATTATTCCAAAGGCAAGTTCTTTTTTTAACCACACTAAAGCTTCAAAGCACAATTTAATTTCTTTCATCCACTTACTGCTACTTCTTAACATTTAACACATTTAATAAGAATTCAAGACAAATATAAAAATGCATCATTTAAGTTTTTCTCAGAATCACATTTCCAATTCATGCTTAGTTCCAATTCATTGGATACCGATACCAGGAAACCATTGTCTTTTCTTCGTATTCTATATTTCTGTCTTGTAGACTCTCTTTCAGCCTGTCAGGCTGGAGAACTGACCACAGAAAGATGTTTATCTAGGTCTAGTAAAATCTCCACAATGGATGAGAGACAAGTTTATTTATAGGAGGGCACTTGTGCAGGAAACCTTCTCAGTGAAGAAGCCTCGTTGCAGGTTATGGCTTCTATAGAAGTGAAGAGTATAGTTCTAGAATCTCTCTTCCTATCTTATGGACAGTCCTGAGTTCAGTGTGAATTCAGCCTGTTTTAGTGAGTAAAGTTATACTGGATGAAGAAAACATTCAGTAAGCTGTATTGTGTAGCTTTTAGAATGAAACCCTAAGACCAAAGGAAAAAAAAAGACAGAAAGTGGCTATCAAAGGAAAAGGGGAAATGACTAAAAATTCCTGTGTTTGGTCTGATGTTAAAGATGAGACATTTTTATGTTGCCTCAGTCTCTGTTTTTCCAGGATCTAACCATGACTCAACATTACACTCATTGTGTTTCCCTGGAACAGGCAACCAATGTGTAATTTAAACACACACACACACACACACACACACACACACACACACTCCGAACAACACATCAGGTTGGGTTTGTTTCTACTTCTATTTTTTTTTTTTAGTAGCATGCCTTTTCTGGCGATTTCAACAATAGATACTACATTTTTTAATTTTTCTCATAGATGCCAAGGTGAGGGACTATCCTTTGTCCTTGATACAGAGGAAACACAGCACAATGGAAAAAATGTTCAAGTTGGCATCAGGAAGACCTGGATTCCTTGAGAGCAGAGAGCGTCTTGTTTTTATCTTCTTGTCTTCCCATAGCTTAGCACAGTGCCTGGCATTTAGTAGGGACTTAATAAATGGTTGTCGACCGTTGGTTGTCAAATGGTTGTCAAATCCTGTCTCAGACACTTACTATCCATATAAACCTAGACAAATTCCTTAATCTCCATCAGGCTGTTTCCTCATATGTAAAATGGGGATAATAATAACACCAACCTCATGGGATTATGTATAGAATGCAGTGCTATAAAAGACTTTGGAGGCTATCTAGTTTAACCTCCTCATTTACAAATGAGTAAACTGAGGCTTAGAGAGGTGATGACTTCCTCATGGTCATGGCTTCTAGATCTAGAACTGGGAAGAGTCTTCAGAGGGCAACTAGTCCCATCCCTTATTTTATAGATGAAGAAACAGATTCTAGGAAGTGAAATGACTTGCCCAAGATCACACAGATAGTAAATGGCAGAGACAAGATTTGAACAGAAGTCATCACCATCATCATCAACAACAATAGGATTAAATGAGACCATCTATATAAAATGTACTAGACAAATAAAGGTCATTTATTAGTATTTTCCACTCATATCTATTTGGAGCAAAGTCAACACAATGAATTTGAAGGGTTATGGTAGAGGAGAAAAAACAGCAATGCTGTTACAATTTTCAATAATGTTCTCATTTCTTAATACCGTATGACAAAGTTGAGTGAAGAGGAGATGGGATTTGAACAACACTTCTACTTTAAAAATTTATCAGGTAATTCTCAAAGCACTATCCCATGTCCTTTATAATGCACTTTAGTCTCTAAGCTGAGAGAACACCAGGACTTCTATGAATAATCTTCCAAAGAGCTGAGCTCAATTCAGTATTTCCCTATTCCAGGTATCTGCCCCCCAGCACAGATCCTGGCATTGGAAAGAAAACAAAGCAGTTCTTCCTTGTTTTCAACAGCCCAGCATAACAAGAATACAGTATTGAAAATGCTTACTGTGATTTTCCAGGTACATTTGCTATTTGGAGGGTAGACTCCAGGGAACCCTTCACTGCCAATAAGTCCAGATTCTCCAGATAGAACGCCACCGCATGTGAAAACAGGTCTGGGAAGATTAAAACAACAACAAAAGGTAATAAAGTTTCACCTGGAAAAACAACCTACCAACATTGTCTATAACTAATCCCGGCTTGAAAATGTTCATAATGCAAATGAATAAACACAAGGAAATTCACACAATGCACACATATATTTTCAAAAACACTGTCTCCTGGGCATTCAGTTCAATTCAGTCAGTCCTAATCACAATACAGCAAAGCTAAGGGAAAGCACTCAAACAAGTAGTAAAAATCAAGTCCTTCAGAATGTTCAATTAATTTCCACCTACATGTAAAAAAAATTCCAGTCTCTACCGCTTATATTGAAAAAAGAGGAGGGGCTAGAGAGTAGTTTGCTTTTCGAGTAGGAAAGCAAGCAACTGATTAAAGACAGTGTTGCTTAGAACCTGACAGATGCATTTCCCCCTTCTCTCCTGTTTTAGAGGTTTTCCTATTAGGAGGATTTTCTATAGAGGAAAGGATAGTGGTGGAGGTAGAGGTGGGTTACAGGTAAAATCTGACAAAACCTTGACTCTCAATCCTAAGTGGAGCAGATACCACTTGAAGTCATGGAATAAATGAATTCACCTCCCAGCATGATGCCCAGAATTTCTCTCGTCCAGCTTATGTTATTTCCCTGGGCTTAAACCACTCACTGGGCAAAGGTTCCCAGAAGAGAAGGAAATTAAAGAGAGGTGACCACATGGATTTGGGAATCCCTGTTGATTTTTTTCCCTTGGAGGAGGGGGAAGAGGGAGGACCGCGGGAGTGGTGAGGGGATTTAGTGTAAAGTTAATATCACCAGCTGCTTGCAACAGCAGAAACGGGGCGGGGGGGAGGGGGGGGGAAGCGTGTCTAGCTCCAGCATGGTGGTAGCCTTGGGTGGGAAGGAGTGAGGGGTGAGTGAAGAGCTCTGGACTCAGAAGCTGGAGGGGGGTGGGAAGAGGAGAGGGGCAGACTGCAGAGGATTGCCACGGAGGTCAGAAACCCCAGTGGCTCTCTGAGGCACGATGGAGTTTGCCAGAGTGCCGAGAATCGGGACGCTGGCAGAGAAAGCAGTAGCCCGGTGCAAAGTTGTGAGAGGCTCTGGAGCAAGCGATGGTGGACCAGAGAGAGGTGGGGAGGGATGCTTCGGGCTGAAAGCTGACTGTCCCACAGGATACTGATCCTGTTCATGGGGCTCTAGAGAAGCTAAGAAGGTGGATCAGTGAGTTAGTAGAGTGAGCAAAGCGGTCGCGCTAGTGTGGGGGGCTGCGGGGGCATTGGCTGTGCGTCCCAGAGACTTGGCACGCAGCAGGAGCGGTAGCGGCAGCGGCAGCAGCATTGGTAGCTGCAACAGCAGCAGCAGCATTGGTAGCAGCAGCAGCGCCGGCAGCGGCTGCTGCCCTGCGGAGCCCCATCCTCCCACTGCTCCCCACGCGTCTCCTCTGCCCCAGGCTCGTTACCTCTCCTGTGGTTGCTGCCCGGAGACCTGAGCCGCGGCAGCTAGCAGCAGCCAGAGCCAGGAGCGGATGCAGGAGGTGCCTCTCATGGCTGATGGAGACGCAAGGCGGACACACATGCACACACACACACTCGCACACGCACTCACCCACATTCACACGCGCGCATGCACACGCTTACTCTCACTCACACCCGAGAGACTTCTAAGTGTACATAGAGCAGACGGTTTTCAGACCCGCGGGGAGGGCTTTTCAAGGGAGGGTTGTAGTGTAGTCTGACTCTACACCGAATTTCCCTCGAGGAGTCTCTCTGGCAGCAAGAAGCTACTGATGAATATACCATTTGTTCTCAGGGCAGCAGCAGGAGGAGGAGGAGGAGGCTGCTTTCCCAACCAGATCCTCCTCCTCTTCCTCCTCCTCTTCTTCCCCTCCTCCTTTCCCCATCTCCGTGACTCAAAACTCTTCTCAAACTCTTGAGTTTCGGACTTCCTAATAGGGTGTGGACAAGCAAATCCCACTGAATGAGACCAGAGGATGGACTTGGCAGCACTCTACCTAGCAGCGTGTTTGTATGTGGGAATTTAATAAGGTGGGGTTTTTAGTTGGGGAAAAAGGTGGGGGGTGTATTTTTATGCCATTTTATTAAGGGGAGGTATTTGGACCTCCTGGCTTTGCCCCACTAAGGACTCAATTTTCCATCGCGCTCTCTCATATCCACCTAGCGAAGAAAAAGAAAAAGTCCAAGTCCAAGCACCCCTTTTACTTGAATTCTGCTCAGTTCGTCACTTTAAGCCAACATTTCATTTCAATAGTTCCTTTAAAAAAAAAAAAGGGAGGGGGGTGTGAGGGTGACTTAAGGAGGCGCCAGAGGATTTCTGGGTGGGGATTTGTAATGGCATTTTCAGGCCGCTAGTTTCTCAGTGAACTGCTCTCTGAAGAAGCAGGCCTTTCGAGAAATAATGCAAAATCAGAACCATCCAGCCTTGGGCTCAAGGTGGTTGTGAGGCTCCAATGAGATAAGGGTTGTAAAGCATTTTGCAAAACTTAAAGTGTTTTGTAAATGCCACTTATTATTGTCACTATTAATGATTAACCTACAGTCACCAGGTCTTCAGTCTGGTGCTGACTTCATTCCCGAACTTACTTCTCCACTCCTTCCGAGGTCAAGCAATATTTACAGCTCAATTCTAGAGTGTGCTGGTAAATGTTTAACAACCAGGGTGGTGGGGGAGGGGAGGGGAGAGTTTAATCTGCAGTATCAACACTTTCTTAAGTCTAGACAATCAACAAAACAGTCAATTAAGACTTGATTTGTACAGATTGAAGGTTTCTGAGGTTTAAATGGTCACACAGAAAATTTAACAATTGGACTCTCCTAAGGTGGTTATAAACTGACTCTAGCAACTGACTCCCTACTTAAGGATATCCCTGAGTAGCACATAACATTGGTAACATAATGTTCCTTTGCCTGAGAGGTCACATTTTTACTTTAAAATTGAGCCCTCTTCTGTTAAAAGGGTCTTTCACTGGATGAAAGGATGGTGAAAACGTGTACAGACATTCCTGGCTTTGCTCCAAGTGCTTCTGTGAAGAACAATCTGACAGACTGGTTGTCACAACTTGGTTTTTTTTCTTCAGTCTTTTTTTTTTTTTTAAACAGATTCACATTCAAATGAATTGTTGAAAAAGCTACTTACCAATGTTTATGATTAATGACGTTCTGATCTGGTGTAATAAATAATTGTCTTTTTTTTCAACATCTGGAGAAGTGGCATTCTTTACATTACTCACATTTCAAAGTTAGTTCTTAAGTTTTATGAATTATACTTGATCAAAAATTGATTTCCAATACTGAAACCTCAAGTGTTAAGGTCATATATGAGACTCCTGGCAAGGAAGGAAGTAGATAATTGGCTCCTGAGATTAAAAATTCTGATTTATGATGGCATGGACATGAAGGAGCTTATAATAATTCCCAGATTTTCCCACTGGGGTTTAGTTTGTATTACCTTTTTTTTTTTTTTAAAGGAAGAAGCAAGTAAATAACAAAAGTAAGACTAATTATTCAGTTCTCTGAAAGAGCCACACCCTGCATGACATTTTAAAAAATGCATTACAAACTTTGGCAAATCATATTGCATTTTGAAACTTACACCCTTAACCAACTCAAAAATTTTTCTTAAATGAGGAAAATTTCTGGTTGTTTATCTTGTACACATTTCAAGAGAGATTGTATAATTTTAGATAACAACAGTGAAACTTGGGGCTCAAAGTCATAAATAGAAAACATTCCTCCATTTAGTTTTCCAGTAAAAATGCTAATTTATATTAATCGGAATGAATGTTTCAGGACAACTTTGGATTCAAGATAAAGATTGTTTTCAAGTATTGAAAAAATGTAGTTAGAATAAATATCATGAAACAGTAAACATTTCCACATATACTAACTTACAAGATTATGTTCCTAGTCATGATTTTTTTTTTCAAATGTACCTAGTCATTCAGTGTTTTCAACACTGCTTATTTTGTTACTATTAAGGGACATATGAAAACCCCCAAATGTACTACATGTTTTTAAGAGCAGTTCACTAAAACCCATATTAGCTATTAGCTACACATGTTTTACTTGGAATCTCAACTCTGACCAAAATTATAAACCCTAAATATCTTGAAAAACTGTCTTTAAAATGATTCAGTTCAAACTGGAGTTTGAAGAACTCAAATAATATATAAAATATATTTAAAAGGGGAATAAGTTATGTATGGAGAAGAATCCCTGTGGAAGCTCTGAGGGAAGCAGTATGACTCTACTCTTAAATTCCTTGCTTCCTTGTCCTTTAAAAATTTCACCTTGGAATCCTGTATTAATCCTACCACCTTCCTACCTCTCACCGACTCAAGTGCTACTGAACAGAATTGGAGGAGAGAATGAAACAATGATAAATAAGTTTATTATATACTTTTGCTAACTAATCCCAACTGGGTCCTCACTACAGCAAGGAAATCCTACTATTTCTCCCTAATTCCATTTTCCACTCAACACAGCATCTGTTCCAAACCTTTTTTTTTTCCTCTAGCCTCCCACCTCATTTCTTCCCCCAATCCTTTTTACTGAGGATCTCCATTCGTCCTTCAGTGAAAAAATCGAGTCCATTTAGCAAGAGGCTCCTTTCCCCTTCCTCTTCTCATATCTCTCCAAAACCACCACCTACCATCTCCACCTTTGCTCCAATCTGATAATAGGTGACCCTTCTACTAGAGTCTAGTAACTAGACAAAGTCAAACCTCTCTCTCCATATCTCCTCTTGTCTTCTCTTGCAGATTGCCCCCCACCATCATCCCCACCCTTTCTCTAATCTTTGATCTTTTCCTGTCTAATGACACCTTCCCTGAGGTTAACACATCCTCATCTTAGGGAGCTAGGTGGCACTCATTTTCCCGAGTTCAAATCTGTCCTCAGACACTTCAAGGTCAGCTACCACACTGACAATAAATCAGTTAACTTGAAAAGATTACAAGCTAAGACTAAAGTGGAGGGAGAGTTAGTATGTGACTTTTTGTTCTCAGATGATTGTGCACTTAACAGCTGCCTCTGAGGCTGAGATCCAACAAAACATGGATTGATTCTCTGCTGCTTGTGCTAGTTTTGGCCTAACAATTGACAACCAAGAAAACACAGGTTCTCCACCAGTCAGCACTGCTCCATCCATATATGGAATCATCGGTTATAGCAAATGGAGAAATTCTTAATGTCGTGGATAAATTCACTTGCCCTGGCTGTGTGGTTTCCAGAGATGTATATATAGATGATGAAATTGCTGCACGCATTGTTAGAGCTAGCTCAGGAAACTCCAAAGGAAAGTGTGGGAAAGAAGAGATATTCAACTGCGTACCAAACCTCATTGTTGTATGTCCATGATACCTGGACAGTATACCAGTGTCATGCCAGGAAACTGAATCCCTTCCATGTGAATTGTCTAGGAAGATTCTGAAGATCACCTGACAAGAAATGGGATGGGACACT
>CM053591.1:160686695-160721886 GCA_028646515.1 Pseudochirops corinnae | reverse complement strand
ATCTCCTTCCCATTTCTTATAGCACAATAGTATTCCATTACATTCATATACCATAGCTTGTTCAGCCATTTCCCAATGGATGGGCATCCCCTATATTTCCAGTTTTTTGCAACCACAAACAGAGCTGCAATAAATATCTTTGTACATATGTCAGCTGTCTTTTTAATGATCTGTTCTAGAGTTTTCCCAGGGATTGGAATCAAACTTACTCGTAGGTCTGTTGTTTCTGGACTCTGTTCTCTTCTCTGTTGTTGTTTTTTAATGAATACATTTGTCCTTTTCCAGGCTTGTGGTACTTCTGTTTTTCATGAGCTTTCAGTATCTCTCACAATGGCTTGGCATGTGCAGTTGTTTGAGATCTCAAGGGCATAGTTCATCCAAACCAGGTGACTTGAATTCATCAAAGGCAACGGGCTGCTTTTCTACTATCTCCTTCTTCTTGTTGAGTATCCATTTCCTCTCAGTCATTTTTCTTCTGCCTTTTGAAGCTACAAAGCTAATCTCCACTGCGCTGGAAAGGTGTGTATGGATACTCAAACCAAATACTCAAATTCTGATGTTCTCTCCAACATGGCAGAACACAATCCCATCAATGCCACACCCTAAGGAACTTCCTCACTTTTTCTTGACATCTAGAAAATGTAAATGCTACAGTAATTCCATTACTTTTCTTAAGAACTCTTTTGAGCATTGAAAGGGCAGCTTTATGTACTAGGAAATTAAATTTATATAAAGTAGAAGTATTGTATGTGTCTCACAAGAAGGAAAGAAGAGACAACTCTAGGCTCTTCTCCCCTTTTTCAAAGGAGATTTTAATTCCTGCTAGGAAGGAAATCCAAAAGGGAGGGCCAGTGGCTGGCTGCTTTGCTCTCTTCAGAAAGAGGGGGTAGTGGGACAGAATTATATCTGTTTGCTCCCTTAAATCTTGTTCATCTAAAGGGAGTAACTTTTTAAGATTCAAGCTAAACTCCTAATAATTATTCATTAATGAGGAAAGGAGGGACCCAGGCTTTATATCTAAGACTTGATCCCCCTTACCACCAAATACCAGTTCCACAATAAATGTGTATATATCATATAACAAAGATATGCATTTGTCAAATCTGATAGCAAAACAGAAATCAGAGAAAGTCTACTTATGAGACTATTTGTTGATATTTAGTTGCTTCAGTCATGTCCAGCTCTTTGTGATTCCCTTTTTTGGGTCTTCTTGGCAGAGATACTGGAGTGGTCTGCCATTTCCTCCTCCAGCTCATTTTACAAATGAGGAAACTGAAGCAACCAAGGTTAAGTGACTTGCCCAGGGTCACACAGTTAATAAGTAGCTGAGGCCAGATTTCAACTTGGTCTTCCTGATTTCAGGCCTCACACTCCATCCACTGTACCACCTAGGCTACCCTATGAGAATATATACCAGACAATACAGATTGAATGATCTCTACCTTCGGAAGCAAGGTAACTCAGCTCAACTAAGAGAGAGAGAGTTCCAGATTTTTCCCAAAAGGAAATTCCCTGAAGTCTCTAGTGTAGCAAGTTGAGAATACAAACATGATCAAAGTTCTACAGGGTAGCTTCTTCCCAGAGTCTTTCTCTCCCTTCTTTTGATATGAAGACAGATTGGCATCTCAGATCTTCTCTTTCAAAGGCAGAAGACCCCTGGATCCCTCTCCTCTTTTGCTCTTACTCTGTCCCACCCTCTCATTCAGGTGTGGGTTATTGATCTCTATCAGTGAGGAGAGAATCCTATACTAATGGGCTTTGGGGCTTGGATTACATTTGCAACTGAAAGGATTCACAAAACAAGAGAGGAGAGGGGCTGATTTAATTGGCTTCTATCTGCCTCCATCCCCAACATGACTCATTGCTTCCCAATCAGGATGATTTGGAGATAAACTAGTCTCCCCCAGCTACCAATCATGCTCACCATATGCCTTTTCATTGTCCTTTGGGAGATAATCATTGCAGGTGTTTGTTTCCATTGTGTGTGTATGTGTACTTTTTTTGTTAAACAAGGGAAGTTAGAGGTTGGATTCCCTAAGGCCTCTTTGGACTCTAACATTCAGTGATTCTGATATTTTTTATCTGATCATACATGAAATTAAAAGGGTACTACCACAGACACAGCTTTCTTCTTGTCTTACTCAACCTGGCCCTGTTCAGGATAGGGTCACTAGTGATAGTCCAGAGTGAGGAGGGCACTAGAAGTCTTCCATGGCAACAAAAACCAAAGCTTGTTTGGGTCCGAGTCAGAGAGTGAAGCCGTATGAAGGAAAAAATAACAATAACCATGATGATGATAATAATAGCATTTATATAGTACTTAAAGGTTTGCAAAACTCTTTGCATATGTTAACTTATCTGATCCTCATAACAACCTATACTAAATTTTAATCAGAAAGGCCAAGAAGAGTCAGTCAAAGGGGTCTGTTACATGCACTGCTCCAAGACAAGTAGCAGCTCAGAAACAGTAAGATCTGAGTGTGGAGGCAGAAACCAAAGATGAAGGTTAAAGCAAGGGCCAGCAAACCTGGAAAGAAAAGTCAGTGAAGACAGGCAGCATGGTATCATAGGAACAATGCTCAATCTGGAGTCAGAAGGTGTGGGTTCAAATCTCACCTCTGTTACTTTCTACTTTGTGACATTAGGCAGATCACTCTTAATCTTAATAAGGAAGTTGGACTTGATCCTTAAGAGCTCTTTCCATGCTTGGCCCTATTACTATTACTGTCAAAGTCAGAACTTGTTCAAAAAGTCTGCCATAATTTGCCATGTACTCCATGAACCATGAACCATACCATCTGGCTTTTGCCTAATGCTGACAGCCAGGGAGACTCCAACTCACCTCCAAATCCTCCCGAATGGGAGGCAGCGAGTTGTATTAGGGATGGGGCAGAAAAAAGCCAATTCAATCAATCTCTTTTGTTTTGTGAAATCCTTCCAGTTATAAATTTAATTTCCTACTTTACAAATCTGCCATCTTTCAATATTCAAAACAATTCTTAAGAAAAAGCAATAGAACCCAAAACCATGAAAGATTTTTAGTTATCTAGAAGGCAGAGGAAATATCATGTTCTTCATGTCAAAGACTGCCATTCAAAACCATCATCCTATGGGTAGATCTGAGATGATCATTTTTCTCTATTCCTAATAACAGTTATCATAACCATTAGTCTCTACTAATGTCCTGCTCCACTGCCTTATAATACCCTGGATATCACCTTAGGGCTTCAAAGTATAAACTCAGGCAAATCTTGAAAAAAAGCATCTATTAAAAATGCTTCAAGTCTGAACCACGCTGCCCTTGGTCCACAGTTCAAGAATTATTCCAGCTAACTTGAGATACACAGGCACTGCGGTTGGGAGATCCATCCTGCCCTACCAAAAAGTGACATAGGAGAGAATAGACTGGGGAAGGGGGGACACACTGGGATGGCTGTTTTGGGGCAGTGGGTGGGGGAAAGACGGGGAGAAAATATGTAACTCAAAATCTTGTGGAAATGAATGATGCAAACTATAATAAAATTTTTTAAAAATTAAAAAAAAAAAAGAATTATTCCAGCTAAGTTTAGAAAGGCTTATCACATGGGAGTTGGCCACCCAAGTAATGATATTTTTGCTGCAGCAATTCATGAAGACAGCCTATTTAGGCATATAGAAGTGGTAATCTTCACCAGACCAGAAAGTTCTTACTCCAAGAATAGAATTTGTACCCCAGCAAAAAGTGTTGAAGTATAACCAATAATGATAAATAATGAAGAGCAGTTGACAAAGCAACAACATCAGAAAAGAGCAAATGACAACTTTTTTTAAGCCAGATCGGTGTGTGACGCCCTGAAGTTTTCTAAAAGTGTGTGTCTCTCATATACAAGATGCTGTACAAATTCTATGCAGAAAGATTGATTCCTAGCTCCTTAGATTAAAGGAGGCATAGATTTCTGACACTGATTAGTTCATTGATTATTTAAATTTATATGCTTTCTGGGAATCTAACTATGCTTCCATATTTAACATGGAAAAAACGAGTCAAAACATTCTAGCTCCTAAATGCAGAGACAGACTAACCCTACTTTCAAGGATCTGAAATACACATATTATTTATATCGGGACCATTTCTGTGTTGTTTGGTGAATTCTTCAAAACTTATCCTTTGTCACCTTATTAGATGTATCTTGAAATTAATATTGGTAAATGATTTCCAATATTCATCTCAATACTTTCATTAATGAACAATTCAAGACAGCATAACATTGATTTTAATCATTGGTTTTCAGGTGTAGTCTGGAGACCCCTGAGACACTTTCAGAGGGCCCAGAAGGTCAAGACTATTTGCATAATAACACTAAGACATTCTATTTTCTAATATGGTAAATATCAGTAGATAACTCACATAAACAAAAGATCTTTGGGAGGATCCTCAATAATTTTTAAGGGTCTAAAGAGGTCTCATGATCAAAAAGTTTGAGAAGCAATATTGTTAATTATGTGAAACAAAAACTTTTTTCATGATCCTGAAATTCATTTCTATTTTAATAACAAAATTTGCTTTATTATTAATTTAGTGTAGATTTCATAAGGTTTTATATTTATTATTATTATAGTGCTATTGTTAAACACAATAAGTTTTTATAAATTAAACTTAAATTTCAAAAAGTAGAATCTGAGTTATTATATGAATAATCCTTTGAAATTTAATAGGTCACATTTTTCACTGTCTTAGGTTTAAATATCTTAGGATACCTGGTTCCTGAGCTGTTAAATGGAGCTCACATGATATTTCAGAATACTTTTATTCTCTTTATGGCTAAATTCTACTTCCTTTTGTGTATTTATACCCAGTTTATACACTTTTATTTTGTTAATGTGATTTTTGGCTAGGATCTCTTGAATTTTTAATCATCAGAAAAGTCTTTGAAATCTCTGGGAACTCTGTTCAGAAGAGAAATATATGATGGAAAAATTGAGTCTTGAATAATTTAGGAGCACTTTCTCATCCTATGAAATCTACGGGATGTTTCCTGTATTTAAAGTAGAGCTTCTCCAAAAGAAAGCCCCCTTGCCTACTCTCTTTTATCCTTTCTACAGCATTTCTCCCATCTCCCCCAAATAAGAATATGTGGTGATTTTCAAGGTCTAAAGATAGAAGCTTAAATTTTAAGGGCCCATTATCTTTAATAGAAAACATTATTTTATTTGTAATTATTGAGAAGGCATTGTACACAAATAAACCCCCAACAATAGTATACTCTAAGGCAATCTTATAAATTAGTCATCTGCTCTCTTCATACCCTTCTGCCCCTCAGTCACGCCCAGGGGTGGGGCATCGGAGGAGCCAGACTGCCTTTTGGTATAGGACCCAGGGGTGGGGCATCTATGGGGCCTCAAGGCCACATGTGGCCTTTTGACTGAGTTCAAGTTATAGAACAAATTCTTTTATTAAGGGGATTTACTCTGTGAAGTTTGGATTCAGTCAAAGGGCCACACTTGAAGACCTAGAGGGCCACATGTGGCTTCAAGGTCACAGGTTCCCCATCTCTGGTAGGTCATTAACAGGGTGGCACAGTGGAAGGAGTGCCAGGTCTGGAGTCAGGAGTCAGGAAGACCCACGTTCAAATCCAGCCGCAGACACTTACTAGCTGCGTGACCCTGGGCAAGTCACTTAACCCTGTTTGCCTCAGTTTCTTCTTCTGTAAAATGATCTGGAGAAGGAAATGACAAACCACTCCAGTATGTCTTCCAAGAAAACCCCAAATGGGGTCACAAAGAATGAAGAACAACAACATTAACAGGAAGATATGCAAAACAAAGAGCTGAGGTCAGGGAATTCTGTGGCCTTTGGTATTATAAGCCCCAGTTTCTTCATCTGTAAAATGGGGGTACTAATGCTTTACACCAGAGATCTCAAACAGGCATGTGTCCTGCAACAGTCCTCAGTGGGCCAAAACAGATAAAATGTAATTGGGAACCATTTAACAACTTAAAAAAACCAACAGAACTTAGATAATGCTTATATGTAGTTTTCTAAGCCAATATATAAGCAGCCTGCAGGGATTCTTCCATAAAGTTTAGGGGCCCCTGTGTCTATGTGAGTTCGATGCCACTGCTTTAAACCACCCACTTCTTGGCTTTTGAGGAAAGCATTTTATAAACCATAAAGCCCATAGAAATGGGAGTTATTTTCATAACACTGAAGTATCCTTTTTTAAAATTCTTTTTGTCAATTTCAGGAAATACATATGCTCTTCCCCACTCCTTTTTTGTGAGTTGCCAAACTGGGGCTAAATGCTCCATCATACCCCAGCACATTCCAGTTTTCCAAGTAGGTCAATCAACATTTATTTAATCCTTACTGCATACCAAGAGCGGTGCTGAGCTCTACTGATACAGAACAAGGAAGAATGCGGACCCTGCTCTCACATTCTAATGGGGCAGACAGCATGCAAACAATTATGTGCATACTGGATATATATATAGAGTAAATGGAAAGTAATCTCTAGCAGAACAGCCCAGAGGGATGGAGGAAAGAAGGAAACGAAGGGGAGAGACCAGGAAAGATCTCTTGAAGAAAATATGATGTGAGATGAATCTTAATTTTTTTTGGAGCGGGGAGGTGAGGCAATTAGAGTTGAATGACTTGCCCAAGGTCACACAGCTAGTGTGCCAAAGTGTCTGAGGCTGGATTTGAACTCAGGTCCTCCTGACTCCAGGGTCAGTGCTCTATTCACTGTGTCAACTAGCTGCCCCTTGAATCTTGAGAGTCACAGTGATCTAATGAGATCAGAGAGGGATTTTCAACAGGGGAGTGAGAATGTGTAACTGGAACCTTCACAAGAGATTTGAGTAGGAGAGTTAAATATTCAGAGAGAGAGTTGTTGCCTTGGCTGAATGAGTAGGATTGGTGTGAGAGAGGGAAAACCACACTGTATGTGCCCTGTTAAGTCAGAGTATGGGGTAGAATAGTGAAAATTGTGACAGGAGTCTTATGGAGCTCATTGTGAAGCTGCTTCCCCTCTGGAGGCACTGCACAGTAAAAATGAGCTGCCATCTTTGATCTGGTTGCTAATACTTATCCCCTATCTCATACTATATACAATATGGAATAAGCTATAAGATCAAGTTATGTCTAGCATAGCATTTTTTAAAAGTTTGTTATTTTGGGGGTGGCTAGGTGGTGCAGTGAATAGAGCACCGGTCCTAGAGTCAGGAGGACCTGAGTTCAAATCCTACCTCAGACACTTAACACTTAATAGCCGTGTGACCTTGGCAAGTCACTTAACCCCAACTGCTTTCCAAAAAGCAAAAAAAAGTTTATTATTTTTATTTCTTCAAGTAACAATTTTTTTTATTAATCTGACACTTCCCATTGTTTCTTCAACCGAGCAAATTTAAAAAATAAGCACCCCACCCTCCAAAAAAAACCCCTCAATACATAGCTGCATTGCTGCGATAACAAATTCCCATATCAGCCATATCTGAAAATGTATGTCTCTTTCTGCATATTAAGTTTATCACCTTTTTGTCATCAGGTAAGTGTCCTGTTTCAGCATCGTTCTTTTGGACTTGTGGTTTATCACTGCGGCGAAGAATGTAATATCTTTCAAAGTGGTTTTTCTCAGGAATGTTCCAGTCACTGTCTAGATCATTCTTCTGTCCTCTGCTCTGCATCAGTTCATGGGGATCTTCCCAGAGTCCTCTGAAGCTACTCATTCCATCGCTTTCTCAGCACAATAATATCCCATTATATTCAAACCACGACCAGTACAGCATTTCTGAGTCCTGGGCTACTGAACTCCTCCTACTTTCTGTTTGGAAGGAGAGTGCCCCAGGAAAGGTAAAGTCGGGCGTTGGACATCATGGTGCTCACTTTGTGCAAGATGCTCTCCTGGACACTTTAAGGGATGAAATAACGGATGAGATGTAATCCTTGCCCTCCGGAGCCTTTGCAGTCTATGCCTTCCACCCCAAACACACACACTGTATTTTTTTTTCAGATACAGCTTCTTCTTGCTGCCTAGTCCCTTTCTCTGCATTCCTTTTCCTTCATTTATTTCTGAAGAAACTTGGTCTCTTACAACCTCCCTTCCTAGCATTCAAGCGAGCTTGGATTCCCAATCCATCATGTTCACTCTTTGTCCTTGAGATTGACCCACGGGTCAGGTCAGTCTCCCTTCCTTATAACCTGATATTGAGCAGTTTGTATACAGATGTCCTTTTAGCCCTCAGTGGTTACGTATGAGCTTAAATAAGAAGATACTCTAACTGAATCCAAAACTGACGTTTCCTGAGCTAGAGCCTAGTAAAGTCCTTGCCTTCTACATCACAAATACTTACCAATTCTACTTGGATCAAATGAGATCGTATTTACCAAGTGCTCAGCACATTGCAGGTGCTATGGAAATGCTTATCTCCTCTTTCTTCCTTTCTCTAGAGGATTTCTTGAGTGACATCTATAGATTGGCCTTGGTCATTTATACATCAGTTTAGTCCTTCTCTGCCTTATAATGAAAAGCACTTCCCAAACCCAATCCTTCCTTTGCCAGTTTTATTTCACACGTGTTATTTGCCCAATCCACTCTCCAATCCTATCTTAGCCTCAAATAAGGTTACGTTCACTGGGACTGTTATGCATGAGTTCACTGACAGCAGAACTATGGAAGATTAATTCAGACAAACACAGGTAGGGATAGCATCTGTCTCTAAGAATAGGCCATAGACTTCAGAGCTCTGAGCATGTAAATGTAACCAAAAGCTATAATAGCAACATGATTGGTTCCCACGTAGTTAATCTGGGTCTAACACTGGTCTAACACTGACGCCTATTGCCTGGCCTTCCTTGGTAGGAACCCTACATTTGTCTCCCTCTATTTCAATTTCGGCTGGATGATCTCCTTAGTATAATGCAATCTCACTCCGTGAGACCCATTAGCAGCTTCTAAGCTACCCTGCCTTAGAAAAGTCGATGCTTCCCCAATCTGCCCACAAAATCTTACATGCTTCCAAAGGTGATAGTCCTCACAATCCTCCTTACTGGATATGCCCCAATGGAGAGTATGGCAACCTCAAGTCCAGCACCTGTGTTCCATTCCTCACCCCTTGCCATACTGACATCATAACACTAAGGAAGAGAGCTTTTGTTCTCACTGTAGCAACTCCTCATTGAAACCACCAGCGTCCAGGCTTAGATGGCCATGAGCAAAAGAGAAAAGTAGTGACTGGGCTGTAGTTAGAACTCCCACCTCCCTAAACTCCCAATCTTCAACCATTTGGTTCCGAATACCAGGGATATTTTTCACACTGAATGAAAAAGAGTAGATTGAGTCCCTGGTTTAAATCACTCATAACAAACTATGCCTTAGACTGCACTCCTACAAAATCCCTAGTGACCAAGATCAGCTGCACTGCTAACATCTGGTGGTGCAGTGGACAGAGCGCCAGGTCTGGAGTCAGAAAGACTCATCTTCCTGAATTTAAATCTGGCTTCAGACACTTAGTAGCTATGTGACCCTGGGCAAGTCATTTGACCCTGTTTGCCTCAGTTTCCTCATCTGTAAAATGAGCTGGAGAAGGAAATTAAAAACTACTCCAGTATCTTTGCCAAGAAAACCCCAAATGGAGTCATGGAGAGTCAGACAGGACTGAAAACGACTCAACAAAAGCCAACACCCAACAATGGGCGATACCATTGATGATAGAAGAGAGCCCCCTGCTGGATAATCTAAGATATGACAGACCTTTGAAGATAGATTTGAGGCAAAAATGGCCACCAGATAGACTGGGTCCCCTAGACATTCAGGGTTCAGTTATGAGTGACAGCAACAAAAAGTCACATTTCCATAGCATTTTATGGTTTATAAAACACTTTCTTCACGACCACCTTGTGTAGGGGGAAGTACAGATATTATCTCCATTTTCCAGATTGGGAAACTGAGGTTGAGATAGTAAATTACTTTCTCCAGGTCACAACACAAGCTGGTAACTGTCAGAGCTAGGATACAACCTAATTTCTCTCCGACTCTTAGTCCAACATTCTTTTCCACCAGACCACAACTAACTACTTCAATCCATTCCAAACAGTGAATCATGACTTGGCTTGGAACAAGGCCATTCTAATGGACCAATTTGTCAAGCAGCTTATAGATTTGATTAAGTATGAACTTGTAAGAGGGGAAATGAACACATCCCTGCCCACTCTGATTAGGTAGTTAGATCACTATGGATAACAGGTTTTAGACTTGTCTCCCAGGAACTGTCATGGCACCTTTGTTCCATCCTTTTCCCCAGCTGAGCCTCACTCAGACCCCCATGGATGACCTAGAGGGACCAGTTCAATGAGAAGGCATCTGGTCCCACAAAATCCCTTTGGAATGGAGCATGCAGCTGGTGTACTTGTGCTATGCATAAGCAGGCCATGACCAGAGCATCTACCCTCTTTGGGAATAGGGAAAAACAACACAAGGGGTGGGAGTGAGCAGGGCAAACAAGTCACAGCGTGACAAGATCACTTCTTACCAGGTACAGCTGGCTTGGATTTTACTCTTGCTAGTGAAACTCAGGGATTTTTGTCAAATCCTTGGGATGCTATTGTTGTTGGACCAAGTGGACTCCAATGAGATTTTTAACTTTTCATTGGCCTGACTTTGAATTGGGAGGAGGAATCAACCTTGTATCTCTCCCACAATGATTGTAACTATTAACTATTACACTCTTCCTAGGCACAGCTGATCAATACTATATAACCCAGGAACTGGCACATAGTAGATATTTAATAAATGCTTTCTTGCTTGATTGTATAGATAATTATTGGGGAAACTCTCCCCCAGCACCTTACCAGATTCTTCTTGTTCCCAGTGGTGCTAGGGTACAGTAGTTGGTCCAAGATGATCATCTTCTGGTCTGTATGTTCACAGTCCAAGCTGATTCTGATCTCCAGTCTCTACCATCAAACAAACCAAAAATTTTCTAATATGTTCAGTACTTGGGAACCTCATTTAAAATATTGGTATTGGGAGGCAGCTCTCTCCTATTCATCTTTTCCTCCTGGCTTCCTTCAAATCTCAGCTAACATTCCACCTTCTACAAGAAGCCATTCTCTGTTCTCATTAATCTTAGTGCCTTCAGGTTCAGTGCTCTGCTTTGCCTCCCAACTGCCTCTGAGGCGGCTGACTGAAGGCTTTGAATTCATGTCTCTCCTCATTCCAAATCCTGTACTCTTTCTCCCGGACCTTGGAGACTTGTGGTTGGAGCATCCCAAGAGTCCCCACCCTGAGTCATGGGGAGGTCCCATTGTAGGGGGAATAGTACCTGATGTCACTGCCAGACAGCACAGCTGTAGAGGATTAACAAAGACACAGATGGCAGGGAGTTGTACCTGCATGTAAGAACAGCCCTCAGGAAACAAAGTTTGGTGAATACACAGCCAGACCCTGGCTCTGAGAGCTCCAGATTGGACCACCATAGAATTTATCTGTGTGTCCTATGTATTGAAACTTCTTGGTCAGAAAACCTGTATTAGTCTTCTCTTCTTTTCTCTTGGAGGCATTTTCTTTGTATGATTCAATCCGTATGTGAGCTGCTGGCATCATCCAAGCTACCCTCAAGGTGTCTGGCAAGGCTGCAGTCCTGCCCCATTGACCCACAGCAGGCAATACATGGTAGCTGCATTGCCTGACCATATCATGATGTGCCTTCTGTAGGCACACTTCAAAAAAGTGAATGATTCTCTAGCCCTAATCTTTGTAAATGGAGTCAATACAGTCCTTCAAACAAAGACAATTTCTCTTCTGGACTAACTAATATTCACATAATTTATTTTTCCATTTGGGGATTTGAACCATGACTAGTGTATCCTCAGAGGCCTAATGGAGAGAGAGAAGACTAGACTTAAAGTCTGGAAGACTTGGGCTCAAAACCTGCATCAGATACCAGATGTGGACAAATTATCTAACTTCTCTGATCCTCTGTTTCCTCATCTATAATATGGGCATCATCATGGTGCTTATTTCATCTTAAAGAGCTATATAATGAGAGCTAACTGTAGTCAGGAATACTTGAATTCAAAGACATTGCCTCAGACACTTACTGTGTGACCCTGGGCAAGTCACTTAAACTCTGACTCAATCTCTTTATCAGTAAAATGAAGATAATGACAGCACCTACTTTCCAAGGTTATTATGAGTATCAAATGAGATATTTCTAAAGCATAGGGCAGACCTGAAAATGCTTGGTAAATGCTATCACCATCATTCTCATCATGCTGACTGAATTTCGAGTCAGGATCTGCAATCACTAACTGTTCTTCCCCAGTGAAGCAAATCCTCACATTCAGTCTTCTCCTGAAAATAACCTTGCAGTCCCCTTCTTCCCTCATGCAAGCTGCTTAGGCTCTTATCCTTACACTCTACTCACCTGGGGCTCCATAGCTCACGGTCTTCAAGCAGAGGTTGAGGAGGAATGTTGAATAGGTGACCTCTGAGGTCAATTCAATTTACTTCGGTACATGCTTCCTGAAGACTTAAGTATAGGGGACCATTAACCTCACTGCTTCTGACCGTGATTTATCCTGAACCCATGGCTTTGCTTCCTTGTGCTGGAAACTGACTGATATTCTCTTTGTATCTCCCACCATGGTTTTGAGCACTTATAACACTCCTCCTCTCTCTCACACCCGCACCATTTTTCAGAACTTCAACATCCTGGTTTTTCTTTTTGCCACAGACTCATTTCAATGACTATCCTGGCCATAGTGGGCAAAGACTGTGAGTAGAGTAGACTGGCTAGCCTTTATACCTTGCTTCTGATCGCCCTCTATTGACCCAATGGCTTCCTGACTTCTCTCCTGGGACCTGTTAACCCTTGTGGTACTGGGTACCCTTGGGTTATGCTAGAGCAGACTTATTCATTGTCTCTGCAAAAGTCAGAACATGGACCAATGAGTGTAGGTTAGAAGAAAAGAGGGCTCACTCAGCTATGGGTTAAAAAGAACTTTGTAACAATTATAGTTATCCAGAAAATGGAAAAGATTCCCTTGTTAGTAGTGCCCTCCCTTGTCCCTGGAAGAGATCAAAGGATGGGATGAAACCTTTCACAAAGGTGTCAGCAATTCAAAAAACACTTAAGTGTTTGCTATGTCAAAAGCACTGTGTGTAGATGTTGGGAATTCAAAGATGAATATCAGCACAGTCTCTGCTTTCAAAAAGCTTAAAGCCTAATAGAAGGTGTTCCCGAATCAGGTAGCAGCACTGGACTTAATCTCTAAGGTCCTTTTCAGCTCTGTGATCCTATAATTGTCCATTTCAGTCCATCAGGAAGTATTTGCTAAAGGCAACTATGTGCCAGGCACTATGTTAAGCACTGAGAATACAAAAAAAGGCAAAAGATGATCCTCACCTTTAAGAAACTCATAGTCTAATAGTGGATAGAAAATGTAATTATGTACAAACAAGATATATCTGTGCAAAACCGAAAATAATCTCAGAGAGAGGATACTAAGATTAAGGATGTTTGGGATGAAAAATACCCTTCATCCTTAATTTAGTGAAAAAATAAATACAGAGATCTCTTAGGATAAGAACAGGAGTTTATTCTCTTCCCCGGGAGAAGAGGGTGGTCTTCCCCATGACTCATCTTGGAGAAGAGGCGTGTTACAAAAGACAGTGCAAGAATTTATACTATAATTCCATCAAGCCCCCTTCCCGACTGTCTCCTCTCTCATTGGTTGAGTGGCATACTTCACCAAATTCTTCCCCAAATGGGACAGCAAGAAAAGAGGCTGGGAGGGTCCCACCAAGACGGGAAAACAGACAAAGGAAGATGAAAGTGATTGACAGCAGCAATAGAGGAGGGGGGGAAAGGCAAAGTTAACAATCCCAAATTGAGAAGTTTTCACTCATCCCATACAAGAATGACTTCTTGCCCAATGTGGGATTTTAGGTGAGACCTGAAGGAAGTCAGGCAAGCCAAGAGAAGATGGAAAGGACAGAGTGGCAAGTATGGCGGACCTCTAGTGAAAATGGCATCAGGTGAAAGGAGCAACCATGAGGCCAGTGTACCTGGATCACAGAATACTTGCTAGTCTAGGTGGAGTGAAGAAGAAAGGGTAAAAAGACACAAAAGGTAGAAGGGAGCCAGGGTCTGAAAATAAATTTCAATTCTGGACTCCCAGTTAAAAACATTTTAAATGGTCTCTATGATTTTTTAATTGCAAAATAAACATATAGACAATGTCGAGGAAAGGACACCATTTATACCCTCCCTGCCCTGTCATGCTCATAATGCAGGTGAACGACACTGGACAATATTTTTATGTGTATGGTATACCTTCAGAGGAAAAGGAAGGGGAAACAGAATTTCATTTGTTCACTAGAATTACATTATTCAGTGCTTTTACCCCACTGTGAACTAAGTAAGATACATGAGCCTAATGCCACACTGAGAAGGCAATGAACACCTGTAGTGTGTGTTAACTGCAGTTGGAGTGACCTTCTGGAATGATTAAACACTTAAGAGAATGAATACAATAAAGTTGCTAATCAAATCAGAGTTCATGAAATCTAAACAGGCATGACTGAAGGGGAAAAGATCTAAAGAGGAAGAAAAGGAATTTCAAAAAAACATTGTATTTCAGGGAAATCTCATGCTGAGTCTAGAGATGGGGAGAGGGTGAAATGCAGGTTTATTGGAAGCATATGACATCCTTCATTTCTGTTAACTCTCTCATGCTGAGCTTTATCTGCAGGTAATAGAGGTCAAGTTTGAGAAGTTTGACGTGGAACAAGATAACTATTGCAGATATGACTATGTGGCCATATTCAATGGGGGAGAAATCAATGATGCTAAAAGAATTGGAAAATATTGTGGAGATAGACCACCTGCGTAAGTCTTTTTTGTTTATTTTATTGGCTTCTACATGACCTGAAACTAATTTCTTTTTAGGTTGCCCAAATGTATTTAAATTTTCATTAGTTTTTTTTTATTTTTTAAGCATTTGCCAGCTTATATGGATAGAGTGCTGGGCTTGGAATCAGCAAGACCTGTGTTCACATCTGGCCCCAGACACTTAAGTAGCTGTTTGACCACAGGCAAAAGTCACTTAACCTCTGTTTACCTTAATCTCCTGGAGAAAGAAATGGCAAACCAAGAAAATCTCACGGAAAATATGGTCCATGGGTCACAAAGAGCCAGACACACAACTGAATGACTAAACAGCAGCAACAATGATTCTAACCTTACTCTTTGAGATCCATGCCAAAGCTATGCTATAGAAACTTAAAAAAAGAAATTCTAAAAGAATTCTAAGCAGAACAACTTAAATTACAATGTTTGAAAAACCCGGTGTTAACAGGCAACCAAGCACTCCCGGGGTCTAGCCCTCAGAGCATGCTTCCCCATTGTGGGGTCCCCTTGTTACATTAGCGCATATATTGAAATGTGCATATATATACATATAAATGTATGTAAATATATGTATACATACATACACATATCTGTATATAAATATATGATAGTACACAAATATGTATGTGCACATGCACACATGTAGATTAGGACTGTATATATATTTGACTCAGATCATCTCCCTTTCCTTTACAGAAGTTCCCCATTACCTCCAGAAAAGGTCTGTGGACCATGATAGAAACAGAATACAGGGGTGTTAGTCTGAGTCAGTCTGGGTTCTTGTAGTCTCCAAATTTCCTATCTTTTAAGAAAGTGTTTTTGTTGTTGTTCTTGTTTATATGTGGGTTTTTCTTGTTTTTTGTTTTTTCGTAGGGGAGGGAAGGGAGCCATCTAAATGTTGGAGTCAGTTAAACCGGCTGGGTTTTGATCCACTCTGGCCATAAGGACGATTCAGAGTGCCACTGTGGACATTTTTTCAGTCTGAAGTTTCACACTGTTGTGCTGAACCCGAAGGCCCAACCCTGAGTTTTATGACGTTCAATTCCATCATCGTTACCAGATTGAGCCTAGGCAAACGCCAGCCACTAAATAGTCTTTACTGATTTTGCTTTACTGAATAGTTCAGACTCCTTTTGAATGAGCACATTACACAACTGTCCACGAATGGCACTATGGCAGGATTTCAGCATACTTGAAAATAGGGGGTGACTCTAAGGGGTTTAGCTTTTGCTCTGAAGTCTTGTTCACAGATCTAATTTGCCATGAAAGTCTTTCCTTTATCAATAATTCAAAGGGAAATCAGCCTTATTTAGACAAACATCTGTTTGTCTCCCTCCTTATAGAGGGAGTTCTTGTACCAGGATGGGCTAGACTTGATATCTTTTTCTTTTTTTGTCTTTTTGGAGGGGGGAAGGCAGGACAATTGGGGTTAAGTGACTTGCCCAAGGACACACAGCTAGTAAGTGTTAAGTGTCTGAGGCTGAATTTGAACACAGGTCCTCCTGACTCCAGGGCTGGTGCTCTATTCACTGCGCCACCTAGCTGCCCCTACTTGATGACTTCTAAGAGCCTTTCCAAGGCCAATTCCAGTGTTCTATCCTTCCTGTCAGCTAGCTGCCTCTGTTTAAACAACAGCAAAGCAGTGAAGTGGCACAGTGGTCAGGAAGACCTAAGTTCAAATCCAACCTCAGACACTTACTAGCTGTGTGATCATGGGCTGCTGTGTGCCTCAGTTTCCCTATCTGTATAATGGGGATAGTAACAGCATAATCACCAGAATGACATGTCTCTTAGGCTTTCCTACTATTTCTTTTTTTTTGTTTGGAGGGGAGAGGGCAGGGCAATTGGGGTTAAGTGACTTGCCCAAGGTCATATGGCTAGTAAGTGTTAAGTATCTGAGGTAGTATTTGAACTCAGGTCCTCCTGACTCCAGGGCTGGTGCGCTATTAACTGCGCCACCTGGCCGCCCCAATTTCTGAGTATTTCTCCTTAATTCTCCCTCCATTCAGACTAGACCTCAGAGTCATGGAGATCCAGAGGGTAGCATTTTTCTTCACTGACTGTTTCTGCTCAATAGCAAAGCTTCCACAATAGCAAAGGGCCAGCAAAGAGGAAAGTTCATTGGGTCCTTCCCTCCCTGGTAAATGTATCAGCAGACACAGCCTGAACTTAAGCCACTGTCAAATACTCTCTGCCTCTCCCATGGGAGCTAGTCGTAATGGGCATTGCAGCACTGGAAAATGAAAAAATGGCTTCCTGGCCCATGACCCCAGTTTGTCAGGGAAAAACAGCCCCAGCCAAAGTCCTCCCTTCTTTCTTCCCAACTGCCTGACAACAATCTGCGGGTAGAATCTTTGATCCCCATGAAATATATGCCACTCTAAGTCCTCTCTAATTCCAAGACTCAGCAAATAGCAAGGGGAAAAAAGTCTTCCTTGCAGTGATAATTACAATATTCCAGGAGAAGTTTTAGCTTCAGCATATTGCCTCTAAAATTATAGTACCAAGGAGGAAGCCTGGCCTAAAAAGAGGGCAATGAAGAATCACAGTAATTATGCCATCGTGCCCAGGATGCTGGTTAAGAAAGGGCTCAAGGTTTTCATTGTTGTGCATAGCACATCTTTTCAGCTGCTCTCTCATTTAAACAAAGGAGCTCTATTTAGAATCTTAGGGCAGGACCGGGGTTAGGTGTGTGAGGATCAAACAACAAAACGCATGTAAAAGCACACGGGAACCACAAAACACTCTGAGCTACCTCCACATCTAATAACAAAAGCACAACTATCTCTCACAAAACTTTTGTAGTTTAAATTTTTGAAGGAATCGGCATCACAATTTTTTGCTTTTTTCTTTGGCATCACAATTTGTTGTTGGTCAGACATTTCAGTCTTGTCTGGCTCTTCATGATCCCGTCTGGGGATTTTGTTGACAAAAAGACTGAAGTGGTTTGCCATTTCCTTCTCCAGATCATTTCGCATATGAGGAAACTGAGGCAATCGGGGTTAAGTGACTTGCTGAGGGTCACAAGTATCTGAGGCTGGATTTGAACTCATAGATGAGCCTTCCTGACTTCAGGTCTAGTGCTTAATTCACTTCACTACCTAGTAGTCCATCATCACAAGCATTCATATAGCACCAAAAGTTGGCAAAGCTCTTTACACATATCTCATTGGACTCTGACAACAACCCTGGGAGGCAGTGTTACTATCATCTCCACTTTACAGATGGGGAAACTGAAGAGAAGAAACTGGGAGAAGTTAAGCAACTTGCTGAGAGGCTACATAGGTAGTAAATGTCTAAAGCCCAATTCGAACTCAGGTCTTCCTGACTCCAAGTATGTGGGTGGTCAGGGAGGGCTAGGACCTCTGGTGTGAGGGCTTGCCAACCCTTTTCAGGGCTGCTCATCCACCTTCTGGTGTCCACCTGACTCATCTAACTCTTACCTGTGGCTCCAAGAAGCTATAGCACATGCACCAGTCACACTCTGGTAAAATCGGTTCAGTAGAAGGACCCAGGTTGAGGGTAACTGACAGGTCTCCACCCATTGGTGAATTAGGGGAGCGTCTACCCCAACCAAGCATGTGAAGACTTCTCCCTGTGGAATGGGTGGATGAGGACAATTTGTTCCAATGCCTCACTGAAGGCAGCTGAAACTGAGGAGTGCTTGGAGCTTGGTCAGGTATCAAAGATTCCACTACACCCTAGCTAGCATCAATCATTCTGACTTTTGTCCTGTCACTGGACTTTGATGACTCTGGAAGAGAGAGCGAAGTGGAGAACTTTGTGCAACTCTGCCTCAATTAAATCCAGTTCAGAAACAAGTCAAGATGTGATGTCATTAATCCTCTTTGAAAGTGAAGGACAAACAGCTGAAGACTCTATCCACTGTACCATCTAGCTGCCTCTTTTTTTTTTTAATGTTCTGTTTCTCCATAATGACTTCTGTGAACAGAACTTTATACATATACATGTACATATACATATACAATATACCATGCCAATATCTTTGCCAAGTAAATCCCAAATGGGATCATGAAGAGTCAGACGTGACTGGAATGACTCAACAACAAAATGTCTATAGGTCCATGCATATATTAAATATACAGTTATAAACATTTGCTTATTTTTTCACATGTTCCACCCCTAAGCTCAGAATTAGTTCAGAAGAGGCAGCATTTTGGCAAATTAGTTTGAGACTGGGAGAACATCAAAACAACCAGTAGTTCAAACATTCCCTCTGAAGTCTTGTTTGTACATGATTCATTTACTCTGTAAGCCCTTTCAACTTCAGTCTAGCCATCCCCTGCCAAGTATTCCAAATTCTAAATTAGTAGGACCCAAATTAATAAGGTTTTTTAATATTTATGCTCATATATTTATCCAACTTATCTGAATATTTCTAGCAACAAGCTGTTTGATTTACATGATGCCAAACAGCTGTTTTGATGTGTATTTTTTTCAGCGTTAATGGGGGAGTAAATCAATTCAATTCAATGAGTATTTATTAAGTACTTACAGTGTGCCAGGCATTGTGCTAAGCACTCAAGGAGCTTAGAATCTAATGAGGGAACACTACACACAGAAGGAAGCTGAAAAACGGGGTAGGAGGGGCACAAGGAGGTATCCAGCATGGGAACAAGGTGTTCTATGGAGTCTAAACCAGAGAAAGCTGCTAATGGAAAATAGAGTTACCTCCACGGTGTTGACTGTGGGCTGCCATTTTGAATATTTTAGCAGATGGCACTAGTCAATTCAGAGGAACAACAAAGATGCTGATGATGATTGTAATAGTAATTGCATTTATATGTTGCGTTAAAGTTTGCAAAGAAATTCACAAACATCTCATATAATTGTCTGGTCAGTTCAATTAAATGATTCATTTGACTGATTGCTTTTCATTGAATTGATCATATTTAGCTTTTCTTTTGGGGTCATGCAGATACTACCTGAATAAACCAGTGGCTGTGATGGGATGTCGATTCATTGCTTGTATTTACAATGAGAAAGTTCTTGTATCTACTTCTCATTGAAATATCTCTTGTTATTGTATAGTCATGTCAATCATGTCCGACTCTCTGTAACCCCATCTGGGGTTTTCTTGGCAAAGATACTTGGAGGGGTCTGTCATTTCCTTCCCCTACTTATTTTACAAACAAGGAAACTGAGGTAAACAGGGTTAAATGATTGTCCAGAGTCACACAACTAATAAGTGTTTAAGGCTAGATTTGAACTCATGTCTTCCTGACTCCAGACCTGGCACTATCCACTATCCAGTGCACCACCTAGCTGCCCCTGCAACACCTATCTCTTATACTAGGTAACCATCTACCAGGACAGCTTTATGATAAGATATACAATATAAATTTATTAAGCTATAAATTATTGAGCAGCTGATTATCTATACTGAGAGAAAAAGTTTCCTCACTGGGAACTGAAGCCAATTAGGGCCCAAGGTTAGGATTAATCTGCTTTTTGACTGCGTGTGTCTGGTAACGATTAGAAGTTTGTTATCTCAAACAATGTTATGATGTAGGATAATTGTCTTTAAAATTTCATGCAGCTCCTTCACCTTTAATGGTGGTTTTGTTTCATTCTGCTTCCTGCACAGACACGACCTTAACCTGAGTTTTTCTATAACAGAACACGTCTTTTTCATCTTCCAGGCCCATTGTGTCTGAGCGAAATGAGCTTCTCATTCAATTCTTATCTGACTTGAGTTTAACTGCTGATGGCTTTATCGGCCACTACAAATTCAGACCAAAAAAGTTACCTACAACCACCATCCCTCCCGTTACGACGACAGCTCCTGCGCCCACAAGTAAGTTTTCTGTATGGGATTATGGGATCATAGGGCAGTAGATTACAGAGCAGTAGAAATTCTCCAGGGATTACAAAAAGTTTAAGAAAAAGAATATTCTTACTCAGAGGAAACAATTTCCATCACTGGAAATGTTTAAAACCATAGGAGCAGAGTGTTTAGCACATGGTAAATTTATTAAGCACCTAACGTGTGCCAGGCATATAGCAATTAGGTGGCTCAGTGGACAGAGGGCTAGGCATGGAGTCAGGAGGACCTGAGTTCAAATCTAGCTTCAGCTACTTAGTAGGTGGGTGAACCTGGACAAGTCACTTAACCTGTTTGCCTTATTCTATTGGAGGAGGAAATGGCAAACCACTTCCAGCATGTTTGCCAAGAAAACCCCATGGAGAGTACTGGTGGGCTGTGGTGCACAAGGTCACCAAGAGTTGGACACAACTGAATGACTGACCAACAACAACATGCCCAGTGTTGTACTAAGCACTAGGGATACAAAAAGAGGCAAAAGACCATCCCCGCCCTCAAGGAGCTTACAATAGAATGGGGGGGGGAGGGACAACAAGCAAACATGTACAAACAGACTATATCCAGACTAAGACAGAAATGATTAAAAGAGGGAAGGCATTAGGTTAAAAGGGGTTGGGAAAGGCTGCCTGCAGAAGATGGAGTTTTAGTTAAGATTTAAAGGAAACCAGGGAGGGTAGTAAATGGAACAAAGGAGAGTGAACATTCCAAGCATGGGGGGCAGCCAGTGGAAATGCCCAGAGCTGTGAAATGGAGTGTCATGTTCATGTCATAACCAGGAAGCCAGTGTCACTGGACAGAAGCATGTGTGCCTGGGAGCAAGGTGTGAGAACCCTGGAAAGGTAGGAGGGGGCTAGCTTAGGAAGGGCTTTCAATGCCAAACAGAGAGCATTCTGTATTTGCTTCTGGAGGTGACAGGGAGCCGCTGAAGATTACAGGGGAGGGGAGTTTGACATAGTCTGACCTATACTTCAGGAAAATCACTTTGGTGGCCGAATGCAGGATGGATTAGATAGGGAGAACCTTGAGGCAGGCAGACCCAGAAGTAGCTATTACAATAGTCCAGGTATGAGCTAATGAGGGCTGATGTCAGAGGAGAAAAGGGGGCGTATCTGGGAGATGTTGTAAATGTGAAATCAACACACCTTAATAGATGTTTATTGATGATGAGGATGAACAACCATATGGGAGAATAACTGAATCCATTGCCTTAAAGTAATATGCTTAATGAGAAAAGGAGGATACTCTGTCTATTGCTTTTATTCAAAAATGTTACCTGAGAAAATCACAGCCATTATTTGCTTCCACTCAGATCATTCTCCAATGCTTCATCAAAGTGTGGAAGTGACCCCTGGGTTTTCCCAGTGAGGCACCACATCTGCTGCGGTCTATCCACCTGGAAAGGCGTTGCATCTGGGCCCTGAGTATCTGACATGCAGGAACCAACCTGTTAGTTCAGAGAGTTTCATCACCGGCAGGACAGGATTCTCAGCCTCAGCGGCTTGTTATTGTTGCTGTCCAGTCATTTCAGTACCATTCTATTCCTCATGACCACATTTGGGGTTTTCTTGTTAAAGATACTGACGTGATTTGCCATTTCCTTCTCCAGCTCATTTTACAGATGAGGAAACTGAGGCAAACTGGGTTTGCCCAGGGTCACACAGCTAGTAAGTGTCTGAGGCTGGATTTGACCTCAGGTCTTCCTAACTCCAGGCCTGGCACTGTATCCACTGTGTCACCTAGCTGCTTCTCAGCTGCTTAAAGACCATTTGCTAAGGTTTAAAAGCATTTTAGTCTGCCTCAGGGGAGGGAACATTTATACAATGGAAGTCACACATCCTTGAAGTATGGAAGCATTGTTTCCTGGCATTATTTTTGATGCATTTATAGTCACTGGGCTACAGCTACAGATGACAGCTCCTTTACACACACACACACACACACACACACACACACACACACACACACACAATCACATAACTATTTCTAGAACCCATTCATATAGAATTCCTACATGCTGACCCAACTTCTGGAAAATTTGTTCAGTATTATTAGTTCATTATTGGTCTAAATATTTTTCCTCAATTTATTCTAAATTTGATTGTTTTTCAGATATGGAGATCTAATATTTGGGGCTAAGGTGCTAACTCAAGAGATTTTGGTCTTTTTGTGTATCACAGACCCTCATGGCTATCTGGTGAAGTCTATGGACTCATTCGCAGAATAATGTTTTTAAATGCATCAAGTAAAACACATAGGAATAGAAATCAATTATTTTGAAATAATTATTGAATTTAAGTCCATACACCCTAATTTTAGAACCCCTGCTCTAGGGCACTGATTCCTTAAAAAATTTGGGACCTTGCAACACCTTATGATTCTTAGCTTATTTTGGGAGACTCATTCAAAAAATTATATAACATTTTAAAAGTTAAAATTAATTAATTAGCTGAGGTACCCATTATAATTACTGGCAATGCTGGAGGCACAGTGAGCTTTTATTCCTCTGGAAATCAGGCCATAGCCCACTTCTTGATCATCTGCCCTTTACTACACAAAGACCTCACTAGAATTAAAAAGGATTATTGCCACTATTTTGATAAGGTATCAACCTGAGATAACCTAAGTAAATGATTCATTCATCCCATAAGAATTACTAGAAGATTTATATCGTTCCCCACCTTCAGCTATAAGGAAGGTACCAAGAATGGCCATGGCACTCAGATACTCAGAAAATGGAGGCTATAAACCCAATACACTTTTGGCCACTTTCCCATGGGGCAGTCAGTGTCCTGGGAGAGACACAGAAAAATACACCTACCTGTCAGGGAAGCCTTCAAACACTGCAACTTGTTTCCCGTTTCCAAGACCTGGAGTCTCATATTGGTCAGTCACTCTCTGAGGACCAACAAATCTGCTGAAAGGCTCCTCAAGAGAGTTCAGAATAAGAACCTGGAACACTGCCAATGACACTTCTTCCTTTTCCTTAAACCTCCCCCACTAGGTAACCCATGCTGATATTAGCATCATAATTCAACCCAACATCAGACTTTCCCTAGCCATGGTGCTGACCAACTTATGTACTATTCACTTTTTTGCTTACCTAGCCATGTTTCTGACATCTCTATATCAAATCAGAACTAGAAGATCTTAAAAGTCATCTGGTCCAACCTCTTTATTTTACTAATGAGGGAACTGAGGCATAGAAAAGTAAGGTTATCTTCAGTGAGATACTGCTAGTTATTCACCTAGCTGAGACAACAAAAGCCTCCTGATTCCCATTATACGGCTCTTTCTACTATACCTTTTCTCCTACTTCACCTTGGTCTTCCTGTCAATGATATTCAGTAAATCTTCTAAATATGCTGGAAACATCTTCTGGAAAGATCCAAGCAAAAAGGACTCATAGATGAGCAAGTCAGCTTTGAAAGTTATTTGTTGAATTTATTATATATATATTCCTCTCCTGTGGAAATTCCCATTTTATTTGGTGTTTTTCAAGTTGAAAATAGAAAAATTCAAACTGAAAAAAAGAGTCGCAAGCATCTTTTTCATCCCTTCAAATCCAGACTCCTTTCTTTGTAAAGCCTTGAGGATTATTAGGACTGTGTCTAGGAACTTCTAGGGTAGTGGGGTAGTGGGAATTTTTGGGGGATGGGCATTTGATTCTGATTAGACTGGTATGTGTATGGATCTCAAAGGATAGCATATTCATGAAAATAACAGCATCTTTATTAAATACGTTATATTGGAGAAGATTTGTAAACAAGGCCATCTTCAATACAAAAATATTCCTGTGTTCACATATATAAAACAATTTCAGCAAATAAAGATGGAAGCAACCATGATAACACATCCTTCTTATTAGATAGTGCCACTTTTAGAAAACCAACCTAGTCTACTGAAACAGTAAATATAACATTATGTAGGAAGGAGATACTACTCACCTCAGGTAAGTAAGCCTTAATTTTTTTTTTCAAAATCAAGTTAAACCACATCAACAGATAGTTATTGAATCTCTGCTACACATACTCAGCACTTAGCTAGAAGCTAGGGGGAAATATAATGAAGTATAAGATGTGATTTTGGCCTTCAAAGAAACAAGATGTAAAACACATGCAATCTGGAGTAACAAAAGAAGGCTTAAATGACAGTTAATAACAAGCAATAAAAGAGCTGTTAAAAACAACACATGATTAATAATCAAATGAATGGTGGAGAAGATTGGTATGGGAGCCAGGAGACGGAAGGCTAACTTCAAACTGAATTTCAGTTGAGTTTTGAAGAATGAAGATTTAGGCAATTGCTCTATAACTTATAAATTCATAGGATTACTGGGGTACTTGAGAAGTCAAGTGACTTTCTAAGGGCTTACCCAGTAAGTGTAATTTGGAGTTAAGTCTCAAACTCAGGTCTTCCTGACTTCCTGCCAATCCTCTGCTACATCATACTGCCACCACAGCAGCGAGGTGGTGAAGTGGCAATGGGGCCAAAGACAGGTAGACTTGATTTCAAGTCCATCCTCAGACACATACTGGCAGTGTGACCTTAGGTAAGTCACTTAACCTCTGTCTGCCTTAGTTTCCTCAACGGTAAAGTGAAGATAATAACTGTATTTGCCTCACAGGGCTGTTTTAAGGATGAAATAAAGCAGGCACTTAATAAATGCTTGTTTCCTTCCTTTCACAAGTCTTTAAAACTATTTCTTTAAGCTAAGGAAATTGCCAGGAATCCAGGGTTTAATTGAATATCCAACCTCTTTACAGAGACTATTGGAATTCTTATTTACTATCTTTTAATCCTAAAAGATCCTAGCCCAGTTTAACAAGAATACAAGATTTCCTGCTCTGCTGTATAAAATGCTAGGCCTGCTTATAAAGCCTTGTTCACTAATCCTTAAATAACTATGCTTTAGTTAAGGTGGATTAAATATTTCAGTTTAAATGAGTACATCTAATACACTGTGGGGACACGTGCTTTGCATTCAGATGGTAACTGTATTCACAAGGATCCCTAAGCCTTTCCAAAGCTGCCTCTGTATATCCAATATATACTGAAACAGTGGGATCCTTCTGCAGCAGAAGCCAGTCTGAGAGTAAGGCACAGCTGTGATTTCTGGCCACAGACACTGGACTTGCCCTTTCTATTAGGGAAAGCATCATCAGTTATGTAATTTGCAAGGAGCAGAGACAGGTCTTTGGTGAGTAAAGTCTTTTCTAATAGCCATCCATATAAGGTATGAATTGGCCAGTCATTCTAGAAAGCAATTTGGAACTACATTCCCCGAGTGACTAAAATATGAGTATCCTTTGACCCAGAAATACTGCTACTAGGTCTATTCCCCAAAGAGATCAAAGAAAGAAAAGTAGCTACAGGTACACAAAAAAGATTTAAAGCTAGTTGGTAAAGAATTGAAAACTAACTCAAAATCTCACGGAAATGATGTAAGCAATAAAAAAAATTTAGAAAAAAGAATTGAAAACTAAGACTGCCCATCAATTTAGAAATGACTGAACAAATTATGTCATTTGAATATAATAGAATGTTACTGAGCCTTAACAAATGATGAAAAGGATAGTTTCAGAGGAAGCAGAGAAGATGAGGAGTGAAGTGAACAGAACCAAGGGAACATTTGGTTCTGTAACAACAAGATTAGATATTATAAAAACAACATTGTGAAAAAATACTTTTGAAAGATATAAGAACTTTGAACAACATAATGATGAACCACGGTGATTCCAAAGAACTTAAGATGATTAAAAAAAAAAACCCCGTGCCCATCTCCCGAACAGAAAGGTATTGGACTAAACATGCAAAATAAGAAATAAGTTTTGGGCAGCGCCAATGTGGAGAGGTCTGTTTTCCTTGACTATGTATATTTGTTACAAAGGTTTTGCTTTTCTTTCCCCCCATCTCATTAGGGGAGGGGTGGGCAGGAAGAAAAAAAAATATTTGATGATGGAAAAAACTTTAATGAAAAATGAAAAACAAACCAAAATAAAGACATTCATCATGCAACTAAACTGGAATTTTTTTCGCTATGGAGAGATTAGGAAATGAATTAATGCCAACAGAATTAGAATTTGTAATTCCCAAAAGCTTTGATGTCCCCCTAGTGGTTTTTCTTAGCCTTCAAAATCCCACGCCAAGTGCCTATGGGTTCTCAAAAGCAATGCCAGAGGAGTTCTGGCAGGTCCTATGGTTGGGGCTGATGATTCAAAGGTCACTAAATCCTATCAGACTAATAAGAAAGACTTCAAATATGGGCCTGAAGACATTCCACACCTTCAACACTATAGCACACAAGGGTACCTGCTAAATTAATTGCTGAATATTTTTATGGAGGTGATGATTAAATATCCTCATTTTGTTTACTTGTTTTAAAAAATGTATTTCACGACTACTTCTCATGTTTCCTCATAGCCTAGCTATGTTTGACATTACAGCCTTATTAGAAATAATGATATAAATCTTTCTATCTTGCTTTATACAAGAGATAGACCAGGGAAATAGACCTGTATTTGATTAGCATAGGGAACTCCCAGGAGAAGGTGTTCCCTTTAACAATATGTATGTCAGTATCTTCCCTACAATTCATATTCTTAGAGAGCTCCCTAGAGTACCAAAAAGTTAAGTGACTTGTCCAGCACCACTCAGGTATCCTGTACATCCCTTTACCTTTCACAAGAGATATATTTATAAAAACTTGTTGGTACATCAAATTTGGTGAGCTATTATTACAACAATCATGACCACGTGAATCCTACATTAAAGACGTTACAGGAAAGTTCTGGGCCAGGAATAAGTAGGTATGAGTTCTTGTCCAGCTGACCAACTTACTAGCCATTTGGCATCAGGCAAATTAATCTTTCTGAGTTTTATTTTCTCCGTCTGTAAAATGGAAATGAGAATAATCTCTGTTGATCAATTTCATAGAGTTGTTGTAAGAATGAGATGATGTATGTGTTCCCAAAGGGCTTTGAAAACTATTAAAAGTCATGCAGATGTGAAATATTTGTTATTTAAAAGTCTTCAACTACCCTTGATATTGATGCCTTTAATTAACCCATCTATTGTTATGTTCAAAAGCTGTCACTCTACAATCAGATTTCCATAGACTTGGCTTTCTTAAAGCAGGGTACATCTTTATAATAAATTCTTTTTTAAAAGTTATTTTAGGAAAGCATTGGTTGAAATAATTAAGAAAACAAAGAGAGTCATTTGGATCATCTTTGATCCTAAAAATTCTAAGTAGCCTATCAAGTTGCCTCAGGAAAATGAGAGGAGATGTTCATAACAATGAAAAATTACAAAAAGAAGTAATCTCTTTTGTGTATTACTCTTGAATTTCATTGTTGAGGCTCAGACCTAGCTATGTATGCAGATTGGTGCCCAGGGAAATAACTGAGAAAGTCAAATCTACAGATTCAGATGTAAATACTAATTATGCTTCCATGCATGCATTTTTTATGAACTACAATTCTTTCTTTTTTTGAATAAAGGTTCACGACCTACTGTAGCCCTATGTCAACAAAAATGTAGAAGGAGTGGGACTCTGGAGAGCAATTATTGTTCAAGTAACTTTGGTAAGGGAAAAAAAACAGCTGTTTCTTTGTAATGGAAGACTTGGGGAACTACATGATTATTTTCAAAAGAATTACCGAAAACTTAAATGTAAATGGTCAGTAACATAATTCACATAGGAAGGTATTTGCATGCCACTTTATGTTATTAACGTCTCCTTAGAAAACAGACTGTTTCTCTTTGGTCTATATCTCAGCTTCCCTTAAACTGGGTCAGAATCATAAACACTAGACAATCTTGCAGTTGAGATGGTATATAAGAACAGATGAACTACTAAGGAATCCTGGGTCTAGGCTTAGAGAGAGGTTTATAGACTGACATTTGATAGCAGAAAGTCAAATTGAAAAGAAATTAGAATCCAGGGAAGACGAGGTGGAAGTGGGGGTGGAGTCCATGAACCACTGGTGCCTCCTGAGACCTCACTACACTATGCTTCTGGGTGTCTAGCACATCACAAACACAGAGATTTCTGACACAGATACATTAGAACTTTTAGGGCAACAACCCAGCTCTTAGACAGATGTCCATAGCTCCATGAGCCTCTGGAATGAGCAAGCAGTGTCAGATGAATGATTTACCATGGGAAATCACTGGAATAGTGATTTTTAAAAGGATTTCAACTCCATGGTTTTTAGATATTTCAATATTAGCATTTTTCAAATGTGCATTTGTTTCTAGTCTACATACTGATCACCAACCAAGGACCAATAAAATCCTAGTTATAAAAGAATGAATAATTGACAATGCAATTTCACTTATATCATGTCATTTTGTACTGCATTTGCTAGCACCAGGAATGAATGAATGAATAATTCAGCAATAACGGAACTTTCACTAGCCTGTTGTACCTCATCTGGCCAGGACCATCCCACACCTCAAGAAATATAAATTTCACTCCACTCAATTGAGCTATTGCCACCATTAAATAGTACTGCTGATTCCAGAACAGAATTTGGTGGCCCATTGGAATAAACTGGCATCTTTTATCTACTGAACCAAGAAAGAAGAATTTTTTTCCCCCTATTAAGAGTCACTAACCCATGGAAGAAAATGGAGTTATAGAAAATAAAAAAACAATTCAATTTGAGTTAGCTTTTGTTACATTTTGAGAGAGAAATGTAAAACTTTCCATCTGTTAGCTTTTAAAATAAGGAACAAAGAGCATAGGTTTTAAAAATAAAATTAATAAAAATTAAATACATTTTATTTTTCATTATGAAGGAAAGAACTGATAGGATACTAAAGGATAAGGAAATATTCAAATAGAAGGGAGAATGAGAAATGTATAAACAAGTGGAAAGATCAACAGATGTAATGAAAGAGACAAAGATCGTGAAGAAAGAAGCGGAGGGAAAGACTGACACAAAGAAAGACAGAAATGGACCCACCCTCAGAAACACAGATGCACAAAAATATGTACTTTGACATTGCAACACCTCCCTCCTGTGGCCTCTTAGGATATTGTTATTAAACTGTGGTGTGTTTTCACAACTATAGGCCTAAGTAGGGATGTAAAATTGTTTGGCTAAAATTAAGCCTGGGTCCAGAAACTCCCTATATCTGTAGTAGATAATTGAACTACTGTTTTAATTAGTGTGAATTTATAATTCTTACACAATCAAATGGTCGTTATCTAACAAATGTAATATCCCAACAGATCTTTTTAATTTTTCCATAGCTCTGGTAAAATTAAACATTAGGGTCCTATCAGGTTCTTTTCTTTAGCTTTCCAATATTTACTTCTGAAATAATGAAAAAATATTTCATTGTTTTTAGACCAGCTTACTTCTACCTCCAATTTTCACATTTTAAAAATTGCTTTCTTTCCTAGTGCTAGCTGGGACTGTTATCACAACAATGACAAAGGGTGGAAGCTTGCACGCAACAGTATCAATCATCAATGTGTACAAGGAGGGAAACCTGGCAATTCAACAAGCTGGCAAGAACATGAGTACCAAGATCACTGTTGTTTGTAAGCAGTGTCCTCTCATCAGAAGAGGTGGGTAACATAGGAAACTCAGCAGGTGGTTCTAAAGCAGGTGATGGGCAGTCTGAACTAAAATGAAAGTAATGTCCTTGAACCAGATAGCTGGCACAGTGGGTAGAGTGCTGAACCTGGAGTCAGCTTCAGATCCAGCTTCAGATACTTACTTAGATGTGTGACCCTGGTCTGGGCAAGTCACTTCACCTTTGTTCACCCCAATTTCCTCATCCGTAAAATGGAGCTAATAAGAGAGGATCCAATGAAATAATAGTTGTAAAGCACTTAGCACACAGTAAATGCTACGTGAATATTAGGTATTATTAATATTTAGAAAGGACTTTGCCAACCTCCAAGTTCTCTCTAAGTGCTCGCTGTTATTGGCTATAACAAAACCTGCTTCTGATAATTTTAAAAATGTTTTAGGAGAATAACAGAACTAGGCTGAACTCCCATAGCACGGCAAACTCAACATGCCCAGATGACTTTCTGATAATATCTGGCAAGCCTCTGATTTATCCTCACACTTGATGTATGGGCAGCCCCTCCATCAACCAACCACAATGCCAGGAACACAGTCGGCACTTAGTAAATGCTTACTGACCGACACCTACTAGGCGCAGGTGCCAAGGGTTAAAGCACAAAAAAAATGACACACTCTTCATCTGCAAGCCATCCACACTGTGATGGAGGGGACATCAAGTACGCACCTAATTATACTCAACATAATAGTTTGGTAAGAAAGGCACTAGCTGTTGAGGTTTAGGGGAGGAAGGATCAGGAGAGGGCTTCATGCAGAAGGTGGTGCCTGGGCTGCAGCTTAAAGAGGCAGAGGAAGAGGGAGTACATTCCAAAAGGGGGAAATGGCCAAATGGGACATAAAATGTTGCAAGTCAAGAATAGTCAGGCACCTTGCTAAGCTCCAGAGATACAAAAAAAAAAAAAAGACAAAAGACAGTCCCTGTTCTCAAAAAGCTCACATTCTACTGGGGAACACAACACTCCAATGAGGTTAGATATCAGAGGGCAAAAGGGGGAAAATGTTCAATGAGGCTGGAATGACAAACTGGGGCCAGGTTGCGAGGGGCTTTAAAAACCAAATGGAAGAATTTATCTTATTTTATCTTAGGGCCACTTGATTGAGTAGGGTAGTCTCATGGTCCTATCTGTGCTAACGGAAGCAGCAATGTGGGAGATAAATTGGAGTGGGGAAGCCATTTGAATCAGGGAGGTCATTTAGGATATATAGCAATAATTAGGCAAGAGGTAAACAAAGGATAAGCCATGTCCTGTTTTAGAATCCACATGATGCAGAAAGAAGTCGAGCAAGTCAGCACATTGCCTGAGGAGGAAATGAAGGAATAAGCACAGTTGTTTGTTACTGTACATATTGTTCTCCTGGTTCTGCTCATTTCATTCTGCATCAGTTCATACCAGTTTTCCCAGGTGTCTATGAAACCATTCCTTTCTTGTATTTCTTTGCAAGCTACACACATACACACACACACACACATACCCTTATACATAGCAATAACTAACATTTACATAGTTTTAAGATCTGCAAATCACTTTCCTTAGAATGACTCTGTGAGGTACATAATTAACATAATATTTAGCAGATGAGAAATTTGAGACTCAAACAAGGTTAAATGCCTTGCCCTTAAAATTATAGCTAGAGTCAATCAATGACTACACACATCCAGTGTTTTGTTTTTTTTCATTTGTCTGTTTGTCTACCCTTACATATACGAAAGGAGAGGGAGGTCTAGTGAGATTAATGACTTGCCCCTAGCAAACACTGATAATGGTGCTAGAAACTGGGAGGCAGCATGGTATACAGTAGATATCACAGCACAAGGAAGACATAGATTCAAATCTCACCTCATTGCCCAGAGGAACCTGGGGAATCACTTAAACTTTCTTGGCCTTAGTTCCTCATGTGTCAAATAAGGGGCTTGGACTAGACCTCTATTAATCTAAATCTATGTAGAGGTACCAGTTCAAATAGCTTTAAATCTATGATCCTATATTTACTGATTGAATGGTGAATTCAGATTTTCAGAGATGATAACCTTAAAAACTGATTTTTATTCTTGACAATAGTAACAGATGACATAGTAACTACCCCAGGAATTAAATATTGCATTAATGTGTTTGGAAAAAAATATACATTTCATAATTCCACTTTTGTACCTGCAGGGTTCAATTATATAATCATGGGTCAGGTAGATGAAGATGGGCGAGGGAAGATCACACCAAACAGCTTTATCATGAATTTCAAGATGAAGAATCAAAAGATCCTGAATGCCTTGAAAAACAAACGCTGTTAAAAGAAGAATGATATCAAATAAAAGCTGCATTCCAGTATATCTTCTGAAAGATCTATTTTCATTCAGTAGGAGGAAGAGTCTTTAAAATTAAATACTGAGCATTCCCAAAAGATCAGCTTGATAGCACATGGCCTCACTTAACAGTGATGGAAATTATGTGCACAGTCATTGAGGCATAGATCTGATTGCCAACCTTAAGACAAGTTGCAGTAATCACATGAACTAAAATGTACAAAGATCTGAAAACTTGGAAGCTATTAATTTATACATCTTGGTAAAAGGAGTTCTTTTAGAAATAAATTTTGTGAGGATGTGAAAAGGAAGATTTATAAGTGCAATATTTATAGTGATATGATTTTTAACTTTTAGCTTTTGCTCCAAGTTTTTATATTGTTTTCCTGCATTTTTATCTATGCTTAATAAAATATTTTAAAATAAAATGTACCAGTCGTTATGTTTGCTCTGTAGTAAGCTGGACATGCTAAGAGTAAACACAACACATTTCCTGGTAAGACACATGGAAGATCAAGTATTTGTTTTTTGAAATTTGTTCTTAAAAATTCTTTAAAATTCCATAAAGAATTAACATTCTACTTATTTTTCCAACTGGACCTATGATTGCCTTGAAGGTAAGGAGATCCCAATGTGAAAAGACTCTGTACCAATATGAATAAGCAAGTGCTGTAAAACCTGTGTCTTAAAAGGTTGCCTGAGGCACTGAGAGGTTATGTGATTGATCCATGACCTTGTGCCCACTTTGTGTCAGAGGGTAAACTTGACTCAGGTCTTCCCAAATCTGAGGCGATCTTTCTTGCACTACCTGCAACACTCGCAGTTCTTAACCTTCTTTGTGACATGGATCCCTTCTGGCAGATGAGAACTAAGGCAAAAGATCAGAACTGTATACCCCTCCTCTGAGTAATGTCTTTAAATACATAAAATACAGAGAATTACAAAGGAAACTAATTGTATAGAAATACAGCTATAAAAGTTCACAGATGTATGATTACGAACCCTAAACTGTGCCATACTTTTTCATTTTAGTTCCTTTCTGGCACCTGAATGTGCCTGACAATTCCATTTCATAGACCCTTGAGATCACCTAACCCAGTGGTTCTCAACCTTCCTAAGGCCGTGACCCTTTAATACTCTTAGGTGGGCATATCTGCATGTGGGCGGACCCACCTGGAGACAGATAAAGGCTCGGTGTCTTGGTTCCTAAGACCATCAGAAAGATGTGTTTTCCGATGATCTTAGGCAACCCTGTTCAACCCCCAAAGGGGTTGCAACTCACAGGTTGAGAACCACTGAAACCTAACCATCTTTCTCTACCCTTCCCACCCCACCCACCATTTTATAGAGGTGCCTGAAGCCCAGAGAAAGCAAACGGCAAAACTAAGACTAGAATCCATGTCTCCCAGGAAAGTGTTCTTTTATATGGTACTTCATCAGTTTGAATTAGATTTGTAAAGTAAGATAGTAACTACCTCCTTACAAACAGATGGAGATAAGTTAGTCAGTGTAGGGAAACCACTCCACCTAATCCATCTCTGACCTAGTAGAAACATGAGCCACAGGGAGTTGTCTGAGGTGCATAGACGGTCAGTTGATTGCCAGGGTCATGTCATACAGAGACAGACTGGAACCTAGGTCTTTCTGACTCCCAAATCCAGCATTTGGTGTGCTCAGACCATTCAGGATTTTCAGGACAGGATCCATACATAATAATTCATAGCCATTCAGACCCTTTACTCTTTTCTGACCACCGCTGATCTAGTCCTGATTATCTGTTCTCTCACCTGTTTCTAATACCAGCCTCGCGCGCCCCGCCCCCCCCTACTTTTCTTTGCAGACTTACTGGTGGTTTCCAGCTGCAGACCTGCTTTTAGTTCTCTGTTTCTGAACCTAAAATTAAAAGTCTTGGGTAAAAGAGGTCTCATAAATAGATGGGGATCAGATATATACTCTGCTAAGGCAGACCAATATATTTAAAGCAGAGGAGAGGTCCATCTTACATGACGCACATCCACAAACGGAGTAAATAGTCTCTTGAGCACACCAGTATTGGATGGGTGCTCAGATGGATGGGGAGTCCCATCTAGACTTATTATGAATGGACTAGTGAGCTTCAATAATCATCTAACCTGACCCCCAATTGTGTCTCACATTTTCATTTTTCAAATTCCAATGAATTCTGGTCCATCTGTCAAAAAATGATGTTTATTCACTAAAGAAGGATGAGGTACACCTATTGATATATGAAGGACTATTAACAAAGAATGCAGTGGCTAGCTGATTGCTCTTGTTCCGACTCAACTAGCTAATGCTACTAAGAATAGGAAAAAAAGAGGAAATGATTTAAATGGTAGTGTAAGACCCCAATTTCGAGCTTCCGTTACGACCCCTCCCCAGAACGTAGGAGACCAGTTTGATGTAAAAAACAAGAGGTTTTAATTCAGAGCCGATGCATCGGGGTCGCACTCATAACCTCAGCGGGCCAGAGGAGTCCGACCCCCGGGGATTACATTGCAGGGTTTATAAAGGCAAAAACCACAAAGTCATTGG
>CM053591.1:160662607-160686195 GCA_028646515.1 Pseudochirops corinnae | reverse complement strand
GTAAAACAAAGGCTAGAAAATTCTGTCTGCTAAATTGCTCCTACTAAAATCCAGGGTTCAGTGCATTTTTGAACTATATACATATTTTATATAACACACATGATTAACCTATGAGTCTTTAAAGAATGGCTTTAATAAATTTAGTTGCAAATTATACAAATATCCATGACCTAGAAATAAGTTAATTTCTTGGGTAAAACATAGCATATTTAGAAGTCCGAAAGCCAAGTAAGTCCCTTATTTCATTTCGAAATTTTGATAGATCTTGGCGTAGTTCATTGAGATTTTCTACAGTTGCCTGATCTGTGCTTTGCATCTTCTGTCTCATGGAAGTTAAATAACGGTGGACTAAGCAACACATCACTTTTTGGTAGTTTTCATCTCTTTTTTGTTTCAGGTTTCTCCATTCCTTCAAAATAAAAATAATATATCTCTACTAGTGATGATTATTTATATTTGTGCTAACAAAATATATTTAAATTTTTTGACAATACTCAAATATGCAAACATATAATCTTATAAATTTAAATATTTCTATCCTTTCTTGATCCATAATATTCCTGTAACTACAGGTAGTCACTTCATAGTCTTTCATATTTGTTTACTGCAAACTAATCTGCAGAAGTATGAAGCTACTGTAATTAATGTGATATCACTGCAACATGTACCAAGTTATTTATTCAAAGAAAACAAATCCTTTCTTTTATGATATGATTTACTGGTATTGCTTTTTTTTTTGCTTTAAAGAAAAAAATTATGTACTCAGGAAATATAAAAACTTTTAACCCCTAATTTGAAATTTAAAAATAGGCTTTAAAATACTGAAACTAGCAATTACTTTGCCTTCATAGCATTTTATTAGCTGAGCCTAATTTTTAAATTTAAATGAAACTCTGTAGGCCGAACCTAAACTTGCCAGTTTCTTACCTTTAAGCTGTTTTGCCGTTTGACCCTGCCCTTGGATGTATGAGAGCAAATCCACTTACTGAGGCTACTTAGTAGATAGCAAATGGTCTTGGGAGAAGGAATGATATTGAAAGGTGGAGGCAGCGTACATTTGTCATCAAAGTAGCTAAGCCACAACTTAGCACGGGCAAATTTCCATTCTTTGTCCTCATGGTTCTGTAATACAAGGCATATGAAAAATGCATTGAAAAATAGATTAAAAACCCCCATGTGTAGCTTTAAACTATCAAGTTCTACAAATACATTAAAGAAAATAATTTTCCTCATTATTACATACTAATGGCTTAGAAATTCCTAACAGACATAATTTATATTGTAAAATATCTATATTAAATGCTAAAATGTATGCCATTCTAAAATTAATGAATACAATCAAGGCTACAATGATACTATCCTTCATATTTTCTAACTTTTTTTGTTTCCTGACATATTTTCTAGATTTAATATTAACTGAGAAGTACAAAGATGGTTTTTTAGAATAACGGAACACTTACAGCTATCAGCTGAAAGCTTTTATGAAGCATGGCCACTAACAATTTCGTAAGAACGATAACAACCACGACATTGTATGTACCAACAATAACAGCTCCAACAAAAGACTGCAATTCTTCACCATAGCTAAATCTTGTGACAAAGATTGCTACATGTGCTAAAGAAAAAATGTACCAAAACAAAGCAAAGCAAGTGCCAATGAACCTGAAAAGACAAGAAAATTTTTTGTTAAACAAAATAGAGAAGTCAATCACTTCTATCAAAACTACTTAAAGAAAATATTAGTATTTTAAGAACATACTTAATAAATGAAGTTTATACAAATTTTCTTATTCTAGTTTACTCAGAGAAATTAAAAAAGTTTTTCTTTTAAAACTTTTTTTCTTTAAAACAAAAACAAATACATGGATATTGGATTTACAACAAAATAAATGATACCAATGTTTATCGTAGAACTCACAATAAATTTTAAATAACAAAGTCAAAATTATTTTATTGGTAAAATTCATTTTCAAAAACGTATCTAATGTGAAATCTTGTATGTTACAGAATAATTTCACAAAAGCAGATCATAATTACCTTAAAAATTCTGCGTATGAGACTAAATTGTCTTAAAACTTTATGAAACTTTGCATGATTCTGCCCAACTAAGTGATCATCTCTTATTTAGAGATTAATATTTAGAACTCAGTTACAATTAAGATTTTCTAATGGCTCTGGTTTAACACTTTAGTCTGGGAATTTTCTAAGCCATCTATAACTATCATTCATTCTGCCCCCGCACTCCACAAACCCCAAGTATGTTCACTAATAGAAACCATATAGTTCTGAATTAATTTTCCTTGTTCCTTCATTTTCAGAAAAACCTGGAAAGACTAACATGAACTGATACAAAGTGAATTGAACAGAACCAAGAGCACAGTGTACACAGTAACAGCTCTTTTAGGGGTGATAAAGAATTGGAAATTGAGATACCCATCAAATGGGGAAGGGCTGACTAAGTTGTGGTATATGATTGTGATTGATAGAATATTATTGTGCTATTATATGAAAAGATGAACAGGATGCTCTCAGAAAAACCTGGAAAGACTAACATGAACTGATACAAAGTGAAGTGAATAGATTAAGAAAAGGAAAAAAGAAAAAAAAACACCAACTCACGAATGAAATGTATCATTGCTTTGCTGTTCACAGAAGATTCCTGCGCAGTCCTTCTGCTCTTGAGGAGCTGTATAGCCTTTGTCATATAGTTGGGTCAGTCCAATTGTAAAGGAAAACAAGACGAGAAGGAACATCCCAAGAAATTTTCCAAAGTCTTGCAACATTTGTCCCATTGATATCTATGGAATGTATAAAACAGATTTTCAAAACAAAAGCTACTATAAATTGTTAAATATTAAATGGTTAGATGCAGCCCACAGATAATGAGAAGAAATGGCATGACATACAGACTGCTCATCTCTTTCCATGTGAGTTTTCTGTGACACCCAACAGCCAAAAATCCATTCCAGTAAATTCCACTTTGGTTATATCAAATAGATTAAGGGCTAAGGAAATGTTGGGTTTTTGTGATTACCCGCCCTACTTTCTTTGAAACAGTCAGTTCTGTAAAGGATAATATTGCCATAGGATTCTAGTTTTGCTTAGTCAAAACTGAGCCCTAGGAGATCAAAAATAGGAGTGGTTTGCAAAGGATGAAGGGAAAATACCCACAACTAATTTTCCAACCCCTAGCGAGTTCCTTGAGGTAGGGGCTATCTTTTAAATCTGTACCCTGAGCACTTAGTACAGAGACTGGCACATAGTAAATGCTTAATAAGTGCTATTTCATTTATTATTCAGCCAAACTTTGTATGTCTCCCTAAATATCAGAAAACTAAGTAAAAATGAATACCCATACTCACAAACTCACTGTTGCAGGCTTGATCCAGTTTGTTCTCTTGCACAAGAAACAACCAGCATAATCATACGGATGTTGCTGGCCCTAGATCTGACTGAACTGTCATCTACTTTTTTGGTAAGATTAAATTGGATACTTGATACTTGAGATGCATTAATTCTTGCAGGCTAATCAAGGGCCGTTTACTAACACATAAGGTCTAACATGCTACACATCTTGCTGGCTTCTCAATTCAACAAGCATTTTAAGTACCTAATACGTGTCAGACCCTGTGCTAGGAAGAGGGAGTAAAAAGACAAAAAAAAAGTAAAGGAGTGCCTGCCTTAAGGAGCTTACATTTTCCTGGACCCAGAGAAATAATGAGGGAGCAGGATAGGAATAAGGAGAGCCCAATGAGGCAACTAAGTGAAAAAGTGGGTAGAGCGCTGGGCCTGGAGTCAGGAAGACTCAAATCCAAACCCAGCCTCAGATACTTATTACCCATGAGACCTGGGCAAATCGTTTAGCTTCTGTTTGCCTCAGTTTCCTCAACTGTAAAATGGAGATAATAAGAGAATCTACCTAATAGTAGGCTGTGGTGAGGACCAAATAAGATAATATTTGTAAAGTGGCTGGCACAGAGTAGGTGCTATATAAATGCTTATTTCTTCCTTCCCACTAGTAAATGGTAGGATCATGAAAGACTGCCTATACAAGGTAGCATTTGAGGCTCACTTGATTATAAAACTAAAATAATCTCATATAGCTCATTTTATCACCAATGGACAGTCCCCATTTTATGAGTGGGTTCTGTTACAAAAGTTGATTTGCAAATAAGTTTGGAATTAAATATTCCTATGAAATTAATTGCTATAAATGAATTTTAGAGAGGTTAAGGGGGAGGGGAAGATGATTTCTCTTCACTTACCAGCACATTTGGTATGACAGGAAAAAAAATTAGAAGCAGATTAAGGAGGTAAGGAATATGTAAAATTAAGTACAAATACACATGATTCTACCCCCCTTTTATGCTTTTATGAAGTGCAAACTTTTCCTGATTGAAATAGGAGGTAAGCTTGGCATTGGCTGGCTGAAGACTGGTCACCTACCTGGTGTCCTTTAAAAAGCTAAGCTTTATAGAGACTGAGGAAAGGAACAGTTATATGAAGTGTAATCCCTTAGTCTCTCATCTCATCTCACCTCAAATTCAGCCATGATGTCCTTGAAGAAAAGCTACTTGCCCAATAGGAGAGAGGAAGGGAGGGATGGAAAGACGGAGAAAAGAGAGATAGATATACAGAAACAGAAAGGGAAAGAGGTATTTAGGAGGAAGAGAGAAGGAAAGAAGAGAGGTGAGAGAGGGAGTAGAAAAAAGAAAAGAGGTAGAGGGAGTGAGGGGGAAAGGAAGGGAGAGAGAAAGGTAACATTTGAGACAGACACAGAGAGGCCAGGGGTCAGTAGTTTTAAGGAATGTCACAACCCTTGGCAACAAAGAAGAGAGCTGACCATGGATTCATGAGAGAACCAGCCTTGGCTCCAGGGAGAGGCCAATCTGGTGAAGCCAGCTGAGCAGCCTGCCCAGCAGTGACACCAGAGATAACAGCATGAAGGACCCCAGGCTCCTGCAGTACCAGAGGTGGGTGCTACCTCAGACACATATGTGATTCACTGCCAGAAGACTCTAAACTTGTACCTACTCTTTTCATACTCTGTGTATGATGGGAAAATATGTTCTAAGCTTATAGGGTTGATGTTTTGTAGTTACTGTTGTTTTGAGCTGACTACTGGCTTAGTAGTGATGGTAAACTCCTAACAGTGAAGGCTTGTCAGCTCCAGTTTTAGGAGTAATTGCCCCACTGGGCACTCAATCTACAAAGCTCTAAGTACCCATCTGGGGAGGTAGTTCAGAGGGGTGCTATAAACAGTTTGTGTACAATTACAATACTGGCAATTAAAATGGAAAACCAACAAAGTAAAAACAATTTTTCATCTCAAATGCTGATGCTTAAGGTTAAGTGGTTCTGCCCCAATTAGCCCAAGGCAGACACTGGTCAACATCTGCTTTCCATTTATATGGACACGGATCCTAATCCCTTAATCCATAGAGCCTTTGGCCACCGATTTTCATTCACTCATTCATTAGATATTTATTGAATATCTGCTAATTGCTGGATAACTACACTAGATGCCACAAGAATGGAAAGAACATTAAGGCAGTCTGTTGTTTCACAATTCTGGGCTTTGGCAATAATCTGCATTAGCAGATAAAGGAGAAACTGCCCCCCAAAGAGAAAAGCATCTCAGTAAGACATTTTTAAAATACAAGAAAAAAACCCAAAAGGGGTATATAAAAAGGGTAATTTTGTTACGACCTTGCTAAATTTAATATGTAGTTTTTAGAGAAAAACTGTTCATAGTTTCAAATATCATCCTCTTTTCTATTCTAAGGATATTGAAATATTTGTGTTTGTTGGTCATTGTTAAGTTTATATTTAAAAATTAAATTAAAAGGGGGAAAATTAGTACAGACTAAAGAACAAAATGAGAAAAAGACATGGCATGCAGTTAAAATAACTCCATCCTGAGTTGTTTAAACAAATCATGAAAGGAAATATGGGATATGGATGGAAGAAATAAGGGAGACCCAGTACAGTAATTTTATGCAAAAGTTCAAACAATGTAAATCAATTGCCATAATGAGAAAACAAAAGAGCCAAAAAATGCCTTAGGATAAACACTTGAATTACTTGCTAGGCAGAGACACATGGCGACAGCCAAGGACAACACTAGTTTAGAATTTAAACTGATTCCTAAAGTCTTACAGAAAAGAGAACAGAAAAAGGAGAAAAAGTAAGACCAGTTTACTTTTACTAGAGGGTAAAATTTAATGTTTAAGGACAAGTTGACAAGGGATTATAAGCAAAGTTATGCGAAGGACGTTTAAGGATGAAAATGACTAGCCAACAAAGGAAAAATGGGAAAGATTCCAAAGATTTTTATAATAAAATCTTTTCACCATAAAGAACACTCAGGACTCTTAACATGAGTTCCAGAAGTGTTTATAGAGGAGGTAGAAAATGCACTAAAAAGAACAAAACTGAGAAAAACAGCTGAATTAGACCAAGTGTACACAGAAGACATCTATGCTTCAGACAACACAACTGAAAAGTTTAAGGGATTCACCCTCACAAAGTATCACCTTGCTTCACAAAGTATCTGAAAGAAAGGAAAATACTAAAGGCATGCAAAAAATCTCAGACCTTAATATTACCCCTCCCAAAGGTGACTGAGATCATCAACTGACCTATATGTCTATTTTCCCATCTATATAAAATTTTATGAGAGCAATCTACACATGCGTCAAAGGCATCCTTGATGAGAGTATCAGCAGGGAAAAAGCAGACCTCTGCAATTTACCTCAGCTTTACCACAGCACAACTGATTGAAAGATACATAAGAATACAAGATCTCAACTGTGCTTAATATCTGTTGACTAATAAAAAGATTTTGTTTTGGTATATCAAAAACCCATCTTGAACAGTTCTAATGAGGTTTATCTCATGTATGCATCAAAATAATACAGGACTGTTGAAAGATAGCAATAAAAATAATCTATAACACCCAGTTACTTTAATATATTATAGGAAATAAAGCCTATGTTTCCAGAATATAATCACCATTATCATGATCACACAATGAATATGTACAACCAGCTAGATTCAGAATTAAACAAGTTGGCTGGATTGACTATAAGAAATTAAAGAGCTCTTTTAATCAGTCCAAACTTCTCCCTGAAATTAAGGCTCATCTTGTTAACACCAGTATTCTAATGGTGGCTGTATATGGTTACTAATCATGCAACACTATAGTCTCTGGTTATCAAGTAGAAAGAGCAAGGGGTTGGACAGCCCATGGGTTCCACTAATATTTTCATACTATCAAAAGAAAGTGAGGGAGGCCTCGAGAACATTGGGCTGACTCCCTGTGGTAAACATTTGAGAGAATATGGATAAAAATCAAATGAGTAGGTATGGATGGGTTTGTCCTCATTTTGATGGGAACATCCACATAAATGAAATCATAATTTCATTAGAGTTTTTGAAGGTTCTGAACTGAAGCTTGGGCTGTAAGGTCTAATCTATCTCTCCTAGTATCCTTGATAAGATTAAAACAGAGTATCATGTTAAATTCAAGGCAGTTAGGTGGTGTGGTAGAGAGAGAGAGCTAGGCCTGAAGTCAGGAAGACTCATCTTCCTGAGTTCAAAACTGGCCTCAAACACTTACTAGCTGTGTGACCTGGGCAAGTTACCTAGCCCTGTTTGCGTCAGTTTCCTCATCTGTAAAAACAAGCTGGAGAAGGAAATGGCAAAACACTCTGGTATCTTTGCCAAGAAAATTCCAAATGGGGTCATGAAGAGTCAGACACAACTGAAAATAACTGAACACATCATGTCAAACAGCAGAAGGTCAATGATCTACCATTTCAATTTGTACTATTTTCTGGGTTCTTAGAGTGTTTCTTAAACTGGTCAATCTTTCCTACTCATTTTATTTTCCTACGTTTAGTAGCAAATGCTTCTTTAAAGGAATGTTGGCTCTTTTTTTTGTGGTAAATTATAGCCCATGATAGGAAATGAAAAAAAAGAAGAGCCTACACACAAAACATGTATCCAACAGAATTACTGAAAGATAATATTTCTTGTTAACTCATACGGGCAATGTTGTCAGTTCTCAGGTCCACATTTCAAAGTGGGCCTCAACCAGCTGCCTGGGCAACTGTCTATAGTGTAAAAACACTACGTGAGGCCCAAAACCCAAGATGACTTCTTAACTTTCATTTTAATACATGATGGTACCCTTTTCTGATACATGTTAAGGTTATCTCCTCAGTTTCTTAGTTCCTAAGATTTTGAGCTATAAGTAGTATGGAAGGAAAGGTGTTCTTTATTACCTCTATTTCCAGATGTACACTTTGGATTTTCAAATGTAACTAGTTGAGAAGGTAAAGGAAGGAGAGAAATAAGGCTTACTCTATGGGTTATGTAAATGTACTGGAATTATTTTCATAAGGCAGAGGCCTGCTTTCATCGCTGAGAATAGATTCCACAAAACATTCCCAGATACCAGAGACTCACTCCTCCACATAAATGAATCTTATAAAGGGCTTCATGGAAAAACAAAGAATAAAGTTGATATTAAATTTGTTTACGGTCTGGATTTCTGATTTGACTTTCTTGAGCAAAGTCACCAGACAAAATTATGCTATAGTTGAAGGAAAAAGCTTAACATTTACTCAAAGTTTCTGTTCAGAACTTTACATACTGGAGTATCTTACGTCAATGAGATAAATCAACAGGCATTCCAACAGATTAGAATAGGCCAAAAGAAATCAGTGGGGAACACAGTACCAATTTTCTACGACAAAACTAAGTACATACAACCCTTCAAGAATTCATGATCTCATTTAAAAATACCTTTTAGGCAGTAAAATCTGTATGGAAAATGCTCACAACCAAAAGCAAATAGCAGACCTAAAGATTATTCATTTGGATGAATAACCAGACAGAAATGTTTAATAACTCTACTGCTCTGCTTATTTCCACAAAGGGAATAATGACAAGCATTCATTCAGACCTCTGATACAATAAAAATTTGCCAGGGATTCTGTAAGAATTCTTTGTCACGTATGGGTTGTACTATATGGACTCTGAGGATCCTTCTAATTCTAAAGTCCTCTGACCGTACCTACCTATTTCTCCAGATAATTATCAATTCTACCATTAATTCCTTTTAGTTTGATGTTCATAACCAAGAGAGTCAATTTTAGGAATTTTAAAGTAGATTTTACATTTGTTAAATACAAAATGTAACTTTTTATTAAAAAATTTTACACACTTTAGAACAAAAAAATTCTCCTGAACATAGACAACAATGATTAATGATCGCTGTCTTTTAAAATCAATGATCCTTTTAAGATAAAATTTAAAATATCTCAAAATTTGAAAGTATTGTTTTCTCTTCTTATGGTTGATTTCTGAGACTATAGCCACACATTCTTGCTTTTCCAAACGTTTCTAAATTGTGAATTTTAAAACAGAGAGGAAAAAGCTAAAAGGCTGGGTTTTTTTAATAGGTAAACATAAAAGGAATAAAAATGTCTTGGTTCCTTTAGAATGTATTTAGGACATTATAGACTACTGAAGAGACTGCATGAATTCACAAATAATTAAAGTTGAATCTAAATTGAGCCCCCAAATCCAACATGGGAAACGTGTGCTCTTGTAAGATTCTCTGATAGTGTTACCTGGTTTCAATTTTAGAACTACCAAGGAGATATAAAGTCACATTTGTTAAATGAGGGTTCTGGTTAGAGTTCAGTATATTTAAAGCACTCAACTGAAGCTAAGTTAACTAAATAAACATCAGCAAATGGACGATCAATTAAGACTGAAGACAGAACAGAGTCTGTCCTAAAAAAAAAAATCCTTATGGAATGAGAACTAGACTTTAATCTGTAATTAAGTTAGTGCGAATTGTGGTTCTGCTGAGAACATGTCTGCTCAAAACAACCCTGACAGTAACTGAAAACTTTGAGTCATTTGGAATAATTTATTAACTTCATATTTCTATCTGTTCACTGAACAAATTATCTAAGGTATGAGTCCAAAGCTATTGGAATTCAATGGCTGCAAGTAAGAAAAATAAAAAAAATTTTATTCTGGATCATTCTCTATTTCTTGGTTCTGCAAGTATATGACAAACTACATAATGCTGTTACTGATTTAAAGGTCTTAGCACACTAAGGGCCAAGGAAAAGGAAATATTTATATTTTAAAACACAGGAGATAAATGTAGTTTTGACATTTAAGCATTATTTGAAGTGACATTTAGAAATAATTTCTAGATCACTGTCCAGGCTCTTTTTATTTCTTGCCAAGCTGTTTTTTCTCCTTCCATAGCTATCACTCTTCCTGTCCTTCCTTTTCCCCTTCCCCAGGCCTCTCCTTTAATTGTCCATAATAAGGAATTTTCTAAATATTTGTTAAATAAAACTTTGTTTCTATTATTGACTAAAATATCAGGTAAGTTAAATCTTCTTATTCAAAATAAAAACTTAAATGAAACCAGCTTTATTTTACTTTCACTGCCTTCTTGGCCCAGTCCTCTGGATTTCAAAACCATGCCCTCTCTTCTGCTGTCTCATCTTGGAACCTCCTCCAGGGTCTGGAGCCTCATGGCCCTGAAACACTTTATCACTCCCCCAGTCTATTCACCATGGAATATCCCTCCACAAGGTCCACCTTACCTCCTCTTCTCCCATTAGTAAATTCCTCTGGAATTCTGTATTTTGTTAAGGGGGTAGGCCAGCCTGCCTTTATTTCCCCCCCCCCACCCCAGTTCTGCATTTTGTACTTCAAAACAATGACCCCAAGTTACCACTACCCCACTTTTCAGCTCCCTTTTGTGTCCTGTCGTCTTCCATTAGAATGTAAGCTCCCTGAGAACAGGGACTATTCCTTCCTCCCTCCTTTCCTTCTTCCTTCTCATTCCTTCTTTCTCAATTTTCTCTTTGAGTCAGAGATTCTCAATACAAAACATGGGCAGCCATGTAGCAATAATTTTCCAACCATGAGAAGCTATCTCTCAACTATAATTTATCAAATACCTCCACATTACTTCTCAACATAGTCCTTATACAAAGCTGATCTCCTTTTCACTAAAGCTTTGTTTGTTTCCACTTCTGTGTACCTTTGAAGCCTACCTAGATTAGAATGTAAATTCTTCCACTATGCCATTCTAAATCTAATACTTGCTTCAAAGGTCAGTTTAAGATTCACTTCATTCTGACTAACATGTCCATACCCACTGAACCAGACTCCATTACTGGGCTTGTTTCCCAAGGAAGCCATTGATAAGAAAAGTCTCCACAGACACCAAAATATTCATAGCAGCATATTTTGTGAGAGCAAAGAATTGGAAACAAAGTAGATGCCCATCAACTGGGGAATGACTAAACAAACTGTGGTACATGAAGGTAATGATTATTACCGTGCCATAAGAAATTGTGTATGTGCATGGTGAATCAGAGAAGCACAGAAATGATGTATATAAACTGATGCAGAGTGAAGTGAACAGAGGCAAGAAAACAATAAACACAATTAACTATAATAATGAAAATGGAAATAATAACTGTACACCAAGAATTCAAAAGTGAATATAACAAAATTACAAAAATCAAGCAGGACTCATGAAGAAATAGAAAGGACACTCCAACCTACCCCTTCATGGAGGTGGGAGATCCACGGGTGTTTCAAATTGCACATATTTTCAGACTTTTTCAATGTATTGATCAGTTGCGTTGATTTTTTTCCTCTCTAAAAAAATATCATTTGTTATATGGGATGGCTCTCTGGGAGGGGGAGAGCAAGGAATATTTGGGATAACTATGAAGATGTACGAAATAGAAGTCATCAATAAAAACTTATTTGAAAAAAAGATTCGCTTCATCCAAGAAGCCTTTCATGATTAAAGAAAGACCTCTAACAGCTATAACTACAATCCCCTCAATATACACTTGTGTGTATTACTACCTTGGAATTCTTCTTCATTTCATATATGTATGGTTTTTAAAAATCTCCAATTGAATGCTAAGTCCCACAAATTCAAAGTTCATGTCTCTATTTTTGTAAATGCCATAATCATATAGGAAAATATTAGGTACTTAATAAATGTTTGTCGAATAGATGATTAAATGATAATTGAATTACACAGTCAGAAGAGAAAAGATCTTAGACACTCTTAACAAAAAGAAGAGCTTCTCAAAACATTTACACGTGAAAATATTTACACATGGTATAGCTCCTCTCTGGAAAAATCTAGGATAAACAGGATATGATGACTTTAAAATGCACAATCTCACTAACAATAAAAGAGAAGCAAAATAAAACAGCTTTGAGGAATTAGCTCACAACAATCAAATTGGGAGAAATAATGAAAAACATTGAAACCTGAAACAAGAGGGGCTGTGAAGAAACTAGTACACTCATTGAATGGTACTGTAAATTTGTAGAAACCTTTTGGACAACAGTATGACAGTACAAAGTAAAAATAACAAATAATCATACCCTTTAACCAAGTTATTTTATTGCTGGAAATATATCCTGAAAATGTTATCAAAAACAAAAGGTAAGTAGACAGAGATTCATCTACTAATATACAGATCTACAATTAGATCTATGTCTATTCATATGCTAATAGATAAATCTAATAGCTTAAAACTGCATTAAGACTTTTTGGATAGCCTGAATTTTTAAAGATTTTCATAGCAAAATTATATGTAATCACAAAAGAACCCCCACAAAACAACTATAGTAACCTAAATATCCAACAATAGGAGACTGATTAAATAAATTGTAATATATTAATGTCAGAAAATATTATAATGCAATTAAAATATGGGTATGAGGGATAGAAAGAAATCTGGAAAGACCTTTACAAAACAGTGAAAGTGGAAAAAAGTTGAGGCAAAAGAATAGACTACACACTAATTAAAACCATAAAGTTGATTTTTTAAAAAGTAAATGAATGAACAAAGATTCCTAATTGGGACTTAGAGGGAGCAACTAAAAAGTTATTACATTTTATAAAATGGAATTAATTTTAATAGTTACAAAGCAAGATTAACTATATAATATTTAATACTGTGCTTAATATATTAATTTCTAAAATTATATATGCATATATATTTTAAATATGATGACATTTACAAAGTACTTAGCACTTAGCCCTTCTTAAAAAAAAAAAAAAAAAGAAAAAACTAGGAAAATTTTTAAGGAGAAAAATTTGGGAAATTATTAACTGCAGGAGAAAAGATTCATAAAAACTGGGAGAGGAAGAATGACTTTCTAAAGGGGAATCTAAAATATGATTGTGAAACATAGGAATTTTCATATTTGTTGGTAAACTGAATAAAATCAAAAGCATATTTTGTAGATATCAATTTAGAAGATTTATCTAATGCCTAAATAGAATGAACTGATTATAAAATGGCTGTTTTCATATGAAAATTTAAAAACAGATAAATAGATTATATAACAACATATACATAAAATAAAGACAATTTTAATATATATCATCTGTCAATAAATGGCTATAAGAAAAAAATACATCTCCAGACACAGAAAACTAAGAAACTATGGTGAAGAAGACCTAGCAGTGAGTGGAAAAGTGAGTCTGATAAGAGCAATAATGTGGATCTGATTGACCCCACTGTAACCTATATCTCTCTGCTCTTTCTCAGGTAAGCTCCTCCAAGCCATCAACACACAGTGTGTCTCTTACTCTCTTCTAAATCCTCTGCAAGCTGGTTTTGTACCTTATCATTTAACTGAAACTACTCTCTCTAAAGTTCCCAAGGATCTCTCCAAATCTAAAGGCCATTTCTCAATACTCATTCTGCTTTACAGTTCTACAGTATTTGACACAGTTGGTCATCACTTCCTGGATATTGACTCCTTTTTAGATTTTTGTAACACTATTCTCTTCTGGTTCTCCTTCTATCCCCTACTTCTCAGACTCTTTTGCTGGATGCTAATTCATGCATACTGAAGAACCTTAAGTGCCCCCCCAAGTCTCTGGCCTCTGCCCATTTCTCTATGCCAGGGGTTCTTAAGCTTTTTTGTATCATTGAACCCCTTTGGCAATCTAGGAAAGACTATAGACCTCTTCTCAGAACAATGTTTTTAAATGTATAAAATACAAATTATATTAAGATACTGTTATCAAAATATTTCTCAATAAACAAGCTCACAAACCCCAGATTAAGAATCTCTACACTATATACTCTCACCTGGTAATCTCATCAGTTCAACTACCATTGCTATACAAATGATTCCTAGATCTATATGCCCCAGTTGCTCTCCTGAGCTCCAGTCCTACATCTCCAGTTGCTTCTTGGACAACTTGAACTGAATGCCAACAGGCATCTCACATTCAACATGTCCCAAATGAAGCTCATTATCTTTCCCCAAGAACCCTTGTGAATTTCCATGTGACTATTCAAGGAGCCACCATCCCCCTGGTCACCCAGGCTTACAACCTAAGTATCATCTTTGACTTCTCATGTTCACCCACATATCTAACCCACTGCCATATCTTGCTGTTTCTACTCTCTAAATATCCCTTATATATGTCTCCTCTCCACTCACACAACCTTCACCCTAGGTCAAGCCCTCATTACCTCATGCCTAGACTATCACAATAGCCTTCTGGGAGGTCTTTGCCTGTGTCTCTCTCCACTACCCATACAATCTCTACTCAACTGCCCAAGTAATTTTCCTAAAGCATATGTCTGACCCTGTCACTCCCAATAAACTCCAGTGGCTCCCTATTAAATCCAAGATCAAATATAAACTCCTCTTTGGCCTCTGAAACTCTTAATAATCAGGACCCTTCCTACCTTTCTAATTGTCTTACAATTTACTTCTCTCCCATCCCCCATCCTTAACAAACTTTACATTCCACCTACATACTGACCTACTCATTTCCTCATACATGACACTCCATTTCCAATTTCTGTGCCTTCGTACTGACTGTTCCCATTCCAAAAATTGTTTTGTTTCCTTATCTCTGCCTCTTAGTTTCCCAGGCTTCCTTTAAGACCACATTTAAAGCCTACCTTCTACAGGAGACCTTTCCCAGGCAAAGACTTTCCTCTCTAAGATTACTTTCCACCTAATTCTATATATATCTTTTATGTACCTAGCAACTTTCGAATTTGCATCCATGATATGAGTTCTTTGTGGGGAAAAAAAGAGTGTTTTTTGTCTTTCTATGTATCCTCAGTGATTAATACAGTGCCTGACATACAGTGCTTAATTAATGTTTTTTTTCCTGATTGATACTGTATTTGTTTTACACTAGAATGAGAGATCAGAGAGGTACCATCCGAACTGTATATTGGTAAATCAAAGATATTAAAAGAAAAATGTATTGGATAGATCCTCCATGGATGGGAGCTTTACAAGAAAACCTAAATAATAATCCCACAAGAAGTCATGGAGAAGTTATAATTGTTATAAAAACAGGGAATCCCAACACAGCTATAACTGAAGATCTAGTACATTACCTCTAGTTTGGTGAAGAACATTATATGAATTTGTTTTTTAAAATAAATGTAATAAATTAAATGGAGATCAGTCACTTAAGAGAATTAAGTGAGCTTTTGATAGTAAGTTCAAATAGTTGTGAATAATTCCCCATGCTTTTTACTAAAAATGCAACTATTATATATCTAATAATTAATAAGAAAAAGAGAGAAACCAGAATATTTTGAAATAACATTTCCTTTTTTCAAATTATTATGAAACATCATTTAAAATTTTAACCAAGTTCTTGGCCTATTTATTGAGTAAGAATGACTGTCACCAATTAACCCTTCTTAGACCAGCTGACAGCTCTATTTACCTTTTGATATTCATGAACTTATTATTCATCCTCAGTTTTCTTCTTTTCTCTACTCCAGGAAAACACACCTTTTCCTTATCTTAAAATTCTAATACTTCAAGCAAACAGTAGTAGCAGAAAAAAATTTCATAATAAGAACTATCAAATTAAAACTCAGAGAAGAACTAGGGCCATATGAAAGGATGTTCTTAATAAAATTTAAATGACTTTAAAAAAATAACTCCAATTTAACCAGAAATAAGGACAACAGTCACAGACTGTTCAAGGCCTTCATTTATCAAGTACTATGGAAAATACAAGATTCAGTTTTCCTTTCACATGAAAAATATGTACAATATTATATCAAGGTCATTTAAATGTTCACTGTGCCAGTGGACATTTAATTATAAAATAACAAATCTCTCAAATTCTCTTGCAGAAATTTTAATCTCTTACCTGTAATGGTCCCAAGATAGAGCTTGTTGTATACATGAAAAAGAGGCGGAGATAACTCAGAACATTAGCAAAAGCAAAGAGACCTTCTGCCACCAACGTAGGATGAAACGCATCCCAATCCTTTCGATCAGCTGAATCATGAAACTGGAATTAAGAAGAAAAAAGTCAAAAGCAGGGCCCACTATTTTGTTAAACAAAAGCCAACTAAAGCCAATTAAGAAAAGCACAGTATATTACACGTATGGATTATATGTATGGATCATGAATCAGTCTCTCAGAACAGTTCCATATATTCATCAAGCATATGCTTTAACACTAGACAACTAAGGAAATGGAATGTTTAGTAAACTAAAAGGTTTCCAGAAGTGCATTTTATTCACTAAAATCCTGGAACACATCATAAAATCACATGAAAGAGACAACTAAGGACATCTAATGCAATACCTCATTTTACAGATGAGGAAACTGAGGTATCAGAAAGTTAAATACCCTGCCCAAGGTCACACAGGTAGAGTCAAGAGTCAGACTCTGACACCACAGTCACAATGCTCTTCGATTCTGTGATAAGTGTATCAGAAATGCCTACTAAATTTCACTTTTAAAAAGACACTTCAATTCTAGTTCCTAGAATAAACAGCCTCCTTTTAAATTCTACCTGGGAGAGCAAATATAACTCTAAGTGAAAGACAGGCTGGTGTCACGGAAAGATCAGTGGGACTGAAGTCAGAAGATCAAGAATCTTCTGCTCTGAATTCTAGCTCGGTAGCTGGGTTACCCGGGTAACCTTGGACAGGCAGCTATACCTTAGCCTAATTCCTCTATGAAATGGCAATGAGGCTATTCACACTACCTCCTTTATATGGTTGGGTGGAAAGTCAAATAGCATAAACACTTTGTAATCCTAAAGTACCACACAAAGATGAGATTTTTCAAACCAAATTTTTATCAACTGAGTCACATAAAACACACTAAGGGAATATGCTATTTTAGAGAATCCTAGATCTGGAGCCAAAGGGGGCTCAGAGGTCATCTAACCCAAATCCCTATTACATAAAAGGACGGTCAGGCTCAGGAAGGTCCAGTGATTTGCCCAAGGTCAAACAGATATTACACATCAAAGGAGAAGTTTGAGCCCAGGTCTTCTGACTCCAGAAGCAGAGCTCTTTCCATTATACCACACTGACAGTTATCTGTTTTACAAAGCAAATAATCACTTCCAATATCTCTATCCTGAGTATAAAATGAGACTAATATGGAATGAATTTACTAGTTTTTTTTAGGTCAAGTAGTAGAAGATATATGTTGAATATGAGAGGTAACAGGGTTGATGCCTCCATTCTCTACTTTTATCAATCCTTTAAAATTATAGTTACATCTCTATTACTACTCTAGTTCACAAATCTTTCCAAAAGGGTAAGGTATAGATTGAGTACAGGAAGAACAGTGAGTCAGTGCTGTCTATAAGTTTGCTCAGCTCCTATTGATTTCTTTCTAGGAAGGCAGTGTGGTATAATGGAAAGGCTTTGGAGTCAAAAGGAACAAGGTTCAAATCTTGGTTCTTCCACTTATTACCTGTGTGACACTGTTAGATAAAAGCTGGTGTAAATTATAAGGTTCTTTCCAGTTCTAAATCTGCACCCCACAATACCACATGCTAGTACTGTTAGTGAGACACACTTGTGGTAGCAATTTTGATGATGATATTCACCATTTCCTCATTTGTAAAGGGAGAGGGTTAGAACAAATGACCTTGAAGGTTACTTCCAAATCTAATATTCTATGAGTCTATATTCAATATAACTACAATCACCTTAAGGAGACTGGGAAACCACAGAATGGATAGAGCTTAAAATTCTAATGTAAAAACATTAGAATAACGTTTTTCAACTCTATTCAACTCTAACAAGTATATTCTTTAATAATGAAACTAGAGTTTTACTGAACTGAAATTAAATCTACTAAAAGAATCTTTCTCCCCCCTGTTTAGAGCACCTTTAAGCTACAAAAGAAAATCAGCACTATATATGTAACATTTGTAAAATACATTATATAACATTATATTCAGATAAAGGACTCCTGAGCTACTAAGTTTCTAAGATAATACAAATATTTAACACTAACAATTCAGTTTTGAGTTACTTTGTACTCTCCTTGTAAGCATGTTCAGCCCTACATGGGAAATGTGAGATCATTAACCCACATAGTTTTAAGCTAGTGGCCTACTTAACTTCCATAGATAAACCTAATTACAGACAAGTAAAAGATTTAAATTCCTGTTATTCTGGGGTTACAAATCTAGAGATTTCTGAAGTTCCCCAATAAACTTTATTGCATTTTTAATTGACATAGTGAATAGTCACCTTGTTATGAGCAACAACTTTGAGGGTAAAGGTTGCCAAATAAAGGGAATTCATGACAAAACTGAGTTGATTACGAGATTCTTCTAAAAAGTCTTCCAATCCATCATACCAGAGTCTTTTAACATCTGACCACACCATTCCTAAAAGGGGTGGGGGTGGTGGGGTGGGAAGAAACATCAAACAATGCACACTTAATTCTACTGTTTAAAAAGAAAAATGCTTAAAGTAGAATAAATAACTAAAATAGTACACTTGGGTCACTGCAGTCTTATAAAAATAAAAGACTTTTTTTTTAGTAAAAAGAAAATGATACTGCAATTAGAAAAAATATAATCATAATCTATACTGGAGAATGAGACAATGGTGGAAAAATAGTTAAGGAAAACTTGAAAGGATGGATTTTCATGCTTAAAAAAGTCTAAATATTAATTACCAGAAATGCTTCCATAAATGAATTGTAAACAAATATTTGAGTACCAAAAACATTAATATAATTAAAGGAATTTCATGGCATATTTCTCTATTCGGATGCTTTTTAGGAGAACACAAAGTAACAAAAACCTGAGTTTTTAAATAAACATGAGAGGAAATCTATTTAAGCCAAGTAGATCAAACTCTGGCTTTTCTACGACCAAAATAATTCCAATAAAAAAGTACTTTAGAAAATCCCTGCTCAGGTGCATTTTAACTGTAAAATACCTTTATTTGATATCAGAAAGAAAAGTTTCAAAATACCTGCTTATTCTTGACCATCAAAACTTTTTTTTTAACTTAAAAGTTTATAGAAATTGAGGTGTGATCATACCACTGAAACCAGGATGACCATTTTCTGAAAATGTTAAACTTAACTGGCCAAAAGAAGACATTTATTTTTGCTGCTGTAACTGAACTACTTTCTTTTAGACTTGTTTCAAACTTTTCAGTATGTGGAAGACTTCTGTTTTATTTACTATTTACCACATAAAGATCTATATAGAGGCTTCAGGAAAAAAAATTAAATCTCTCCTTCCCTCCCCCCGCAAGAAATATCTCAAAAGATATCTCCTGAGATAAGAGACACTCAAGAGATATCTCTCATGAAATCATGAGGTTCATGAAAACCACTGACTTGAAGATTATCAAAATAGGTAAACATTACTCAGCATGTAATTGTTCTTTTTTTTTTTAAAGAATTACTATTTTACCAAATATTTTCTGAAATGCTTCAGTTAGGAAAAAAAACTATCTTAGCAAAAATGATGCTTAAGAAAAGTTTTTTGAGTAAAAAAACTTAGAATGCTTAATTGGCATAGACTTACGTGCTAACAAGGAGGGTAAAAAGTTGAAATAATGCTAATGATTATCTGCTAGTAGAAATAATACATACACACACACACACATACAAACACACACACATATATATATGTATACACATACATACATATATATAGGGAAAAAACTTCCTTCTTAGAGTTGTTAAATTCTAAGGTTACAAAAGGCTGATACAAAGAATTCTATTAACATGATCATTAGGAATAACCTATTATTAATTATAACAATGTTTTTGAAGAATATTATAAAGAGGAGTATGATAGATTCAATTATTCAAAGGTTTTCAGTTTCACATTTCTGCATTCAATCACATTATTAATAAATGTCTTTTCCATTAAAATGTGAACTCCTTGAGAATGGAAGGGATCTCTATTTCTCTATTTGTATCCCCAGGACTTAGAACAGTGCTTTGTGCATACCAAATGTGTACAATAAATGCTTTTTCATCCATTCATTCATAAATGATTACCACCATTATGGTATTATATATATTAAATAAATATATTTTTCCTTTGTTTTCAAAATTTTTAAACGTTATAATGGCAAGAATGCAAAAATATAGAAAATGGAGGAATTACATGGGAATATTTCACCTTTTCTAACCAGATCATAATATTTTCACTTTTAATTTCAAATGCTCATTTTGTGTGCTGCAAAACTTTCTAGCTAAAAATGACAATGTTAGGGTTAAGCAGAAAGATGTTCTATTTTTTAACTTAATTTTTTAAAAAAGTAATTGTTCTAAATTAATTTATAATATAAATTAAAACAATGTTAATACTAAAATGAACCAAGCTTGGTCCCTAAAAAGAGAAATGCTGATGATTCTCAAATCTACTTATCTAGCCCTACCCTCTCTGCTGACCCCCAGCCTGCCATCTCCAACTGCCTACTAATTACCTCAAACTAGATGTCTCACACTCAACATGTCTAAACTGTACTCATTTTTTCTCCCCAGAGTCTCCCCTCTTGTGTTACAATGGCACCACCATCATCTCATTTCGCAGGCTCACAACCTAGATTGTCATCCTCTGCTCCACACTATCTCTAGCCCTCCATATCCAATCTGTTCCCAACATTTATCGATTTTACCTTTGCAACATCTCTCAAATATGGCCCCTTCTCTCCTCTAACACTACCAACATTCTAGAGCAGGCGCTCATCACCTTATGTCTAGATTATTGTAATAGCCCACTGCTAAGTCTGCCTGCCCCAGTGCAATCCATCCTCCATTCAGTCACCAAAATGATTTGCCCAAAATGTAGGTCTGATCCTGTCACCCCTTACTCAATAATCTCCAGTGGTTCCCTATTACCTCCAGGATGAAATATAAAGTCCTATGTTTTCAAAGCCTTTTACTTACCTATCCCTTCCCCATCCCTTTACCACACCTATCACCTTTCCAGTCTTCTCATACTTTATACTGAATACTCTCTGATTAAGTGACACTGCCCTCCTTGTAGTTTCTCACTCAAGACACTCTATCTCTTGCTCTCCTTGCCTGGAATGTTCTCCCTCCTCATCCTTACCTCCTAACTCCTTTCAAGTCCCAGCTAAAATCCCTCCTCTTACAGGAAACTTTTCCCGATTCTTCTTAATTCTAAGGCCTTCCCCCTTTTAATTATTTCTACCTTATCTTGTATCTTAGTATACTGTCTGGCACACAGCAGATGCTTAATAAACGCTAACTGATTGAAAGATCAGAAATCTCTTCTTTCAGAGATGGAAGGCTATGGGTGTGGAATATCACATATGTCTGACTTCCTTATGTGCTAGTTAGTTTGTCCAGTGTTTCCCACCTCTTTTTAATTCTTGGTTAACAAAAAATATCAATAAAAATTAAAATTTTAAGTAGATTAAAACTATAATTTTTTATAAATATAAACAAGAAGCAAATATGTTTAAATGTATTTTTTCCAACTATACTACAAATCTAGAGATTCAAAAAAGAATCAAGTGAGGTATAAGTTTTCAACGTAACCAACGTCTTACACTGAGGAAGAACAAAAACTTTTAAGAGTTCCTTCCCAACATCAGAACAAAGATATGATAAATTTGAGTATCAGAAAGGTGGCACTGTTTTACTGAAAGACAAAACATGCCCAAAAAAGAACCCCAAAACAAAAACACTAAAGTGTCATTAACAGTGAAAAAGAAAATATGACCCTTGAGATAATTTTTAAAAATCAAGCTGACTTCTCCTCCCCACTAATCTGCTAAATTTATTATGTTATATATTGTTTCATAAGCATATGTTTTTAAAAATACAATTTAACTTACTTTTTTTTCTACTTTTAAAAATCTGAAAATGTTAAAGAGACTCTATTTACCATTAGTAAGAACCATAATGAAAAATGAGTCAATAAAGCAGGGATTCTTAACCTTTTTTTCTTCCACAGATCCCTTTGGCAGTCTCATGAAACCTATAAATCCCTTCCCAGAATCATGTTTTTATATGCACAAAAGAAAATACATAATATTATAAAAGTAACCAATTATATTGAAATGCAGTTATCAAAATATTTTAAAATAACTTTATGAACCCCAGGTTAATAACCCACATACTGGAAGTTCACATAATTCTAAATTTAAATCTTATTACTATAAATTATTATGAAAGGAGAGACAGTAAAGGAAGACATGGCTGAAGTGATTTATTAATATCCAACTTCAGGTTCTTTAAAGCTTAAGTTTCAAAGGAAATAAAATAATATTTTAAGGAACCCATTACTTCACCAGTTCAGAAACTCCTTCCACTGGTGTAGATAGAAATCCTTCCCCTGGATATTATCATCCCATACCTCAACTAGTTAACTTTAAAATGGTGTATGAGCATAAAACTCATAAAATTTTTAACAATAATAAAGCTCCAAGTAGGATTATAATTTTTTCCTAGGGAAAAAAAGTACAATATCTACTTTAAACATGAATATAAGTTCAAAGTTTTAGAGGAAAATCCTATAATTCACATGGAAACTTTATTCAAGATAAAAGAAGAATTCTACCACCTCCAGTATGAAGACAGATGAGTTATTGGTCATTTCTAATGTCATAGTCAATAGTCCCAGAAGAGTTCAGCTTATTCTTTCTTGGAGTTAGAACTCAGATATTTTATAAACAGCACAGAGCAAAAGAGGACTAATGAGTTTGAGCTAAAACTAAAACAGAACTTTTAAAATCAACAGGATACTTACCAATCAGCCATATAATAAGAAGATAGTCTATCCTTTCAAGGGCTGGCCCCATGGTATTTTTCTTATCCTCATTGTAGACCAGGGAGTATAAGTTAAGCAGCAACAAGAATGTAAAATATGAAGCTCCATGAATAATAAATTTCATAAAAGGCGTGTGGATTATTCGACCAACTTGAGATTTGGGAGCTATCAAATAACAAAGTGACAGAACTGGCCAAAAGATGCCGACTGTCAGAACCGTCAATATCTTCTTACAGGTGTGTTTACGCCGATAACCTGCCATCTGTCCAAACCAAACCGTATTGAGGAACTGCTGACAGTTAGATTGAGAGACAAACTGAAAAGAAGATATAAAAAATTAAAATAAAGGATCTGAATACTGACTGATAAACCTATTATTCAAGTTATTATTCAAGGTTTTACAGTATTTACAAAAATCAGTGTTACAGAAATTCTTCAGAAAGAAAAAGTAAGATTTTTTTTTTT
>CM053591.1:160636358-160662107 GCA_028646515.1 Pseudochirops corinnae | reverse complement strand
GCTGCACTCTCCTCCTCCCTCTCTCTCCCATGATCTTTCTTTTCCCCAAAGAAGGAATCTAAGGTTTGGGTGCTGTTCTTACTTTGCTTCTTATGCTTATTCTTACTCATGGTTGGTCAGTCCATGATTTTTTTTTTTAATCTCTATGGGGCTCTGCTTGCAGAAGGGAAAGCTCTGTCCCAAATCGCTGGGGTCCTCCCGGCTGCCGTAGCTCTCAGGAAGGTGCTGGGACCCTTCCTACTTACTTCCGGCTCACTGGGTAATGAAGACTCCAAGACCGAGGCCCAAGACAGCGATCCTGATCCAGGCTGCTCAATGCAAGAGCACTGGCCTCAGAACAATCGCTTAGTCCCCCTGCTGTCTGTAGGCCGCAGGTGGGAAGCTGCAATGCGGAGGTGGGTACAGAACCTCTGCCTTTCGCTTTTCCGCTCTGGAGGCCTTTCGTCAGGACTGCTTTTCTCTCCCAACTTCGCAAGTCCCACTGACCTGGTTCTCAACACTGCCTGCAGCTGCCGCTAATCCGCTCACTGCTCCTCTCGTCCGGCCACCCCCCGGGGCTCAGCAGCGGCTTCAGGCCAGGCTGGTTTCGCAGTGCTGATATGGTTCCTCGTAGCCGAGCTGGCTTTAGTGGGAAGTATCTTTGTGTACGTTTTGGAGTTCTAGGATTGGTTTAGAGTCCTGTTCATGGGTATTTTGGGGTGGCTATGTGAGAACTGCGATATGTTGCTGCTGCTACGCCGCCATCTTGGCTCCCCTCCCCAGGAGTAATTTCTTAATTGAAAGCTGTGTTAGACTAACAGCTTCTTAGAACAAAACTCAAAAACAATATAAACCTTCATAATGAAAAAAGGTTATAATTGCTAATTACAATGGGGGTGCACATAGGTAGCATTCTTGCTATGTAGTTGACAATCCAAAATTAAGTACCCTGAGGTCCTTAAACAAAAAGGACTATTGATCCTAAGGGATAGTACCAAGTTGTTACCATATCAAATAACTGAATCTGGATTAAATTCATGGAGTGAGCAAAATTAATTTATAGCTAGCCCCAAGCTGACTCAGAGAAAAAAAATTGATCTGTGAAAGTAAATGCATTTTCTCAGTTCATGTTTCTACCTTTAGTGCTGACTGTTTGACAGTCTTGACAATGATCTGCATTTTCTTTCCTTGATGATCAACATATACCTGTATGTAGAATCTAGATAGAACAATCAATGAATCATAGCATTTGGAAGACTTAGTGATGGTTGCCACAGTTATTTAATAGTACTCATCAATACATAATAAAGTGATAAGTCAGCATCAAAGTCATATCTAGTCAGACCTTTAATTCAACATTAAGTCGATGCAAATGATCATTGGCACAACACGCAAATCTTGAAATAATTAAGCATTCTTTCATGCCAAGAAGCCTCCAAATTTCATCCAGGTAAAGTTCTATCCTAATGAATTCTCCTTCTCTCTAGCTTTCCTCTTAAAGTTTAGACTCACTCACTTTTAGTTCTATTTAGATGATCCCCGGAATCACAGTGATTCCTATAGTCTTGTAGTGTTATCAAGCCAGTGAGGTGCCAGCCAGAAAGCATTTCTAATAAAAAACCCCAGTGATGTTTTCTGTGAAAGCTGTTATGTAAGAGAATTGGTAGCTGAATTCATTTTAGACTTCCATTGCCTGATTTTCACATAGCTGGTACGTATCTGAGGGCAGATTTGAACTCATGAAGATGAGTCTTCCTGTTTCTGGGCCTGGTATTTTATCCACTGCACAACCTGGCTCCTCCCTGTAGTCTTTTAGTCTAGCTCAGTGGTTCTCAACCTTCCTAATGCCATGACCCTTTCATACTTGTATGTGGGCATATCTGCATGTTGGTGGACCCATTTGGAGATGGATAGAGGAGCAGTGTCTTGGTTCCTAAAACCGTCGGAAATTTTCGATAGTCTTAGGTGACCCCTGTGACCCCTGTGAAAGGGTCATTCGACCCCTAAAGGGGTCGCAACCCACAGGTTGAGAACCACTGGTCTAGCTATTATTACTATCTCATTACTACTACTACTACTACTACTGCTACCACCACCACCACTACTACTACTACTACTACTACTACTACTACTACTACTACTACTACTACTACTACTGCCTGATAGAGCATTTGGTTTAAAGTTATAAACACTGGGTAATAAATTTTTCGTGAAGCATTACCATGTTTTCTAAGTACTTAAGTGCCTGTGATTCCTAAAAAAACAGATAACAGCATTTAGGATACTTTGTTTCCTCTCATTTCATTATTATTTCAATAATTTTTAGCTTTAGATGTAAGCTTCTTGAGGTCAGGGACTATTCCTTTTTTTTTTTTAAATAAACTTTATGTTTTCATTCTTAGCCCTTAGCATATTACCCTGCATATAGTAGGCACTTCTTCCATATCTATGGCATTATAACGAGGGGTCATAGATTTAGGGCTGGAAGAGGCTTTAGACATCAGCTAGTCAAACCCATTTTTTCTTATGGGTGAGGAAGATGCATAGACTAACTTGTCCAATGTTGAAAAGATAATAAATAGTAGTGTCAGAATTTGAAGGGAACTCCTCTAATTCTGATCTCGCAAGCCTGTTCATTTATCCATTGGCATAGGCATTAATTGCTAAGAGCAGAGTCATTCTCTTCAAGTATAACACTTTAAAGACGGAAGACAATCATAAGAGATAAGGAACTCAATAAAAGCCTAATACCATGCCTCACTGTGGAAGCAGCAGGTTATTTCTGTAGAGCTCTGTCTACTTCCTTTACCAAAGTGGTATCTGAGAATAGGAAACATTTACACTGAGAATGCAGATGACTTGTGAGATCAATTTTCAATTAACTTTTGTTTTGTAATGAACAAAAATAAATGTTTTCTCTATCATCCTCCAATGGGAAAAAAACCCTTTTTTTTTTTTTTTAACAGATATGCATAGTTAAACAAAACAAAATGAAACTAACCAAACTTTCCTTTTTACAAATGTGCATGGTCAAACAAAACAAATTACCATGGGCCAAGTCCTTAAACAAACAAACCATAGGTCTCATTTTGCCTATCAGTCTATCACCTACCTCATCACTGGTCCTCTGAAATCATGGTCAGACTCTGATCAGAGTCCTAGAGCTGTTAAAGGTGTTTTGTTTGGTTTTTTAGTGTTGTTATTGTATAAATGATTCTTCCAGTTCTGCTCACTTCACTGTGTGTGACTTCATTCAAGTCTTCCCAGGACTCACTGAAACTGTCTCATTACTTCTTCTTTTTTTTTTTTAAATTTGATTTGTTTATTTACTTTTAGTTTACAAGATTCAGTTCCACAATCCCTTGAGTTTCAAATTTTCTTCCCTCTCCCACCCACCCCTCCCCCCCCAGCCCCACGGCGGCATGTAGTCAAATATTGGATCTACAAATACTTTCACACTGGACGTTAATCTGGTTGTATAGAAGGGTTGTAACCAAAGGAGTGAACAATGGAAAAAAAAGAAAGAGAACCAAACATGAAAAAGAACGATAGCATGTAGAATGCTTCAGTCTCTATTTAAACTCTGTTCTTTCTAGATCTTTCTCTGAATGTAGATATGTCCTTTCATCCTGTGTCTCATTACTTCTTATGATGCAATGATATTCCATTACTACATTCGTAGGCCATAATTTGTTCGGCCTGGCCCTAAAAATAATGGAAATTTGCACATATCTGAAAGATCATTAACTTCTAATCTAAACTCTTTGTAGAAGTCAAGTGAGAATGTTTTTCCTCTCAGATTTGAATACAATGAATTATATTATACAATTAAAACAACTGGATTGTAGGTTTATAAAAATTTAGCTATTACATAAGATCTCAGAACCTTTGGGACAAAAAAAAATAAGGAACATAAAAATTATAAATAGAATGTATTTCTTCTCTTCTTGACTACCAGAATTGTCATAGTATCATAGATTTAGAGCTGGACAGAAACTCAGAACTCTTGCATTCAACCCTCTTGTTTTGTAGATGGGGAAACTGAGGCCAAGAGAGGTTGAGTGACTTGCCCAGGGTCACACAGCTATTAAGAGTTTGAGGTAGGATTCAGATTCAGATGTTCTTGATTTTAAGTCCAGTCCTCTATCCACTGAATGACCTAGGTGACTCTTGTTCCTTGGTTGCCAGGTAGTGCAGTGAATAGCATATTGGGTTTGAAGTCAGGAAGACCTGAGTTCAAATCCTGCCACAGGGTACTTACTAGCTCTGTAGCGGCAAGTCACTTAAACTATTTGCCTCAGTTTCTTCAACTCTGAAATGGAGTTAAGGAGAGTACTTCTTTACCAGAGTTGTTCTGAGGGTCAAATGAAGATCAAAAGCATTTAGTACAGTGTACAGTATATAGTAAGTACTTTATAAATGTTAGCTGCTATTATTACATTCCAGGAAAGGACTAATTAAAATTATATCATATATATATACATACACACATATACATATGTATGTATACATATATGTATACATATGCATATATACGCATACATATATATGTATCATGGTCATAGGAAGTACTTGATCTCAGTTGCTCCAAGAAAAAAAGACAATTATAAAATCAAGGCTGATTAATTAAATGTGGGGTCCTAATAGAGTTAATTGTGCTTAGCTGACCCCAAAGGGTGAATCATCTCTTGGAGGAGAGGTGGCAGTGAATCTCCTTTCTGGCATTTCTAGACAGTTGTCTTACCTCAAGCTAAAGCTCACACCCTGGGGAAGCTTATCTTTTCAGGTTCCATTCCACTTTTGGGGGAAGCTTCTGCAGATTGGGACATGATAATTGGCCAAAGAAGCGAACATTCATAGTACTGAGTGAAAAAGGCAAATCTGGGTTTGGTGCAAAAATGGAATGAACCATCTCTGAATGGTGTGGATTTCCTGTCCCTGGATGTCGCAAAGAAAAGACTGGATAACGACCACTTGTCAAGTTGGTTGTACAGAGCATTCTGGATCTGATAGGGGTCTAGATAGCAGCAATTTACATCCCTGATTATTTACCACATCTAGTTGACTGGCCCTTGAGGATTTTCTTTCTAGCTTTCTCTTGAATCACCTCTGTCACTGGAACCACCAACACAACCATGTTTTCACCTGAACTGAGAATTAGCTTGGACTTGGTATATTAATATAAAGAATCCAGTGATTCCAGGAGAAGATGAATAGTATAATGATTGTGATCAGGCAAGTAGCAGCATGATTTAGGGACTAGAGAGCTACACTCAGAATCAGGAAGACCTGGGTTTAAGTCTGGTGCATAATGACTTTGACCTTGGGCAAGTCACTCTCAGGGCTTCAGATATCTCTAAGAGGCTAAATTGTAGAGAAGATTCTAATCTCCACTTGAGGAGGAGGTCCTCAAGGAGCACGCCCTGCACTGATGAAATTACCTAAAAAAGATGAATGTTTATTGGAGGAGGTGTAGATTATAAGAATGCAAGGAATAGCTAGATACTGAAATAATATGATATTGAGATGATACCTTCTGTGCAGGTATTCCTTACTCCCATATTTAAATGCATCTGTGATATCAATGCTCCCTCTAAGGAACAGATTGAAGCCCACCCACTCCTTCACATCTTGTGATTTTCCTTTCCATAGCTTCCTGTAAATGTGACTCCTAATAATAGCTAGCTTTCTTTATATACCCCTTCCTACATGCCAGGTACTGTGATGAATGCTTTGCAAATACTGTCTCATTTGATCCTCACTACAAGTCTGGAAGTATTGTGCTATTATGATTCCTGTTTTACAGTTGAAGAAACTGAGGCAAACACAGGTTAAATTACTTGCCCAAGATTACACAATGTCTTAAAGTCTGATTTGAACTCAGGTCTTCCTAATTCTGGGTCCAGCATTCTACCCACTGCACCATCCAGCTATCTGGTATGATCTCCTTTTCCCCTACATATATGAAACAGAACAGTGACAAATGTTCCACCCTAGAAAATGTAGGGTATTCATTTTCTCTAATACCAATATAGTTGTTTTATGCAGTTATAAACAAATTAACTTGTTATCCTCAACTCAGTCATTTTGTAAAAAGTGGTTATTAAAAGTTGGTGTCTTCTCTATCTGTATAAAAGACTAGAAGGTACAAGGGAAAAAATTGATAAAATTCCCAAGTATGACATTCAGGGCTGATTTCTGGACTCCTTTGCTGTTACTCATGTGCTTTTAAAATTTTATATGTTGGGTCTGTTTCCCAGCAGCTATACATCTTGAGATTAGTATCATAGCCATCAGAAGACCAAGACAAGGTAGTGTAGAAGTCAAAACATTGTATTTTTCCATTATCCTAGAGTACACTGCCGCATTCTTGGCTGCCACAAAAAGGGTACAGAAGAAGCTATTCTTTCTTGTAAGCTAATTTATTATTAAATATTTGTGAGAAGATTCATTAGCATTCCCTTTCACATTTCGTGTAGACTCTAGCAAAGCTTATGTTACAAATGTTGGTCACATAAGCTAAGAAAGACACCAGGCATTAAAGGAAGCAAAGGTGTGTCGAAACTTGCTTGGGAAATGTAAATTTTTTTCAATTAAATTGTTTTTAATCAGTGAAAGTCTGCCTCTTCTCCCTCCTACTTCCCTCTTGCCACTTCTTCCCCACTTCCTCTCATTGAGAAAGCAAGAAAGCAAACCTTTATTATAAGCAAGAAGAGTTGAGAAAAACAAAATCCCACATTGGCCATGTGGGACATGTAAAATTGAACATAAACAGGATTTCATAAGTCCTGCCTTTCTATAATCTTATTTGATCAGAAGCTGACTTGAGTGTCAGATTCAGTGAAATTTTGTGTACTTGATTTTTTGTGAGTCATTTCTGCCCCCCTTTAAAAAAAGCAAATTATGTGGAAAGAAAAATGATCCCATTTCTTCCTGAAAATTGGGGATGTGTGGAGAATATAGGAAGAAATTATTTATTTTGTAATTACCTATGTTCCAGTGACTCTAGATGTATGAGAATCTAGATTGGGAGTTATTTTCATAGGAAGTACTTGACCAAAATTGAGGTTGATTGTAGTAAATGTTAGAGTTTCTGTTCCCAGGTGTCACTGGGGTGATTAACAGACCATCACAATCAATGCAGCAGAGACAAATAACAGTAGGGAAGTATGGAGCCAAGCTTTCTTATAGCAAATTAATTTAATTAAATTAATTATAAGCAATATAATTAAATATATGATTAATAATACAATTAAATTAATTAATTATAAATAGTAATAAATTAAATTAAAAATCAAATCAAATCAAATGTAAATAACTTCAAAGCCTATTTAACAATGTGATAAGAGAGAGCCAAGCTCCAAAAGTCCCCATGATTTCCAATCAGGAATATCTCAAAGGGCACAGTGGTAGACGCTTATCTTACTGGATATTTTTACTGCCAGTCAAAGGAGATAGGATCTCTATGTTCAAGGACCCACCTAAATTAGCTTGCCCAATTAACGGCAGAGTTGTTGACCTCTGACAAAGAAGGATTGAGTCAACTCTGTGAAGGGCACTATGCCATCACCCCTATCACCTCATTAGAGTAGTAACTTGACAGTTCTGTTGCTGCGAGGGCTTCCTAGTGTCATTGCTGGAGTAAGACAGTGCTATTGAAAATATTGTATCTAACCTATCCCAAAGTTCTCTGCCCTTCACATAGAAGGGCCTTTTATCTACACCTTATTTAATACTCAGCAAATTTATTAACCTATTCCCAATCATTGGCAAACCTGAATGGTAGTACTGAGGCATAATTAATTCAAAATGATGAGTAGTTTTAAAACCATTTTATTTGAACATATTCTGATTCTTACCTTTGAATGTAGGTATGCCAGATAATGAGGAATTTGATTCCACACAAAATCAGACCTTTCGAAATTCTGGATGGCAATTGAGTCTGTTCTCTCCTTCCTTGCCATGCATTCCATGTTCAGAGTTAGACTAATTCCTCCCTGATATATACAAGCTTGGTTTTCCTTAAGCCTTAATCCTTACCTGGTGCTGGAGTAGTTGGTGAAAATGCTTGGCTTTCAAAGGGCATAATCACCTTTTTTTCTTAAAAAAAAAAAAGTATTTAAAGCAAGTATTTGAGTATAGTTGTTGCTAATACTAAATTTGAAAAAAAAAATTGACAAGAGTGAACTGAATTTCTTATTAGATCTTTGGAGCAAGCTGTATCTGAATAGGAATTATTTCCCTAAGCCGTACTGATAATTAGTAGAGGTAGCTGCTGATTTTTTAAAAATGAAGTAAATATTGAAGATTCCTGCTATACTAGAGAAACCAAGAAGTTCATATTAACAGACAAAATTGTGAATATTTTGTTGGGATTGGAGAAAGTTGTTTGAAAGTTACAAAGTATGCTTCCTAAAAAACTAACTTGATCTAAACAGAAAGTTTTTGTTTAATGTAAGCCCAAGAGGTTCAGTATGTTGGAGATGCAGTATCTTCTCCCAATGGGCCTACTGAGTTGGTGGTTTTAGTTTACATCATAGTATGGTTTTTTTAAAAGTGAGCAGCAGGGTTTAAGGAGAGGCTATGAACACATCTTGAATCTGTTTACTTCCCTAGTTTCCTTTTTTATCACGCTCCTGAACTGCCTTGTATCTATCATTGTTGGTTCTTAGGTCATTTCCCTATTCACTGCTTTCCTGCCCATTGCAGTGTATGACTGAATTCTCTCCAACCCCTGACCATTCAATCAGTTTTGAATGCATCTAACTATACTATTTTCTTTTTTAAAATTCTATTTAATTTTTAGAACCTCATTCTCTCCCTTACACTTCCCCCTCTTCCATTGAAACAAGTATGAAAAACAAAAACCCATTACAAACATACATTGTCAAGGAAAACATTCTGCCTTAGGTAAGACCAAAAAATGTTTCAGTTTGCACTCTGAGTCAATCACCTCTCTGTCTGGAGGTAGGTAAGGAGATAGAGAGAAGATATGACAAAAAGGTTTAGGATTAAGGAGGAATTCTTCCACAGCCCAAACAGGGTTGGCTTTGAACCATGGGATGTCTCAATCGGAAGCATTCAATTGCAGATCTCCCAAATAGCAATGGAAAGTACTGTGGTGGGTGTAAATAGACTGTATCATCTTACCAGTGAATAATTGCATGCCAGAGGAAGTATTAAATATATTATTTGAAAAAGTACATCTGGAGAAGGATATAGGACAGTCATAGATACAAGATAAAATACATGAAAAAATATTTTTGCAAACCTTAAAGTGCCACATGAATGCCAGCTATGGCGATGTAGCAAGAGCAAGAGGTAACCTCTGAATAGCCTGCATGCTTCATTGATACCAAAAAAAGCCCAGCACATTTGTGAGACACCCCTATAGAGGATTTATGGGAAACCAAAGACCAGAGTCATACTGGATGGGAATGTGTGGTGACTTGTACTTTTGGAGGGGTTACCCAGAATGATGAAGTCACAAATCCATTCAAATATCAAATTTTAGCAGGAGTTGCAGTGGGAACTGTGGAAAAGAGTAGAAGGAAGAACTAAGGGAAAGGATAAATGGGATGCGGTGAAGAGTGAGATGGATAAGTATGAGACTATAGTAGGAAATTTTCTTCATAGTTAATCTAAGTCTTTTATGTATCTTGTTATAGCCATGTCATCCTTGTGACCATTTAGTGTATGAGAAAAAGTCTTATATATCTCAATAGTTTCTTGGGCAGTCACCATATTATGGTCAAATAATTGATGTTCATAGTGATGACTTCAGGGCAGCTAGGTGGTATAGTGGTTAGAGTGCCAGGCCTGGAATCAGGAAGACCTGAATTCAAATTTGGCCTCAGACACTTACTAGTTGTGTGATCCTGGGCAAGTCGCTTAGCCCTGTTTACCTCAGTTTCCCCATTTGTAAAATGAGCTGGAGAAGGAAATGGCAAACCACTACAATATCTTTGTCAAGAAAACCCCAAATGGAGTCATGAAAAGTCAAACGCAACTGAACCAACTGAATAACAACAAAAATGATGATTTCACAAAATGTCATTGGGTAGAATGTGATCTTGGGTTCTTGAAGGATATAAAAGATAATAACCTTTAGAAGGTTCTGTAATGTTGAAAAACCTTCAAATATGTCTCCACCAACTGATTATATTCTGAGAACAGCCTAGTTCAGGGGTGCAGTCTTTTGATTGAATTCAAATTTTACAAATCCTTAGGATTTGTTCTGTAAAATTTGGATTCAGTCAAAAGGCCACACTTAAGGATCTAGAAGGCCACATGTGGCCCCAGGGTCTCAGGTTCCCCACTCCTGGCCTAGTTCCTTACAGAGAATCTCATCAGCAGTATGGTGGCCATTTGGAGATACACTCTTTGCCTACGACAACCCCTGTAACAAAGACTAATGTAGACAACCCATTAAACAAAGACAAATGCAAACTGGTCCTCAGCAGCATATAATTCCCCTCTTTCTACAGTGATGGTGGTGGAGTAGTGGAATTGGTTTTATTGTACAGGAAGTATGCTATAATGAGATCCATGTTCTGAAAAATTACCATTCTATGCAAAATCATGCAAAACTACAGTGTTTATGGAGAAAATGGGATTAGGGATACTCTTTAAGTGAGAGCATAAGAAAAATAAGTCTCCTTTTACTTTTGATAAACATTGTTATTGTCACTATAATTCCTCAAGAATTCATTGATTTCATTGGTATAAGTTCTGTCTTCAGCAAGGCAAATCACCACTCCTGGGTCCCAGGGGAAGCCACCATAGGTAATACAAGGCACCCCCACTATGTCATCTTGGTCTCCTTAAATGCCAGTTGCTGCCCCATAAGGTGCATAGGATCTCCCTATGGGGAATGAGAGACCTTTGGTATAGCCTCTTCTGTGAGGCGCCCTGGAGGACTACCCCCATTCCAACAGTGCCAGACCCATTTCCGCAGAGACAGTACATCAGGACCATGTCCACTTGGGCTTTTCCCAGGACAGGTAGCTTGGGGGGTGGTGGTGGTGTGAATCAGAAGGGCAAGGTGTATTCTATCTATTCTGGGGGTTGGGATAGGGGGTGTTTTGGGGGTCTTCCTGTCTCCCCTTCCATTCTATGCCTGCTTCTCCAATTCCCCACCCCTTACTCCCCTGAATGTTATTCTCTCCATCTCCCACTGTATCCTGGTTTGTGGAAGATGACCACAGCAGCCTTTCCCCCAGTTGGCGCCTGATATTTCCTCTTCACATAGATCCCGCCACATGCTGCCCGAGATTAAATTGTGAATATTGTTATACTCAAACTGTTCAAAACAAACATTACAGCAGAACTGACTATATCCAAGGGCTTCAAGATACATCATTTCATTATAAACTTGATCATCACAGACTTTGTGATAAACATTTGAAAAAAGATCACCATGAAGATAATTACAACTCATTGGTATATATGTTATTACAACACCTGGTGCAGAGGATGAGGAGGTAAAAAATAAAAAATTCTACAAAGAACTCAGTGAGAACCTTCAAAATCAATTAACAAAAATTTGAATGCAAAGGCAGGTATAAGGGGCAATGATAAAAGCATGGTAGAAAACATGGTTCAGGAGTAAGAAACCAAGGGTTTTAGATCATACAGAGCTTTTAAGCCTATATACCAAATCACGATTACCAGAAGAAACATCTGGTTGCAGAAACATCTGGTTGCATTGGACATGGAGAACATAGTAAACACATAAAGTTTTTGACTATTGGCTGAGCACCAAATAACATTTAAAAATGAAATTGATTATATTCTAATAGATAGGAAATGGCTAGTTACCACTTTATAAGTCTCTATAATAGATTATTTACATATATAGTAAGAGCCCTCCACTAAAGTCTTCCTCATGACCCTTGGTTCTTGAAAGCTATGCTAATGAAGCTTGGTAGCACCTACCAATATCATCACCCCATAGCCACCCTTTTAATGAGCTTCACTAGGCAAGTCACTTAACCTCTGTTTGCCTCAGTTACCTCATCTGTAAAATGGAGAGGATAATAGCAACTACCTTGCAGGTTGTTGTCAGGAACAAATGAGAAAATAACTGTGCTTAGCACAGTTCTTGATGCATAGTAAATGCTATTAACTCTTTCTTCTTCCGCCTCCTCTTGGATTAAGGATGATACTATACTTCATCACTGGAAAGGCTTAGAGTTCAGCCCCAGTGATGAATTAGTTATAAGGTTGTCATCCAAAGACCTATCTAGCTAACCTCAGGACAAGATGGGCTATAGCCTAATGATTTTTCCCGTAGAAACTTTCAAAGATTTAAGTTTTGGAGGAGGGGTGATCTGCATTGGTGGAGACAGACCCCATGCCAATGAAATGACTAAATCCTTGAAGTATTGAATTATAGTGACAAAGATAATTTCTACCAATGGTAAATGGAGACTCATTTTCTTATACTCTACTCTTTTTTTTTTTTTTTTTGCTTTTTGGAGGGGGGGAAGGCAGGGCAATTGAGGTTAAATGACTTGCCCAAGGTCACATGGCTAGTAAAGTGTTAAGTGTCTGAGGCTGCATTTGAACTCAGGTCCTCCTGAGGGCTGGTGCTCTATTCACTGAGCCACCTAGCTGCCCCCTTATACTCTACTCTTAAGGAGTTTGCTTCTAATGAGAAAATAGTGCGGCATTTAAAAAATCAGCATTTAAAATCTTATCGTTGAACACTAGCATGAGTTAAATACATAAAATTCATAATGGTCAGAGATCGTTTAGTTGAGAGTTGATGGGAAAAAATCTTGGATTTCCCCAAAATTGGGTTATTTCATAATCATTTCTCAGTGTTCTTGACCTGTAGTCCATAGACCCTGTTCATTTCAATATAATCAGTTTCCTTCATAATCTTCTGTATCTTATTTTCTGCATTTAAGAATATTATTCTTAGAAGAGGTCCACAGGTTTCCCTAGACTGCCACAGAGACCCACAACACCAAAAAGAAGGTGAAGAACCCCTGATCTAGTCTAAGAGCCTCATTTTATAAACAAGGAAGCCAATACCTAGAAAAACAAAGTGACTGGCCCAAATTTGTACAAACAATAAGTGAAGAACTGAATCCAGTGTTGTTTTTACTAGTTAGCACTGTGATTTCATTAATATGGGGAACTCCAAGAGGAGGAAACTCCTTCTCTTGATGGAGGTGGGCATTTTCTCTGCAACTTCTAGTCTTAGAGATTCCTAGAGCCAAGATCTGTCAGACAGTACTTAGGCTACTAATTATTATTAATAGTAATAATAATAATAATAATAATAGCTACTGTTTAAATGGTGCTTACTCTGTGCCAGATACTGTTCTAAATTCTTTATTATCTCATTTGATCCTTACAATGTCTCTGCAAGTTAGATATTATTATCTCCATTTTACATGTGAGGAAACTGAGGCAAAAAGATCTTAAGTGACTTGCCCAGGATCACACAGCTAGTAAATGTCTGAGGGCATATTTGAACTCAGCTCTTTTTGACTCCAGGCCTGGCACTCTATCCACTGATCCACCTGGCACCCCATTATTTTATTGCTCTTTTTGTGGTACACTAAAATAGGGCAGGCATGTTTTTATTAACTTGAAGACAGTTTTAGATATGTAATTGTAAGAAAAGATAACATTGATGTGATCTTTTAAGGTTTGAAAAGCACAAAGTAACTATGGCAGGAGACCTAAGTGTTTTCCTCTACTCACTTTCTCCCTATGTCCATTGATCCAGTGATCCTCCTCCTCCTCCTCCTCCTCCTCCTCTTCCTCCACTTTTTCCTCCTCCTCTTGGATTAAGGAGTGGCTGAATCAGCTAGATCACACATCTCCTGAAGTGCTGAGGGTAGTTTCCTTTAGCCATGTAAATCAATGATTCAATCAATAACTAGTTATTAAATACCTCCCATGTGCTCCCAGTCCAGGAGAATTCTTTGTCTAGTTATAACAATTTTCTTTAAAGTTAATCTAAGTCTCTCACATACTTGAATATACCCATTCATACTTCTGGCCTTATTGAAAGTAAGGTAATAGTTGGTCATAATTTTCATTACAACAATGTTTCATTACAACAGTCCATCCTATCCCACCATTAAGTTGTCTCTCAACTTTTTTGTCCAGACTAAATAACTTTTAAGTCCTGTAGCATTATTCCTCTGTGGCTAACTTTCCTAACTAATCATAATTATTCTCTTTAACAAATTTTAAAAGTCTATTTTTATTCACCCCTCCTTTCATCAAAGAGTTGGGGAGTTATTGGTGTAAGGCAGTGGTTCTAGAAATGTAGGCTGGGGACCCCTGAGGTCTCTGCAACCCTTTTGCAGACCCTCAGGCCAAGATGATTTTCATCTTTGAAGTCCAAATCATTTTCCAGAGTGGTTAGTTGTTTTTCAATCATTCAGTCTCATCTGACTTTGTTATCCTATGGGTAACATAACACTTCAGGCCATTACATCCTCCACTATATCTCAAAGTCTCTCCACGTTCATATTTGTTGTTTCCATGACACTGTCTATCCATTTTATCTTCTACTATCTCCTTTTCCTTTTGCCTTCAGTCTTTCCCAACGTCAGGGTCTTTTGCAGTGAGTCTCATCTTCTCATTATGTGGCCAAAGAATGGTTAGATCAAATCTCAAATCAACCAATGATGTATTAGTCTTTCTGTCTTTCTGCAGCCTCTCCACCACTGACTATTTCCATCTTTTGTCAACTTTGCTAATTTGCTAGCAAATATCGCATAAGACACGGGGAAGAAAGGAATATAGGACTGGGAACATTTCAATTTACTGCTAAGATCATTCAGCCTTGGGGAGAGGGATGGGGAAGAGAAAAGTTTGGAAGACAGAGATGATATTCCAAAATGAAAATGACTTGACACTAAATGACATCTAAACCTAATCTTCTGACCAAAGAGCAGGAATTTGCAAAATAGCTGAAATGCTACTACTCCTGAAAGTATAACAGCGGCTGAATTTTATAAAAGATTTTTGATGTGATAATGAAGCCATCGGTGGATCACATGGCAGTGGTTTTAGCAAGTTTATTGCGTTGTAGATGGCAGACAGTGGATGGTGATAGAGTAAGACCTTTGGACGTTTTTATTACTATACTCACGGATAATTAAATAATTAACTAATTTAGTTTCCCCTTGAGCTTGTTAGATGGAGTTTCTCATATAGTTCATTTCATACACTAGCATATTGTTTGGACTCAGAGACTTGCTGATTGCTAAAAGGAAAGGTCCTCAGGTATCATAGCCTTTCCAGAACTTACATTTACTTCAGATACAACAATGAATAGGCATGAAAAATCTCAGTGGACTATGCTTAGTAATGCACAGCTAGGTTAGAAACATATATTGTATCATCAGTTTTTTTTTTCATAAGTGCTAGATTTTTGTGTAGTTAGAAACAATTAGGGAAAGGGGAAGAAGCTTTATTTCAGCTTTGAATTTATCTTGTGACCCACGTCTTATATAGGACCATTTGGTACAAACTCTTGAAATTTTTACATGTTTCTTACCATTACAGTCTTAAGATAGAGAATGGAAGATCATAGGGAAAGAGCTTTTATTAAAAGTATGTTTTTTTCAAACACCAAATTAGTATCATTTGTGTTCAATAAACATTAAGTGCTTATATAATAATAATAATAATAATAATAATGTTAATAATAATAATGATGATGATGGTCTCCATTTTGCAAAGGGCTTTCATATGTTGTCTTATTTGATCTTTCCAACAACTCTGTGAGATATTATTATCCTCATTTTGAAGACTGAGGAAATGGCCTCAGAGAGATTAAATACCTTGTACTGGGCTAAGTACCTTCTTGTCTCTGAATCTCATACCCTATTCCCTATGCCAGAGGCATCAAACATATGACCTGTACCAGATTAGAATGTAATTGGGAAATATTTAACAAAATAAATAAAATATATTAGAACACAGAGAATGTTAATATGTGGTTTTCTAAGTCAACATGCACATGTAGGGATCCTTGTGTACAGTGTAGTGTCCTGTTTCTGTTTGCCCTATGCAAGGCTGCTGCCTTTCTTTGTAAAACATCGTGTCAGGCTTTCAGGAAGTCCTGTGCAGGCACCATGCTGGGCCCTATGGACTCTTCAGTGGGACACATGTGCTTCATGTTGGGAATACTAATTCTAGAGTGGTACATGGCAGGATGTGAGGAAACTGGAGCTTAGGGATGTTAGGGTTCATCTCATCCAAATCTTCTATTTAGAGATGGAGAAACTGACGCTCAGAGAGGGGAAGGGAATTACTTCAGTTTCTCACATATGCTGTTCAAGACTGGTTGGGTGTCACTATACTCTCTTGGATATCCCAGGTCTGTGGGATTCAGAGAAATGAAATCATTTACTAGAAGTAACACAGCTAATGTTCTGGTTCTGTGTAGGAAGACTTTCTCAGTCTTCTTTCTGAAATTGTTAATTTATTTACATTTTAAAATGCACTTATCTGCACGTTTGTTTTCTTTTTCCTTTCCCACAATAGAATATAAACTTTTCAAGGGCAGAGATTATTTGGGGTTCCCCATAGAGTACTAGCACTTAGTAGGCACTTACATACTTTTTGAAGGAATGAATGAATACAAAGGTGAATAAGAACCAGACCATAAGTTAAAAGGAGCAAAAAACCAAGCAACTATAATTTTGTTCTTCTTGTTAATTCATTTTTCAATTGGGACCAACTCTTCATGACCCCTTTATGGGGGATTTTCTTGGCAAAGATACTGAAGTGATTTGCCATTTCCTTCTCCAGGTCATTTTATAAATGAAGGTTAAGTGACTTGTCCAGGGTCACACAACCAGTAAGTGACTGAGGCTAAAATTGAACTCAGGTGTTTCTGATTCTAGAGCCAATGTTCTGTCCACTGTGCCACTTAGCTTCCCTACAATGTAGAATAAAACTCATATTGCTGTAGTGTTTTAAGGCTAGCAAAGCACTGTCCTCACAACAACCCTGTGAAGTAAGTAGTGTATGTATAATTGTTGCTATTTTCCTGAAAAAGAAACTGAGGCCTTCAGAGGTTAAGTGACTTTCCTATGATAACACAGTAGGAAGTATTCAAAGTTGGCAATAAACTTAGGTATTCCTGTCCAGCATGCTGCACTTTACAACATGATGCTTCTCATCATTAACATGATACAAGTTCGAGGGATAGGTAGTAAAGTACAATGTGAGCTTCCAGGAAAACTCAGGGATGTTCTCGGTAAACAGAACTAGTGTGGGAATCAGACTGTGTCTGGCACAGGGATGTTGCTAGGTCTTGAGTCAAAGAACCTGGATTCAAATCCAAGGATGGCTACTTATATTTTGGGGAATATTGGGTCACTGTGCCTTCAAGGCTTTGATTTCTGTATCTGCAAAATGTCCCCTCTAACTCTAAACCCTTTGACATTTTAGGTGAAGGTCTCTTGTGTTTTCTCCAGTGACAGAGAATTTGTAATAGGACCCTTTCAGTTATGTTTACATCAATAAATGAGCATATAGACCTGATTTTAAAAAATTTTGACCAAGAAGAAATCTTTCAGTCTGAGAAATAAGAGAACACAAGGACCCTGAGGCAGGGTATACAGAACATAGAAAACTGAAATAAATATTGGCTTCCTCTCCCCTCAAGACCCTGCGACTGTCCACTGAGTATCTCTGGATTTTAGTTCTAGTGTTGTTTTTAAAGAGGGTCACCTAGGATGGCAGGGAAGAAAAAACCCATCACCTTTGGCTGATCTATGATCTTACTAAAAGAATCTTATCACAAGTAAGGTACAAGCTGCTAAAGGCCGTAGATTCTCTTTCTTCATGTCAACAACATCTAATTCCATCCCCTGAACCTTAGGGATTGGATAATTATTAATTAACGATTGTTCTATGATATCTCTGCTGTTTGCACAAGGGAGATCAGCTGCTTCTGTACCAGGATGGGGACCACAGCAACCTAGTATATGAAATGAAAAGGTTTTCCATATGGTAGATACCATAGTTAAATATATAAAGACACAAGATCTGGGCTTATGCAATATATGGCTGATTCTCAGAGCTGCAGGGCAACTTTAAACATGAAGATTTTGGTCAAATATCCCTTTTTTGCTTCAGTGTTTTTTCTTATATTTGAAGATTCAAAATAAAAAGATACTTAAGAAAAAAATAAAAAGAATGAAAGAGACACAAAGGAAGAGTGGAGAAATAAACAGAAGAGGGCAGAGGGAGCAGGGAAGATAGAATGAAAGGGACATTTGGTACCTTTTACCAGCCTTATTCTTTATTGTGTTGTTTTCAATGAGTGTGACCTATTTTATTTTCTCTAGTAATGGCACAACCTAAAATACTGATGGATGGCAAGTGAAAAGGCCAAGCTCTTAAGGACTTCAGCATGCATTATGTCATTAAATTATGGAATAAATGTGTCAAACAGTGGGAAATGGTGGATTTGGACTCAGAATTCCTGACTTTGATTCCCATCTGCATGAACTTGGTCAAGTCACCTAACTTTTTTAGGCTTTAGTTTTCTTATCTCCAAAGTGAGGAAATTGAAAATCTCTAAGGTCCCCTCCTGTTCTAGGGCAATGATGCTATATGTGTATGGTTCATGGCATGATGTAACTTGTTGATTTTGAATAAGCCACCTCAATTCACTTTCATTATTCTTAAAACAAAGATGATGGGATGGTTTGATTGGCTATGTGCCTTACTAAGGTTTTCAGGATAGCCACCATCTATAGTAAATATACTAGCAGATGGACACTCCCTCCTATCCTCCTCCCCCTCAAATACAACTCAGACGCAAATTTAAAAAACTCTCCACATAGCTAGCAATTTACTTTCTAAAATAGGAAAAGTACAGGGTGTGGTTTTAAAGATTTTTGTTTCTCAGTCTTTGTCCATCTAAATAGTGTTAACTTTTCTTAGAATCTTTTGGATAAATTGTCTTTTCACTAAATTATATTCAGCATCAAAACCCAACAATTCCAAGGAAATGTAGCCCAGTTGCTATCTTTCTTTCCAGTGATCTCTCCCATTAAACACAACACAGTGTGTTCATACTGAATGACCTTTATTCCCCCTAAATGCTTAATCTTCCTAGACTCTGTTCCAAAAAAGTAGGAAATGAAAAAATTAAATTGCCACAGTTTTATGCTGGTATTATCCAAATACTTCAGAGTTTGATACAATCAAACAAGACAGCAAGGAAGAGCACATGACAAAGTGCTTAGCCATTCTGCCCATCCACTCTCTCTCTCTCTCTCTCTCTCTCTCTCTCTCTCTGCTTTCAATATGGATCTGACCAAGGCAGGAGGTACAAATATATGTGTTAGGTGAAAGAGGAAGTTGTAGGGGGTGGGGAGTCGAGATGTCATAGCTCTGATCTAGAATAGAATGAACAGTTCTGTTCCAGTATGGAACAGCCTCAAGAAATGCTTCTGATGAAGTGGTTCTAAAGGTCATCCAATTTGAGTGTATTGAGTCAGGGGAGGAGAGATCAGTTTTGTTCAGAAATCCTGATCACATACAATGTCCTCACCCTATGAACCAACAAGCGCTTTCTATGTACCAGACTTTGGGTTAAGCACTGGGGGTATAAAGACAACAGTCCCTGCCCTGGAGCTTATAGTCTAATGGGAGTAGGTAGGATCCCCTAAAATGATGATGGGCTTGGACCAGCCTAAGATTTCTTGGACTGGGCCAGTTATTCCAGTACAGTTCTGGTCTAGAGCAGCATCCCTCTCCCCTATCCCATTCCTTACTGGCCTGCTTTAATCTGGATAAACATCTTTGAGGATAAGCCAAAACCAAGCATCCTTAATTAAGAGTAGAACGTGATGATATTCCCTTCTCTGCCACTCTGCAGCTTTATTCCCACTCCACAGTGAGATAAACTAAAATCCAGAGATGCTAAAGGATTTCCCTAAAGTCACGTTCAGTAAAAATTTGGAGGTAGAATTTAGGAATTTTTAAATCCTGATCCTGCTCTTTGACTGGTAGATAACAACACTTGAATGCTACAGGAGTGACCTTGATCCAAAATTGCTAAATATCTTTTAAAGTAACTGTAATTACGATGACCAACTTTGGCCCAAGAGAAGAGAAAGTGCACTTCCTCTCCTTCTTTGAAGGGACGTAGGATTCTTAGTAATTGCATATTTCATACACTGTTAGTCTTGATTTAATGCACTGAGTTTTGCAGCTTTTTTTTTTACTTTATTTTTGGGGGAGGTTAGGATGTCTGGCTGAGTGGTGATAGGGGAGGGATATATTTAGAAATGAAGGTAATATAAAAACAATAGTTATCAATAAAAATTGAGGAAACATTAAAAATACTGCAAAAAAGAGAGAAGCATCTCTGCTAATATTGATCATTCTGGGCAAAAGCCTAATACTACCTTATACATTTTTATTACTCCAGCCTTCTTCTTTCCATCCAATTTTAGCAACTTGATCCATTTTAAATATATCATTGACTTCCAGGATGTGAGAAAATGATTTTGGGTGGAAAGAATTACTTGAATAGAATTCTAAGGCAAGTGTGCCAGTCCAAATTGGTAGCAATTCTCTTGTGGGCATTCAAGGCCAAGGTGATGGGAACATGCTGTTCTATTAAAAACTTGGGCTTTGCAAAGTAACCTTATCACCATCACCAATAGGGATTTAAGCACTGATTCTGATTAACCCAAGAAAATGTGACAGGAAATGATATTTTTGTAAAATGAAATGTTTTCAGGGCCAGATATAGATACATGTAGTTTAGGAGAGGAGTAATTTCAGGACTTTATGGGCTGCTTGAAGTTCCCCTGTCTTTCTTCTGTAGCAAAGGTAGAGAATTCAGAGGCATATATGTTCCTACAGGAACTTGAATGTGCAGAAATAATAATTTTAAAAGGTTTCCCCCAAAAAAAAGACCTTCAAAATTTACAATTGTGGAACCTCAGGAAGTTCTGATCTTTTATTTATTTTTTCTCAGAATTGAAGTGATAGCATTAAAACATTGTTCAAATAATTATCTGGTTATTACTTCCAAAGCATATCATTATGGGTTCTGGGTGACTTGGTCAGTTTCTTGTTTAATTAAGAAAGCCACAAGTAGACAGGCACATTTTAAAAAAAGAGTCTGAATTTAGAAGACAAAAAATAAAATGGATATTTCCATATATGGAGCAGAATAGAAAAAGAGGATTGTACATGAACTGCAGATCTCTAGATCTATTATATACAACTTGCTTTTAAGCATATAAGTTCAACCTATAGCTTTCAAAGCTCTCCTACTTGTCTCTGCTTTGTTCTGAACCTCTTTCTATTCTTGTCTCTGCATTAAAAAAAAAATCTATACATGACTCAATGGTCTTCTATTTTTTTCTTTTTGCTACCCTATCCCTATCACTCCTTACCTTCCCATCTCACCATTGCAAAAAAACCACAATTCTTTGTAATACATACATATATACATATATACACATACATGCATATATACATTATATATATATATATATATATATATATATATATACGCACAAAACATATTCCCAAATTGACCATGTTAAAAAACGTATGCATTATTTTGCATCTTGAGACCATCTTTTTTAGGAGGTGGGTAGCATGCCTTACCTTTGGCCCTCTGGAATCAGTTGGTCATTGTGTTGATCAGAGTTCTCAAGTCTTTTAAAGTTTTAAAAAAATAATAATGTTATTGTATAAATTGTTCTCCAGGTTCTGTTCATTTCACTCTGTATCAGTTCATGCAATTCTTCCCAGGTATCCCTAAAATCTGGGCATTTAAAAGAAAGTGTGTTTTTAAAATTGTCAGACCTCAAGATTTGTGTGTGTAAGTGCATACATGTACGTATATGTGTATACATGTGTGTGCATGTGTGTGGGGTATGTTTGTATACACGTGTGGATTATGTGTGTTAGTGTGTGCAGAAGTGTATATGTGAGTATATTTGTATGTGTGTGAGTGTACATGCATGCATGTGTGTGAGTGTACATGCATGCATGTGTGTGAGTGTGTGCGTGCGTGTGTGTGTATTTGTGTGTGTGTGTGTGTGTGTGTGTGTGTGTTTAGGAAAAACCTTACTTGAAATTTCATTGTCATAGGCAACTCCTGAGGAGGAAACTCCCTTTACCAATTCATCTCTCTGCCCACTTTGTAAGGTACATCGTCTCAGACCACTCCCTGGGACATGGAGAAGTTAAATAACGTGCCTGGGTTATACAATCAGTATGTGTCACTAAGCAGCTAGGTGGCGCATTGAACAGAGCCCTGGGCCTGGAGTCAGAGAGTCCTGAGTTCAAATTCAGCCTTGGATGCTTACTAGCTCTGTGATTCTAGGCAAGGCCTCTGTCTGCCTCAGTTTTCTCATTTGTAAAATGGGGATAATAATACCACCTCCCTCTCAGGGTTGTTTTGAGAATCAAATGAGATAATATTTGTAAAGAGTGTAGCACTGTACCTGGAGCGTAGCAGGTACTTAATGCTTATTTCCACCCTTGCTCCTCTGTCCTTGTCTCCCTGTCTCTCCTCCTCCCTCTGTTTTCTTCCCTCCAGAGATGGCAGTTGAACCCGGGTTTTCCTGACTGAGGCCTGCTCTTTGTCTACTATGCCACAAAGAAAGGAGGTGGGATATTTGAAGGACACTCCATATAAAAAACAGAATCACCGACAGGAGAACTGGAAGGGCTCTCAGAAGCCAGCCCCTACCTGGCCAAGCAGCTCTTCTAGTACAAGCTGACAACAATCATGAGACCTCTGCTTTGAAAGCTTGGGTTCAGGCAGAACCCATGTACCCTATACTCCTCTGTGGTAGCTCTAATGATGAGGAATGATTTTCCTGATAAAGGACTGAAATCTGTCTCTCATTTCCATCTGCTGCTCCCACTTATTCTCTATGGAGCTAAACAGAAAAATTCTAGTCCTTCCAGATATGATTTTGTTTGGTCGTTTTTCAGTACAGTCTGAGTCTTCATGACCCCATTTGGGGTTTTCTTGGCAAAGATAATGGAGTAGTTGGTCATTTTCTTCTCCAGCTAATTTTACAAATGAGGAAACTAAGGCAAGCAGGGTTAAGTGACTTGCCCAGGGTCACACAGCTCCTAAGTTTCTGAGTCCAGATTTGAACTCAGGAAAATGAGTCTTCCTCATGCCAGGCCCGGCACTGTAGCCTACTGTGCCACCTTCTAGATATGATAGCCCTTCATGTATTAAAGATCAGCTATCATATTCCGTCTTGAATTTTCTTCTCATGAGTAAATATGTTTCAGTTCATCCTTGAATGGATAGTATAGTATCCAAGAACCTCACTACTATCCTGGTTTTCCTTCCCTGGATGTTGCCTAACTTAGCAATGCTCTTCCTAAAATGTGGCACCAGAAATGTATACAGTACTAGAAATGTGGTATAGCTCAGCAGAGCATAGGTTAATTGTATCACTCCCTTCACTGTTGCTGCTGGGTCTCAGTGCAGCCTAAGGTTACATTAGCATTGTGGTTGCCTGGCCACACTGTTGACTCATTTTGATCCAGCAGTCCATGAAAACACCCAGATCTATTTCTCATGAAGTATCATGTAGCCATGCCTTCCCAATCCTGTATTTGTGGACTTGATGTTTTAAAAAATATTTACATTATCCTGTATTGAATTTCATACTCTTAGACTCAGCCCATCATCCCACCTAGCCTGTGTTAAGATTTCTTTGGATCATCATTCTCTCACTCTGGCCTCCTACTTCATCTAGATGTCTACTTTACCTCACCCACCCATGCTGTAGATCTCATTGCCCCAAATGGCTCCCTTTCTGTGACCTTGAAATCCGAAATTCCCCTTTCATTATGTTCACCTTTTCATCATTGTTTCTATCTCATTCCCCCAGATCTATTTATCATTACCTCCAAGCTTTCTCCTTGTTTTCTCAGTCCCTCACCCCTGATCTGGCCATACTAGTTTTGACCTAATAGTTAGGTTCAACTTTGATTTCTTCTTCCCCTTATCCTGACGTTCACAGCTTACTAGTCCATCTACCTCTCTCTGATCCATTCTCCCCAACCACACCAATGCTACTCTGGTTCAGGTCCTCATTACCTCTCACCTGGACTGCTGTAATACCCTCCTAATTAATTGGCCTTTCTGCTTCCAGTTTCTCCTCCAGTCTGTCTTCCACCCAGCTGCCAAACTAAGGAATGATTCTAACTTCACTACTTACAAATCTTCAGTGACTCTCCCCCTATCCCCTCCAGGACAAAATACTGAGATAGTAAACCATCAGATATAGGTTATGCATGTGCAATTATGTAAAACATTTCCATATTATTAATTTTGTACAAGAAGACTCTAATAAAAGAAAAATGAAATAAAATGAAAAATAGCATGCTTCAGTGTGTATTCAAACAATATCAGTTCTTTCTGTGGAGGCGTCATAGGTACCAACCTACCTTTCCAGACTTGTTTCATATTACTCCCCTTTATACACTCAACATTCCTGACAACTTGGCCTCCCAATCTTATCATTTATAAACTCACAGAAGTTGAGATGTAGATGAAACCTCAGAGGCCATTTATTCTACAAAGGTATGCTTGTCTCATTGGCAGATGACAGAAAGCCCAAGTGTATGGGATAGATAACTTTAGGTGCCAGATTCATGATCAAAAAAGATGATAACAGGGGGGCAGAGCCAAGATGGCAGCATAGAAGCAACAAGGTTCTGCAGCTTGCACATAGCCACCTCAAATACCCATAAAATATGACTCTAAACAAATTTTAGGGCTCCAAATCTCACAAAAATACAGAAAAACACATCTCCCACTGAAGGCAGTTTGGCAGGAAGGGCTCATCACAGCACTCGGGGAGCTGAAACCAGTCCAGCCTGAAACCATGGCTTGGCCCTGGGGTGGCCAGGACAAGCTGCAGCTGGAGCCTTCAGGAGAGTGGATCAGCAGCAGCTGTGGCAGTTTTGAGAATTATCAAGCTATAAGAAACAAGGACAAAGTGAAAGGTCAGTGGAACTCAGCTAAATTTGGGGGAGAAAAGTGGTTTGGCCAAACTGCCTCCAGGGCAAGGAAGCGGCAGAAGCAGTGGCCCTGCAGCCACCTCCACATAGCGGCTTCCGAGCTCCCTGCCTGCAGATTGCAGGAGGGACAAGCAATCATTCAGAGGCTAAGTGCTCTTGCCTTAACCAGCCTGGATCGGGATTGTGGTCTTGGGTGGTGGTCCTGGGGTGTGTTTTCAGCGAGCCAAAGCTGGTGGGGGTTGCAGTGGCCTCCCAATAGCTCTGGCAGCTGCAAAAACCCCAGCAATTTGGAACAGCGCTTTCTCCTCTGGAAGGAGAGTTCCACAGAGCTAAAATATCAAGTAATTGACTGGCAACAATATGAGCAGGCAAAGGAAGCAAAGTAAGAACAGCAACTGAACTTTAGAATCCTTCTTTGGGGACAAAAAGGATCAAAGCATGGAATGGGAGGAAGACAACACAGTCAGAACTCCTGCACCAAAAGCTTCCAAGAAACATGAAGACTTCCTACAAGCCATAGATCAGCTTAAGAAGGATTTTGAAAACCAAATAAGAGAAGTGGAGGAAAAATTGGGAAGAGAAATGAGAATGATGCAAGAAAATCATGAAACGAGAGTCAACAACCTGACTGAAGAAAATAACACCTTAAAAAATAGATTAACTCAAATAGCAACAGAAGCCCAAAAAGCCAATGAGAAGAATGCCTTAAAAAGTCGAATTTGCCAGATGGAAAAAGAATCTCAA
>CM053591.1:160620007-160635858 GCA_028646515.1 Pseudochirops corinnae | reverse complement strand
AATAGACTGGGGGAGGGGGGACACACTGGGATGGCTGTTTTGGGGTGGGGGGGGGAAAGGGGGAGAAAATATGTAACTCAAAATCTTGTGGAAATGAATGATCCAAACTATAATAAAATTAAAAAAAAAAAGACTTTAGAAATCATAACAAGAGCTGTTTCTCTGCACAGGCAAAAGGAGCATCCTTGAGCTTCCTACCTCAATGGTGTTACAAGTCCAGACCAAAAAGGAAAAGAAAAAAAGGATATTTGAAAAAACTGCACTTTAAGGTCTGCAAACATGATTCTTCTTTTTAGAGCAAAAAGGGGCATTAGAAATCATGAAGGACACATGAGGAAACAGGAACCCAGAAAGGTCCAGTAAGCCAGTCCTCAGTCACAAAGTCAATATATAGGAGAAGCACAAGATTTGGACCCATGCCACCCAAGGTAACACAGTTAGTAGGTAGCAGAGCCAGCACTCCTCTGACTCCAAGGAGCAGATTTCTCCTGCAGCTTGTCCCCCAAAGAAGAGTTCCAAAATGTTTTAAGTAATGGCAACACCACTGGAATCAGTGTATAACCTCCCTAGGGTACTACTTTGAAAGGGAGAGCATTCATTCATATTCATATATGTGATTAGGTTACTTTTTAGAAAATCATTCTCACTATGTGGTTTAGTCACTAGATAACTGGAAACTTGAGTAAGTCTTGGTGCATAATGGCCTCTGTCTACTCATCTGTCAAATGAGGAATCTAGGCTCAATGATCATTTCTTGGATCCTGCCATATAACATTCCTCTATAATTCTGCAACTTTTTATATTCTGATACCTCATTTAAAAAAAAACACAGGCAAATTCAAAAACTGTTGCCATTAATACAGGCTGAAATAAAATATGAATAATTACGCTTTAATGAGTTCTAGCATAGCCATTTCAAGAATACTGAAACAGACTGCTGGTGTAAAATTTCAAATTTCAATGGAAACTGCAGATATATATATATATATATGTTTTTAGTGACATGATACAATTCATTAACACAAATTCTATACTACATGGGTGACCTCCAGGGAGTCACTTAGCTTTTTTTTGATCCTCAGCTCCAAAATGATGGGGCTGAACTAGCAGACTAGAAGTCTTCTTCCAGGTCTAAATCTACAATCATACGATTCTAAGTACAAAAATAAAAATGAGTTATTTTCCTCCACCATAGGCTGTTCATAGATCATATAATCATAGGTTTTCTAGATGGAAGCAACCTTAAATTTCATCTAGTCCCAACCCCACTTTCGAGGTGTAAGGAAACTGGAGCTCAGAGAAATTAAAGGATTCATAGAAGATCACCAGGATAAATAAATCATAGATCTGGAATTTGAACCCATGCCCTCTGACTCCAAATCAGCACTATTTCCACCATATCACCCTCTCTTAGCATCAATGCAGAATGACACCAGCTAGAGGGAAAGTGAAGAACTCATTAATGTCATTTGTCTTTTGTTCTCTAAAAGGACCAAGGTATCTGGGAGATGACTACATGACATGCAAGTGAATTGGATTTAAGTGAGGGAGGGTTGTGCAAAGTCACTAGCCTCACTTCCTCCTCTGGAGCTATCTGGGTTCAGTGGCCAGATATAGATCAGAACAACTAGAGATGGCCCCAGATACAGTGGGAGACTTTGACCTTTTTCAGCAAAGATCTTTAATAGTTCTGTTTGACTGAGGCAACACCCATTCAGTGAGTAAGACTAGGTAAGAAATGAGACAGAGAATGGCTTCTTTACCTAGTCAAAAGTCATAATGGAAAGACAGATGAGTTTGGAGATCTGGCTTTACTTCCTGGCTCTGTTCTGGAATCTCAGGATCTCAGGGCTGGAAGGGACCTTTGGGGCCATTTACTCCCACCCCTGCCTGAACAAGAATCTTCTCTACAATATAGCCAGCAAGCAGTTATCTGGAAATGGAATGACTGACTCAGGATGCAACAGATTCCCACTACTTCCTGAAGAAGCACACTCCCTTGGTATATAGCTCTAACTATAAGGAAGCTTTTCCTCACCTCAAGCCTAAATTTGCCCCTGTTGGTAACTTCCATCCATCATTGCTAGTTGTATCTTCTGGGACCAGACATCATGTCCAGCAAGGCTCCCAAGAAAAACCCTCTGGCTATAAATGTACATAGAAGAAATGAGTTTAAAATAAAATCCTTGATCAAAAAGACACTGTTTGGGAAGAGGAAGAGAAAGGTGACCTGGGAATTCCCCTAAGCATCATCTTTTACAGAATCTTATTTATAATCACTATTAATATTGGTCAAGCATCTGCCCTCTCCCATCTTTGCAAGTCTTTCAAGAAACTAAAGGAAAGAAACTTGCCTTGATGTCTTCAAATTCCCAGAGGCCAGCTTCCCTAAGAACTCACTTTGGAAGTATATAACTGCTATTACTACTCTCTATGGATCTCACAGTGTGGTGTTAGACTTACCTCTAGTCCAAGAAAACATAATTTGGAGTTAGCTAAGGACAAAAAAAGGGCAGCTAGATGGCACAGTGGATAGAGCACTGGGCATGGAGTCAGGAAGACCTGAATTCAAATCCAATATCAGATACTTAGTAGCTGTGTGATCCTGGGCAAGTCACTTAACTCTGTTTGCCTCAGTTTCTTCATCTGTCAAATGAGTTGGATAAGGAAATGGCAAACCACTCCAGTATCTCTGCCAACAAAACTCCAAATGAGGTCAGAAAGAGTCAGACATGACTGAACAACAATAAAAGAACAAATATATCAGGACCCCAAATTTAAATCCTCTGATGAAGTAGCGAGTAATATGGCATATTGAACAGAGTTGGCCTTGGTGTCAGGAAGATCTGGGTTCAAATCCCACAGTTAAATCTAGTCTTAAAAAAATTTTAACCCTCTTTGTTTTGGGAATTTCCCCTCTTACTGGCACACCAGAGCCCAACTGTGTTCCTTTCTACCTATGTAAACTGACACCACCCACTCTGTGCTTTCCATCTCCTTATTTGTCAAATGAGAGTGTTAGACCTCTGAAAGTCCTTCCAGATATAAAAGCATAATCCCATGAGCTGTTTCTTTTTATCTAACTCAATACATACTGGGCTTAATTTTTTTTTTTAATTTGAAGTGACTGGGGAGTGGCTAGGTGGAGCAGTGAATAGAGCACCGGCCCTGGAGTCAGAAGGACCTGAGTTCAAATATGGCCTCAGACACTCAACACAAAAACTAGCTGTGTGACCTTGGGCAAGTCACTTAACCCCAATTGCCCTCAAAAAAATTTTTTTGAAATGACTGAATCAACTGGTAGTTTTAATTATCATGTAAGAAGCAAAGCAAAGTGCTAAAGTAGATATGACTGATAAGAAAAACATTTTATATTTTTTGAAAATCTATGATTCTCTCTTTTTTTATGCTAAGTCATACAGTACAACCTACACCACAATATCTAGGACTATAGGGTTATAGCTGGAAGGGTTAGAGGTCTTTGAATGAAATCCTTTCACTTTATAGATAAGGAAACCGAGGTCCACCGAGGGTAAGGGTCTTACCCAAGGTCAGTAAGTGGCAGAGCTGGTACATGAACCCAGGTTCTCTAACACCAAATTCAGGGTTGTGGACACATGTAAGGTCTATTTTCTTAACAAGTATTTCATAGGCTTTAAAGTTGAAAGAGATAGACCCTATTATCAACTCCAACTTCCTCATTTTATAGATGCGGAAACTTAGAAACAGAAAGGAGAAGTTATTCTTCCCAAGGTAACAAAGGTAATAATCAATAAAATTTGGATTCAGAGCCAAGGGCCAGGGCCTCTGACCTCAGTTCTGGGGAATGAAAAGAAACTGAGATGGAATACCTGTATATACATTTTTACATATATAAATATATATTATATATATATATGCACACACACGTGTGTATACATGTATGTATACATATGTATTTATTCATGATGCCAGGAACCATGTTAAGCACTTGACAAATTTCTCATTTGATCCGGGTCAGTGCCTTTTCTCAACCTTCCTAATGTCCTGACCCTATAATACAGTTGCTCATGTTGTGGTGACCCCCAATCAGAAAATTATTTTCGTTGCCACTTCATAACTGTAATTTTGCTACTACTATAAATTATAATGTAAATATCTGATACGCAGGATGTATTTTCATTGTTACAAATTGAATATAACCCACAGGTTGAGAACTGCTGCTCTATACCATAGTTCCCAAATAGAATGATTGGTTAAAAAACAATATTCTCCTCTGCAAACCAGAAAAAACCCAGTTATACACCTGTCAAGGAGAGTACGTAAAGATGGAATAGAAGATTTAATATTCCCAAGAAAAAAAGAGTGTAGTCATATTCAGCATATTCCCACAGCATTCAACATTTTGTCTGTTGAATGCAGAGGAAAGAGTCTGTGTCTACAACTCTTTCAGTGGGTAGAGATGAAAAAAAAAATTCTTCCAATGCCATATGAATAGATTTGGCTCAATGCATTTCTGACTGCTTGATTTCCTGCAGGTTAAAAAAAACTGAGCATGGGGCTAAGGGGGCAGGGATGAGTGGAGAGAGTAAAGAAAATGGAAAATTCACCCTCTTCCTCACCAAGAAACAAATTAAAGTGCATACACTTTACACATTTCACTAAAGGGCCTAAAGATGTCCAAAGTGGCCAAGAGTTCTAGAGCCAGCAGACTCCACAGGGAAAGGGGATCTCTAAGGTAACCACGTCCTTTTGTCACCATACAGGGTTCTGGAGATTAAAATCAACACCCTAAAGTACACTTAGAAGAAAATAGGCAGTCAGGCATGTAGGAGAGAACTGCTTTGGAGTGTTTGTGAACTGTGCCCTTCAGTACTTCAGTTTCACATTCTCTACCATCTTAAATTACTAGGTAGTCCTTCAGAGCTAGCCCTTTCCCAGTATTGACTGGAGGTCAGAGTGAAAGTAGATTTTTTTTTAAATGGCTCCATAACTCTCTCTGGCCATTAGTAACATTTGTAGCTACACAAAGTAACATAATAAGGGTAATCAAATATCATGCTTTGGGTAGTAAGCTGATCTAAACTAGGGAACATAAAGGAATGTTATCCCCCTCCTCTCAAAGAACACAATTGAGTAGTTGGCTGGTTCATTATAAAAACAACTGGCTGAAAGAAATCGAGCTGATGTACTAGAAGTCTAATAGGGGAAAGGAGATTCTGCTTTCTAAGAGAGCTGCAGTGAAATGTGTGTGTGTGTACGTGTGTGTGTGTGTATGTGTATATGTTAAAATGCTGCAAGACAGTTTTGTTTTTTTTCTCTTGGCACTCCCAGTCCAGAAGTATTTAGTTGTGAATTGTGCTTTTGCTTAAGCACAATCAAGCTCAGGTTCACTCACGGAATCATTTTCATTTCTCTGATGTCTGAAAAAAAAACAAAACTCATACACAGGCAGTTGAACAGTTCTCAAAGTTGAGTGGACAATGTGCTTATGAATGCTGCTGCAAAAAGGAGATACACTGAACTTTTTCAAAGCTACCTCTGCTTTCAGAAAATTCAAGTCAGTTTTTGTACTTTGGCAGTAAGTGCTATGCAAATTCATCAGTGGTATCAGTATCAAAGTTTCCTTAACATGCATCATTCAAGAGCTTCTCAGTCTTACATGTGCAGCAAACTGGCCATTTTCAGTTTTAGTTTAAAAAGCACCGGAATTAATCTGGCTCCTCTAAGGACTATGCAAGGTAATAACCACCAAATATGACCCCTTAAAAGAATGTACTTAGCAGGAAATTAATCTTGGAAAGGCCCTCACCACTTCCGAAATTTACTGCTGATAGGGAGTTAAAAACCTTCAGAGCAGAGAAATAACTCTGTGCTTTAATTCATTTTTAGAATGTGGAAAAGTTGGAATGACAAGAGTAATCAGAAAGGATAGGTGGTGCACTGAGTATAAGTACCCCCTCCCAAGGATGCTTGACCATGGTTATACAGTATCCTCAGTCTGGTTTTCACTGCTTCTGTTATCAGCGGCTATATTTTTAACCATAGGACTATTTAGTGGCCCCATCCCAGGCCCCCTGGATCAGCGGGACTCATAGCCAGTCAAGGCAAATATTAAGTGCGAATTAACTGCTTTCCCCCCACAGGAAATGTCAGGGTTTAAAAAGCAGTAGCACTAGTGCCTAGTAGAAAAGACATATTCTGTTTATTGCTCTTACAGCTTCCTATCAATAACTCTTTCAGAGGGAAAAAGTTGAAACCCAGTCATGTACACTTGTGGCTACATAAGCCCAAACAAAGCCTTCTCTCATCATAATTACTGTTCAATTAAGAGAAAGTGGAAAGATATTTAAGGATAGGAAAACCAGAAGGAGATTTGTAAATTCTGTGCCCCCACCCAACAAAACCACCACTTAATTCTGCTGATCATTTAGGACACATGCCGAGAGCACCTTGGAAAGCAAACATGCCCTGAACAGAACAAGTGGCCAGTAACAGCCACAGTGACCAAGGTTACTTTTGTGCTCAAAATAAAAGCAAATTCTGCATACCTGGTTACTCTGGTCCGGTCAACTGAGAGCAGTTACTAGTCCAAGAGATTGCAAGTTCAATGTGCCCAATAATCCTATATCAAAGTCTGGACTACAGGAAAGCAGCAAGGCGGCACTGAGCAGTATTCTGCCTACTACTGTAGATTTTATCACAAAAGAACTTGGTCTCAGTGGAAAGGCCAACCTTCAGGATGGGTGTGGTTTCGAAACTATAAAAACATTCAAGAGGCTAAAATGTAAATGACACACAGCCATAGTGGTGGTATCTCAGGGTGCCACGGACTTTCTGCCCCTGGAATGTCATTCGAGGAAGACGTCATGATCATGCCTGCCCAGTTATAGGACTACCCCCTGCTATTCTATCTTGTCGTGATAGCTGTGCTGTGGTTGGGGCAGTCTCTTCAATTTAATTTTGAAAAAGTGCAAGGCTGTTTTCACCCTGTTAAAAGCACAGACTCAGCTTCTAGAGGGTATCAATGACAAAAAAAGCAAAAGTAAAAAGAAGACACAGGACTGTGTTGTTGAGCACAGCAGACAGTTCATACCTAAAGGGCTCTCTCAAGGCGATGGCCAGTCCTCCTTGTCAGGATAGGGCCTCAAGTCAATCCTAACAGAGGCTTTCAGGATCCCAAAATGACCACCCAGCTGTCCCAGGACAACTCTTTCAGTTCCCTTCCAGCCTGATCCTAGGAGAACAAACTAGGGAAATAGATTTTGGAAAGCCATGCTTCAAAGGGCTGAATGGCTCTCACTTGGAAGAGTGATTAAAATTATTCTACTTAGCCCCAAGAGACAGAAAAGAAGCAATAGACAGAAGTTGCAAAAGGGTAAATTTAGGTATGATATAAAGTAAAATTTCCCATTGATTTCAATCTACCCAAATGTGAAATCAGCTAAGGAAGGAGTGGGTTCCTCCTCACCGGAGAGCTTTAAAAAGTTGTCAGATGGCCACTTATCTATTGTAGAGGGAATTTTTTTTTAAGGCAGTCAGTGATTTGCCCAGGGTCACATAGCTTGCAAGATTATTGACCATATTGAGCTTCCAATCTCTTGGACTAGTAACTGCTCTCAGTTGATCGGACCAGTGTAATCAGGTATGCAGAATTTACTTTTCTTCTGAGCACAAAAGAGAAGATTTTGAACTCAGGTTACTACTGACTCCAGGGCTGTTACCTAGCTGCCCCTGTAGAAGGAATTCTTCAGGTCTGGGTTGGACTAGCTAGCCTTTGAGGTCTCTTCCAACTCTGAGATTTTGCAACTCTTTGGAATGAAAGAAGCAGTTTTGAATGGCAACTGAAAATGTACAGAATCATAGAATGTCAGAACCCAAAAGGACCTCAGAAATCATCTATTTCAGTTCTTCCTCTTACAGGAGTGGAAACTGAGATATAAAGAGGTTCATTTGTCAAAGATGAGCCTGTTTTCATCTAATAAATAATTCTCTGCAGAGTAACGAAATTTGGAATTGTTTTCTAATGGTATTAAAAAGTAGAGAATGAATACTAATAAAATTGCCTTACCTGATTAAAAAAAAATAGATAAATAAATACGTAGATTTTTATCTTAAGAGTAAATAGTGAAATGAGCAGAAAGTGACACTATTTCTCATGACATCCATTTACCCATTTTTTAAATTATGTGAACAAGCTATCCCAGTGTCTTGTTTATCTTCCTGGTTTATCAAAGATTCCATGATTGGTTTTAAAAAGTAAAATTTTCTCCTCCCCAAACCTGCCTCCTGATTCTCATTTGGATGATGGCTGGACCCTGATGACTCTGTGCATTTAAGTATCACAACCCTCCCCCCACCCCCACAATTTGCCAAATTTCCTCCTTCTACTATTGCTCTCACAAAAGTAAACAACTTGGAATTTCAACAATACAAAAAAGGAGAATGAAGGAAAATCAAAAAGACTCTGAATGTTATTGAGATCTAACATTTAGGAAGGAGAGGGCAAGAGAAAAAAAAATTACAAGTCATTGAAGAAGTTAAAAAATCCAAACATAAACATAAACACACGTACGTGTAACCCCAGTTGATAGGAAATACTAACCTAATAATAAATCCAGAACCACAAAGCAAATCACTAAAAGGCAATAAGATTTGCAGAAAACATAAAATGGTACAGGCCAAGGTCACTGTAAGAATGTGACAAATGTTAAGAAAATATGAGAATTAGAGTTTGGATTCTTCCTTAACACTGCATTGTACTTTATTTATATTTCTCCTTTATACTTAATGATTATTTTGTATTAATGTCTTATGTCTCAACAAGTAACATAAATTGGGCAGAGATCCCATATTATTTATCTTTATGTTTCCTTCAGGACTTTACTTGGTGGTTTTCACACAGTAGTTACCAAGTAAGTATTTGTTATTGTTGTTTTGGAGGGGGGAAGGCAAGACAATTGGGGTTAAGTGACTTGCCCAAGGTCACATAGCTAGTTAAGTGTCAAGTGTCTGAGAAGGGATTTGAACTCAGGTCCTCCTGACTCCAGGGCGGGTACTCTATTCACTGCACCACCTAGCTGTCCCCATTTATTGTTATTTAGAGTAATATGTATAATGGGCATGATCACTTCTCATAATGCTTTAGATCAAAAGAGTATTCCTGCTTGAGAGAAATTTGCTGAATTGCATCTTCCATAATTCTTAGGCTGGCTGAAGCTGGTGATATAATTAGATAAGATTGATTGCTGGGGAGTTCTGGACACCGAGGAAGATTTAAGGAACTGGATGGCTAGAGGTGGTTACACAACGATGGTGCAGACAGATGTGAACATAGCAGGCAGTGGGGCTACTCCTAGAAAGGGAGAGTGAAAAGGACTGCAGGGAATGAGATTGTCATGATTGTTCCCAAACTCAGGAGTTGTAGCTGGATCCTAATGACTCAGAGTCAAGGTGGGAGGTTTTAGCCAAGTTTCAGCGTGTGCTAAAAGATGTCCAAGAAACTCCAATGCACAAACAAAGCCAATGCAACCAAGATTAGAAAGGAAGTAGAAAGGTGGGAAACAATTTTTACAGTGTTGCTGATAAAGACATCATTTCTAAAATATATAAAAAACTGAGTCAAATTTATAAGAATACAAATCATTCCCCAGTTGACAAATCATCAAAGGATATGAAGAAGCAGCTTTCAGATAAAGAAATTAAAGCTATCTATAGTCATATGACAAAATGCCCTAAATCACTATTAATTAGAGCTATATTAGGGCTATAAAACTGTGCATAACCTTTGATCCAGAAATACCACTATTAGGTCTGTATCCCAAAGAGATCATAAAAAAGGAAAAGGATCCACATATATAAAAATATTTATAGTAGCTCTTTTTGTGGTGGCAAAGAACTGGAAATTTGGGAGTGGCTGAACAAGTTGTGGTATATTAACGTAATGGAATACTGTTGTTCCATAAGAAATGATAAACAGGTGTATTTCAGAAAAACTTGGAAAGACTTGCAAAACTGACGCTGATTGAAGTGAGCAGAACTGGGAGAACACTACACAGTAACAGCAACATTTTGCAATGACCAACTTTGATAGACTCAGCTCTTCTCAGCAAAGCAAAGATCTAAAACAATTCCAAAAGACTCATGATGGAAAATGCTATCCACATCCAAGAAAAAGAATTATGGAGTCTGAATACTAAGCATACTATTTCCTCTTTTTTGTTGTTTTGTAATTTTTTTCTTTCTTGTGGTTTTTCCCTTTTGTTCTAATTCTTCTTTCACAACATGACTAATGTGTAAATAAATGTAATACAATTGTATATGTATAGCCTATCAGATTGGATGCCATTATGGAGAGAGGGGAGAGGAGAAGGGGAAAATTTAGAACTCAAAATCTTATAAAAGTTTATACTGAAAACTAAAAAGAAAGAAATTTCAAGGGGAAGAAGACACTGCACCCTAAGCACTTACTACCCAAGATGCCATTGGTCCTCTTCAAAACAGAAAGAAGAAGAATAAAACTGGGGTCATGAGTCTCCCATGAGGTCACAACTGAATGTGTCCTCCCACTATGCTAGGGAATTAGAGAGATTAAAGGGTAATTGAATTATAACTTCCTTATGGGTACTGGAGATTGTTCCCATTTGTGTATGGGTGAAGAGAATGCTGTTACTAAAATTCCTTTCCTTCTTTTATATTGTAATTCAGTGTTTTTGCCTTTTTGGTACCTTTTGTATGGTTGGCAGACCATGGAGAATGGATTGGAGAGGTGTTCAGCCTGTAGTGTATAGATTCATTGCTGCTAAGCCAAAACACACCACATGGGGAGAGAGAAAAGGAAGGGGAACAAGAGGTGATGCATTTGAATCATAGCCAAGAAAGAAAGCCTCAAACGAGTAAGGGTCAAGCAATAACTACTGACAGGTATAATTCAAACTGCTAGTAAACACCATATGATTTGGAATTACAGGTATTTAAAGACAAAATTAATGGCCTCCTATTCTTACTGCCTTCAAACTTATCTGGCAGAAGTCAATCTTATACAAAGGTAACCACTCCAGTCTACTTCTGACATTATTTTCACCACATCATACCATTGCTCAAACACCTACAGTGGCTTCCATTATCTGCGGATCAAAAATAGTTTCCTCTACCACATATTCAAAGTTCCCTACCTGTAGACCTCCTTGATCTTTCTAAACTCATCTCCCACTGACCCCTTTATACCTTTTGCCCACCTTAGAATTACTGCCTCTTTTCTCTCCATCACTCCATGTCCACTCCCCTCCATGACTTCAACCTCTCCCCACCGCAACCATTCATTCCTCCAAATTCTCAAACACTTGTATATTTATTTATTAAATGAGGAGTGGGCTTTCTCAAATTATGAAGCCAGTATCTCTTTTCCCATTTCCATTGGCACCTCAGGGCCCAGTATCTTCAGACCCTCTCTTCCCTTCCCATCCCACCCCAACTCAGGAAAGGATTCTATGATTACTTAAGGCTTAATGCTACCTCATCCTTGGGGATAGGATGCTGGATTTTTAACAGTGTTCTTAAGCGAAAAGAATAAATCTCTCACTGCAAAACTTCAATCATCCAATGAGTAAGGAAGAGAGATATTACAGGGGGAGGGGGCTTTCTCAACACTCCTGAAATCACTATGGCCATGCTAGTCAGCCTGTGTATGAGGCTGGTCCCGTTTATCCTTTTGAACTTATTCTACATTAGCCTTTTGTTTTTTTTTAACTAGACTTTCAAATGCCTGGGACAAGAACTATGTCTTCTTTCTCATTACCTCTGGGGCCTGGTACACAACAAATGCTTTTAGAATGAGGGGGGTTCTTTCTTGTTGTTTTCACGAAATTCTGTCACTACCTTTTGAAATCTTGTTCCCACAATGCAGGAACTGGAGATGAAACAGGTGCTGATGTTCAGACTTTGGAATGAATTAGATAGTGGAAAGAAATGTTATAAACCCATTAAGGGAAAGTGGAAAAGATTATACACACACCTATCTCCTCCTTTTCTTGCTCAAAATTCCCACATCTTTTCCTGTGATTAGACTGGCATAGTGAGTGATTTGTAATTGAGGCAGGTTCTTTTTTTTTCCAGGGGTGGAATAACTGACCTCTTTGAGATTACAAGTAATTACTCCTTTATGGCCTGATGTCAGTTATACTTTTCCTCCTTCTTCTCCCCTGCGGGTATTCAAACAACACACAATTTCTCCATAGAGAATAGCTGTTATGGGATCAGTGATCAGAGAACACATCATTGCTCTGAAGAAAATTATTCACTTAGCTCAAAAATACCACTATTAGGTCTGTATCCTAAAGAGATCATAAAAAAGGAGAAGGATTCACATATATAAAAATATTTATAGTAGCTCTTTTTGTGGTGGCAAAGAACTGGAAATTTGGGAGTGGCTGAACAAGTTGCGGTATATTAATGTAATGGAATACTGTTGTTCCATAAGAAATGATAAGCAGGTGTATTTCAGAAAAACTTGGAAAGACTTGCAAAACTGATGGGCCACTGCTTTGGGCCACTTACTGGAATACAGCTTTTTTCTATAGACTTCTCCTTTGTAAAGGTATTCACCCTAATGGGCTCTTTTATCTAAGTATTCACTTTTTAAGATACAATTCTACTTGTCCTATAGAAAGTAAGGGTAAGAGGATACTGAAATCCAAGTCAGCAAATTTAACACGCAATTACCAGATAGCTCCAGATAATAAGATTGAAGTCCCTGATATATATATCAAAAATTCTAGGACATAGCACTCAAAATATTGCTAGGTGCAACCTAGCAGTCTAACCCCCTCATTTTAACAGATAAGTAAACTAAGCCCCACAAATTTAATTCAGTCCAATAAACATTCACTAAGTGCTTCCTATGTAAAAGGTTGATTTGTCCAAGGTCACACAGGTGACAGGAAAGACTTGAACCCAGATCCTCTGACTTCCAAGGCCAGTGTTCATATTGCCTCTCCTACTTCTTGACTTCTGGTCAAGTAGAAGTAGAAGGTGAGGCAAGGGACAGAGTGACTCTAGGGCAGGAATACAAAACTAAGAAAATCATTTATGGACAATCAATGTCCTGTGAAATGTTTTTACATTGCTTGATAATCTCTAATCTTGGGGGAAAAGTGATCCCAAATCTCCCTAGGATTATACTAAATCATCAGGAATAAAATAATCTGTTTAATGGGTAGTTTTAATAAGTTCTGATAGCTAAAGATTTATGGTCTGACTTTTATGATAACGCCTTAATATATCTCTAATAGCCTCAATCCCTATCTTAGAACAGAGCTGTAATTATAAAAATACAAGATGGAATGAATGCATATGACAACACATGTACAATATAAATATAGATAGATTACATTCTCTATCAAAGAGAATGATCTTTGTACTTAGGACCAAGGAAAAAATTGCTAACAAGGAGCCGAAATCGGAGATAAGTATGAGTTCAAGTCAATGCATCCAGATAAACTATATCTCAGGGTGCTGAAAGAACTGAACAATATGGTTGCTGAGCCATAGTTAGTCATCTTTGAAAGACCATAATGAATGGAAAAATACCCCAGAGTTGGAGAAAAAATACTCCAGTGTTTTCTTTTCTTCTTTTTAATGACTGAAAATGGAACCTACAAACTACAGGCCAGAGAGCTTGACTGACACCAAAAAAAAAAAAAGTCAAAGAGATGGCTACTAATGAAAATTTTCACAGAATCCAAGAGCGCTGTTGGATGAGGCCATAGAAGGCACACTTGCCAAACATGAAGCTGACACAAATCTAGGCAGCATAGTAATTATCACAAAGAACCAGTCTTGCTTTATATACACAAGTTAAACCATACTACTTCATTTCCTTTTTTTTTTTTTTTTGGAGGGGGGAAGGCAGGGCAATTGAGGTTAAGTGACTTGCCCAAGGTCACACAGTTAGTAAGCGTTAAGTGTCTGAGGTCAAATTTGAACTCAGTCCTCCTGACTCCAGGATTGGTGCTCTATTGTGCTCTATTCATTGTGCCACCTAGCTGACCCCCATTTCCTCTTTTTTTTTAATGGGATTACTTGTCCGGTAGATCACAGGAAGGCTTTGGTTGTAGTTTACCCAGATTTTAGCAGAGTATTTGAGACAATTTCTCTTGTTATTCTTGTAGACAAGATGGAGAGGTATGATTTAGATGAAAGTACAGTTAGACATTATTCAGAGCTTGTTGAATGCCTGGACAGGAAACGTAAGAGTAATAAGAGCTAACATTTACATAGCACCTACTGTGTGCTGGGCACTGTGCCAAGTGCTTTACAAACAGACTTTACTCCAATGAAATGTCATATTGGAATGATATCTTATAGAGTGACCCAGGTAACTGAGTTTGTTTCTGTACTATTTAATATTTTTTATCAGTAGCTTGGAGGAAGATATAGGAGGCATGCTCACCAAACACAGAGATGACACAATGTTGTGCAGAATGGCGAACACGCTGGATGACAGAAATCCAAAAATATCTTTGCATTGGGCAAATCTAATTAGGTAACATTTATTAAGGAAAAATGAAGCCTCGGGTTTTTTTTTTAATCCATGATAAAAGTAGAAGATGGGGTCGGGAGCTGCCAACACAGTAATCATTAGCTGTAAGATATCGTAATCAAAAAAGTGAATACATTAGCTACGTTAAGGGAAGCACAGTGGCCAAGACTAGAGTGAGGCTAGTCCCATGATATCTTGCTCTGCTCTGGTCAGGCCACAACTGGAGAATTATGTTCAATTCTGGGTGCCATATTTTAAGAAGGGTCTGGATAAGGTGGACAATGTCCTAAGGAACTTGATTAGGAACGACAAGGGCCTCTCAAGACCAAACAACATGAAGAGTAGTTGCGCTGGGAATATTAATCAAAACTAATAACCATTTATTAGGGATGTGATTATAAAGGGTGTTTTTGTTCAGGTATGATTTGGACTGAATAGCCTCTATCATCTTTTCCTACTCTGAGCTTCTGTGATTCTTTGATATCAATGCTGGATATCAACAGTAGAATATTAATTAGGAAAATCGTTTAGACAATTTTTTTTAAAAGACAGGCCTTTGTAGCAACAGGATTAGCAGCTGTACTTTCCAACTTCAAGACAAAAATCAATCGCCATCTGGAAATACAAATACAACACAGATCAGACTGGCGAAGGTGAGCACAGACGAAAATGGCCAATCTGGGAAGGGCTATGGAAAGAAAGACGTGCTATTACACTGAAGGTAGAGTTGTAAATTGGTCTGAAAGTCCTTTAAGACAATTTGCAATTATACTAAAGTCACCAAACTGTACATAAGCTTGGACTCAGTGAAACTGAAACCGAATGGAATTAATCCAAGGAGGTCAAAGTCAGAGTTAAAAGTCTCACAGATTAAAAAAAAAAAATTACAGCAGCACTTTTTGTAGAAGCAAAGAACTAAGAGGAATACAGGCGTTCACTGACTAGGGAAAGGCTAAACAAAACTCTGCTATATGAAGGTAATGGAATAATATTGTTTCAGAAGGAAGGACAAATATGAAAAGTTCAAAGCAAACTGGGAAGACTTGTATGAATTGATGCTGAGTTAAATAGAACTAGGAGGGCAATGTACATACAACAATTGTAATAATTTAAAGGAATGCTAAGTGAGAAGAGCAGAACCAGGAGAAACTCGTACACAGTTACAGACACAATGTATGTGTGACGACCAACTTTGATAAACTGGACTCTTCTAAGCAACCCAAGGTTATAAGACAACTCTAAAAGACTCAGGATGGAAGATGTCTACATTCAGAGAAAGATCTAGAAAGAACAGAGTTTAAATGGAGACTGAAGCAAACTACATGCTCTCTTT
>CM053591.1:160603024-160619507 GCA_028646515.1 Pseudochirops corinnae | reverse complement strand
TGGCTGCGCTCTCCTCCTCCCTCTCTCTCCCATGATCTTTCTTTTCCCCAAAGAAGGAATCTAGGTTTTGGGAGCTGTTCTTACTTAGCTTCTTATGCTTACTCTTACTCATGGTTGTTCAGACCGTGATTTTATTTTATTTTTTTAATCTCTATGGGGCTCTGCTTGTAGAAGGGAAAGCTCTGTCCCAAATCGCTGGGGTCCTCCCGGCTGCCGTAGACTTCCGGCTAACTGAATAATGAAGACTCCAAGACTGAGGCCCAAGACAGCGATCCGGATCCAGGCCGCTCAACTCGAGAGCCCTGGCCTGAAAACAATCGCTCAGTCTCCCTGCTTTCTGCAGGCCACAGGCGGGGAGCTACAACACAGAGGCGGGTGCAAAACTTCTGCCTTTCGATTTTCCGCTCTGGAGACCTTTCGGTGGGACGCTTATCTCCCCCTTTCACAATCCCCACTTGTAGCTGGTGCTAATCCGCAGCTGGTGCTAATCCTCCCCTCACCTGAAAGGCTCTTCTGCCGCCCCCAGGGCGCAGCTGCGGCTTCAGGCCAGGCTGGCTTCGGTTAGAAGTGCTGATATGGTTCCTTGTAGCTGAGCTGACTTTAGTGGGAAGTATCCTTGTGTATGTTTTGGAGTTGTAGGATTGGTTTAGAGTCCTATTTTATGGGTATTTTGGGGTGGCTATGTGAGAGCTGCGATATGTTGCTGCTGCTACGCCACCATCTTGGCTCCGCCCCACTCCCCACCCCCCACCCCCCTTTCTAAAGTCTTACAAAGTCTTACAAAGTTGCCTGGGGTGCTGAGAACAGGCGCCAGTATCACATAGCCAGAATGGATGAAAGACACAGCACTTGTATCAGTACAAAATCATTTAGAACCACGAAGGTGGTCATCAAGTTGGGTAATACCATTTTTAATTTAAAAAAACAATGAGATGTATCTTTGAAATAATGGGAGTGAATTTTTCCCCTGAGGCATTTGATAGCCCACATCTGAGAGTCAATGGTGATGTGCTAACATAGATTAGATATTATTGTCTTCCTCATGTAATAACAATAATAGTTAATAATAGTCAGCATTATACAATGATAACTCATTTGATCCTTACAATTATCCTATGGGATAGATCCTATTATCATTCCCATTTCAGAGGAAACTGAAGCCTAGAGGAGTTGTTAAGTGATTTGCCAATGGTCACACAGCTGGGGATGTCTGAGGCAGGATTTAAACTCATGTCTTTGTGACTCAAAGTCCTCGCTCTAACCGCTGTGACACTCAGCTGCCTAGGGCCCTGATCTACCCCTCTGAACACAGTGATGCTGGCAATTGAACTGCGGCATTCTTTAATTAAAATAATGAAGAATTCTGTTTGCTGCTTTCATCTTGGTTACTGGGAAATTATTTTCCAAGAAATGTTCTTGAGTGACATTTTTTTTCTAAGCCAGATTGTACAGGAAAAATTAAGCTACTTTAAATTATGCAAATGTAGGCTTTTCTATTCACATTTAAGTTCTTCTGCCAATCTGTTGCTTACACTTCCTGTGTATTTTCAATTATCTGAGATATTTTGTTATCTTGTTATCCTTATTACTATCATTACCAGTCTTAGAAAACTTAGTTCTGAATCTTTGATTAATATTTACTGGCTTCTTCAAGTTTTAGTCTTAACTTTTAGTTTTTCATGCCAAAATGGTCTTTGTGAGTAACTGCATCTTTAAAAACTCATTGCTCAGTTTCTCTTGAATGTAATAAACTGATTCCTCAATCCAGATTAGGACATTTTGCTTGCCTTGGAATCTGAAAAGAATTCTTCACTGTGGATTACTTGTAAATTTGCATATTGAGTCATCTAATTTAGTGTTCTCAAGCATTATGAGAGATTGGATTTCTTGATCCCTTTTAGATGGGGCTCAAATCTCAACCTTGAATATCTTCTGGGAAGGTGATTCCTTGGCTACCCTGGCAACTTGCTTGGTGACCTCATTGCTTGAGGATATAAAGTTCATCCCACTTTGCCATAAAATCTCGATAAGGACATGTATATTCTAGCTCTGTCTTGGTAGCTTTTCTTTCTTATCCTTTTGTTCTTTACTAACATGAATAATTAATGTCTAGTTCCCTCATTTTTTTTCTTTTCGCATTTTAAGGTCACTCATCAAGGGTATTATAATTTACTGTGAAATACGTGTTAATTGTAATTGTGATTATCTCCACCCTGACCTGGAATAATTATCATCTTTAAGAAAGAATATAAAATCTTTACTGTATCCATCCTGAGCATTGTTAGCCTCATACTAAATGAAATCAAAATACCGGGAAAAGAAGGGGGATAGAAGATATGTTTAGCCATTGGCTTTTCTTTTAAATTGCTTGAAGTAAAATAAAAATTTCCAATAACTAGACAATCATGTAGTTTCACACTATCTCTCAATTTAGCTTGTCAAAGTCCCTTTAGGCTTAGCCTGAGGATAGAGCCCCCATAGAGGAGTTAGATTTAATCCCATCCTAGTTTGGGAATCACTTCTTGACTGATCCTTATAATCAATTAAATTCTCTGGGGGTACAAAGATGAAAAAGTGATATAACCCCTGCAGGAGGAATGGATGATCAGTTCTTCCTGGCAATGTGCTCACCAAGTGGCCTCTACTCTGGCTGATAATTAATTATCAAACTTATATATATATATATATATATATATATATATATATATATATATATACACACACACACATACACACATACATATATACATATATATAAACAAATATATATATATATATATGTATAATTTTTTTTGGAGGGGGGAAGGCAAGACAATTGGGGTTAAGTGACTTGCCCAGGGTCACATAGCTAGTAAGTGTTAAGTGTCTGAGGCCGTATTTGAACTCAGGTCTTCCGGATTCCAGGACCGGTACTCTATTCACTGCACCACCTAGCTGTCCCCAAACATAATTATTAAGTCCTTACTATATAAGGATTTACTAAGTGCTAGGGACACAAAGAAAGGCAAAAACAGTTCTCGCCCTCAAAGAGCTCCCATTCTAATGGGAGAGACAAACAAATTGTATATACAAGATATAAACAGCATAAAATGGAAGGTAATATCAGAGTGCAGTGGATGTTGTTCAGTAGTATCTGACTCTTCATGACTCCATTTGGGGTTTTCTTGGCAAAGATACTGGAGTGGTTTGCTGTTTCCTTCTGCACCTCATTTTACAGATGAGGAAACTGAGGCAAACAGGGTTAAATGACTTGCCCAGGGTCACACAGTTAGTAAGTGTCTGAGGCTAGATTTTTGTCTTCCTGATTGGGAATTCTATCCACCTAGCCCCCCCCTAAAAGTGGGGTAGATACTAGGAATGATCTCCTTCAGAAGGTTAGATTTTCTTCTTCAGGGAAGTCATCATCCCTGATTGGAACCTTGGATCTTCCTCTAAGATCTTGAGCTCTTTTTGCTTCATCTTGCCTAAAAACAGGCATCCACACCACTCCTAGGTCATCTCCACACTGGCAGCCTTCTCCCCAAAGCTGCCTCCTTATTCCTGCTTCCTTTATGCTTTGTCTTGCTCAGACAGTAGACTCCTTGAGAGCAGGGACTCACTTCTATTTGTATGCCCAGTACTTAGCACAGTGACTAGCCCTTAATAAATGCTATATTTATCTATCTACTTGTATAATAAGGAAAAAGGTTGTTGAGATTTAGTCTGTAAGTGAAGAAGGGAGACTCAAAGTGAGGTCTGAGGTGTTTTGATTTTGGGCAACTATGAGGATAGTTGTACTATTGATAGAAATGAGAAAGCTAGGAGGAGGTGAGCCTAGGAAGGTTTGTGAAGGAGAGAAGGCCCTTGTGTTCCTGCAAGGCCTTATTATATTATGCCTCTCATTGTAGATTCCTACTTAGCCTTCATCTCAAGAACAAACTGTGACACATCTATTCCAAAGGCTCTTCCCTCTTCTTCACTCCACCCATAATCACTCCACCCCTAATGCAAAGGCTAGCCTTTCAACACTCAGCCTATAGGAGTAGCCACATAATTTCCTATAAAAATAGCACTTTTTTGAGTATGTGTGTTCCACTTTTTAAAAACCTCCTCCAAGTGCCACGCTACATTATGCCTTTCCTCACTTTGCTCCAAACTCTGCTCCCTTTTGCTATAAAGTAGGAGAGAGGAAAAGAGTGCTTAAATAGAATAAACAGGCAGCTGAGCTCCCCAACACCAAAATACCTGATAGTTAATGATGTAATGAAAATGAGCCTGTGGCAGAAATTCCATAAGTGCACCTTGAATTTAACTGAAATTCATTTTCACTAACCAAGGACTGAAATCCTATAGTTTGCATGAAGCCTATGCAAACTATAGCTCTGCCGTAGATTTCATTAATCTGGATGTTTTAAGGAATTGGCTCATATTTGGATTTGAGGATTTTCTAAATAGAGAGAAGGGAAATTCGGTATGTTACATCTGTTTGACCTTGGCCCTGTATAGGTGTGGTTACAACCTGAAAGCCACTGAAAAACAACTGAAAGCAAAGGACTCACTGTGCAGACTGGTGGTGGTTTAAAGCCTTACTAATGGGCAGGTGAATTTTAAAGTAGAGCCTGAGGCCAAATTAGAAAACTGACTCTGAGGAGCAAGATTCTTAGAAACTTAATACAATTCAAAAGATTCCCTCACATCACCCTGAGAGTTTTGTGTTTGACCCCCCAAGTGGAGGGGGAGAAGGGGACAGTATGTCAAGGCTGAAAATAACTAAACAAAGCCTGACATTTTCATCCATCAGTGTTTTGCCAAGAGATGTGAATGAACCAGAGAAGGAGTGGAAGAAAAAATGCCTAATTGTTAGTGAATTTAAGTCTCATGTGTTTAGTAAGAAAATGTTTGGGCACAGAGCCACCTAGTCCAGGCTCCTCCTTTTACAAGATGAGAAAGCTGTAATATTAATGGGATATAAGATCTTCCCCAGACATTAATAAGCCTCACATGGAGCCCATTAAGGGAAGTTTGTTTGCTTACAGGAAGGCTTTCACACCTTTTGTTAATTTCTAATTAGGCACTCAATCAGGAGGGTTGTGATGCCCTCTGGCTCTAAAAAATATATATATGTGTATATATATATATACATAAATAATTGAGGTTTGCATTTGGCTTTGGGGCTTATTCATTAGAAGAGTGTTCTTGTGTTTTGACCAAAGGAGCTTCTGTCTGGGTAGCCTTAAGGAGCCCAAGGCTTTGAAAAACCCAGATATTGGTTCTTTTGTCTCTGGTGACTAGTATGTATTGCCTTAGTCAGATAGTTGGATCTGTCTGTTGATCTGTGCTAATTTCTCAGACAGTTAGAAGCCCTGTCTGTTGGTCTTTATTTCTCTGCTTGTATTTTCTCTATTTTCTTTGTTTGGATTTTCTCTGAATTTCAGAGTGCTGATTTTTCCCCTGACCTAATGAATGTAATTTGAAAAGATTGTTAACTCCTTGAGCAGCTATCTTTCCTAGTAAAGCAGATCTAAGCACCATCCTAGCAGCCATCCTGGATATGCCAATGTGGTTGCTGCTAAAAAATCCTGGTTGTTGCTGTTCAACTATTTCTCTTTGTGTCACTGTGGACCATACTGTCCATGGGATTTTCTTGGCAAAGGTACTCTATAGTTGACCATTTTCTTTTCCAGAGGATAAAACGAAACAGGTTAAGTGACTTGCCCAAGATCATACAGCTATTAAGGTTCTGATGTCAGATCTTCCTGACTCCAGACACTGTGCTCTATTCACTAAGCCACCTAGCTGCCTCCTTTACAAACAGAGATTAAATGACTTTCCAAGGGTCATACAGCTCGTAATTGTCTGAAGTCAGATTTGAACTTGGGTCTTTCTGACTCCAGATCCAGTGCTGAATCCACTGTGCCAGCTAGCTGGCCTCTGAGGGAGCCCAGAGAGGTTTGTAAACCCTCAAGTGCTCTATAAATGAAGTTTTTTCTTTGCCTTCTTCTCTTCTATCTTGTCCCTCTTCCCTGTTCTTTTTCCTCTTTATCTTATTTGTTCCAGATTACATAGTAATCAACTGAAGCCAGAGCCCAGATCTCCTGATTCCTAGTTACCTGTTTTCATTACCACTGTGATTTATTAGATTTGAGTTATCAATGTATATAAGTCTTTGGGCTCTCAGGTTGATGGTGTGTGTGTGTGTGTGTGTGTGTGTGTGTGTGTGTGTGTGTGTTTATGGATGTATATTAATATAGTTTTCAGAATTGAAAAGGGCACAATTTGCTTTTTTTGTGTGTGGAAGCCATCGGGGTTGAGTGACTTGCCCAAGGTCACACAGTTAGTAAGTGTCAGAGGCTGGATTTGATCTCAGGTCGTCCTGTCTCCAGGGTTGGTGTTCTATTTAGCTGACCCAAACAGTATTTACCCTGGTTGAGTGATAGGACATATGAGGGCAGAAAGCCCAGGCTTTGGTCCCAGCTATGCTGCTAATTTCCTGAGTGGCCTTAAGTCATTTAAACCTTTCTGCTGCTTAATTTTCAATCTGTAAAATGGAGGGTTTGGATTTAATGATTTCTGGCACCTCTTTCAGCTTTGTGTCTTCCTTCTCTTGGTTATCCCCGCTTTATCCTGATGTCTTGTTTACACAGTGTTTACCTATCATCTCTCCCTTAGATTGTGATCTTGGTAAGAGCAAGGCTGTTGGTTTTGCTTAGCTTAGCATGGTTCTTTGAACAGAACACGGGCTTGGTAAAATTCTGTTGACTGATATTTTGATGATTCATTGGGCATCTCTTGGAGCCTGAATAAAATCATAATATTTGACAGACTCTGTTTGATTTCTCCTGATCCTATTATTCCTAAGCCTTGAACATTAGTATACTTCACAGAGGGTTGTGGAGAAGGATTGGCCCTTGCAGCTTTTATAATTATGCAAAGCGTCCCATAGTTTCAATATCTAAAACACACTAACCTGTCTGAGCTTTGAGCAAATTAACATGACTTTTTTTTTTTCTTGCCCAGTGGCATACTTTACCCTTTGGTTTCAAGTTCAGAGTTTAAATTCCAACAATGAAGCAGTTCAAGTGAGATCCAATCCTGAGTGAGCTGTACATGAACTAAACGCAGTCTCACTTTTAATCCTGTAAATCAGTTACATGAATGATGGGAACTTAACTAGTAGTTAAGAAAAAAGACCATAAACTTCATCTGGTGCTTGGCCATGCCATAGTGTCAATGTAAATCCAGACAATCCTTTTTTGTTGGTTAGTCATGAATTTTAAACAAGTAATTTGGTTTTAGAGGTAATTCCAATACTTGGGTAATTAACTTAATGTCCACTAACTCTACTGAAATATTTTCCTTTATCCCTGGAAGGGTATGAGAACTAGGGCAAAGCAAGACTAGAATCATATAATCTCAGATTTGGGAGGGACTTCAGTCAGGAATCTCCTCAAATATACTGGACAAGTGGTTGTCACTAGTTTAAAGCTCTTCTTGAGAGGGAATCCCTCTATCTTCCAAGGCAGCCTATTTTACTTAATGGATAGTTTTGATTTTAGGAAGTGTTTCCTTACTTTAGTACTAAAACCTTCAGTGTATCTGTGATTTCCTTGCATCAGGTCTAAATGTGTGTTTTTCATAATTTGGCCCCGATCTCCCCCATTCACTTTAGCCCTTTGGGGCCAAGCAGATCAAGCCTACTCCCTCTTCCAGGTGAAACTCCTTTAAATACTTGAAGACATCTATCACCTCCACCTGTCTTTCTTTCTCTAAGCCAAACAGGTGCAGTTCCTTCAATGGATCCTCTTAGGGAAATCTTGAGGTCCTTCATCTGGATGCCCTCCTCTAGACACTCCACAGCTTAACTGTTGGTCTTTCTAAAATATGATCCTGTGGACTGAATTAAATTATTTCAGATGTGGTATGATAAGAACAAAGGGCAGTAGGATTATTACCTTTCTAGTATCTACCTTTCAGGAGGTGGCACAGCGAATAGAGCACCAGCCCTGGAGTCAGGAGGACCTGAGTTCAAAACTGATCTCAGATACTTGACACTTAATTAGTTGTGTGACCTTGGGCAAGTCACTTAACCCCAATTGCCTTGCCTTCCCCCCTCCAAAGAAAGAAAGGAAGGAAGGATTATTACCTTCCTAGTCGGTGACACCAAGGTTGTCTTAATTCAGCCCAAGTTTAGACTGACTTTCTTGCCTACCAAGTAACACTTGTGACTTCATGAGCTTGTAGCTACTAAAAGCTGCACTAAAGACCTTTTCTGTGTAATTATGCCTTCACCATCTTCTACTTGTGAAAATATCTATTTGAACTCCATTAAATATCATCTTTTAGGTTGTTTTAGCCTGTCAGATAATTTTGGGTACTGACTGCCAACAAGTATCCCTGCTTGTAAGGCAACTGGTGGCCTGGAGTCAGGAAGTCCTGTGCTCAAATCTGGCCTCAGACATTTACTGGCTCTGTGACCCTGAGCCTCTGTTTGCCTCAGTTTCCTCATCTGTAAAATAGGGGTAATACCAGCAGCTAATTCATAGGTGGGTAGTGAGGAGAGAGAAGCAAGGAAGCTAATATTTGGTTAAAAAAGAAAAGTAAAGCACTTAGCATGGTATCCAGTACAAAGTAGGTGCTTTCTAAATGTTTAGCCCCTTTACTCACGTTTACCCAGAATTTAATAAGCATACTATCTGTGCCTTTTATCAAAGTCATAGGCAAAGCTGCTAAAGAATATTGGGGCAAGCATAAATCCCTGGGGAGCTTTACTGACACTTTCCTACCTGATATTAGACCATCAATGATTACTCTTTGGGGCTGAATTCACCTGTTGTACTGTTGTCTAGTTCAGGGCTTCTTAACCTTTTTCCACTCTTCACCCCTTTTTGCCCAAGAAATTTTGATGAGACCCCAGGTATATAGGTCTATAAAATAGGTATACTATCAAGCATTTGCTGACAATAAATCATGAAGAAGTTTATTTTAAAACACTTCTTTGGTGTGTGTGTGTGTGTGTGTGTGTGTGTGTGTGTGTGTGTGTGTGTATGTGTGTGTGTGTGTGTGTGTGTATGTATTATTTTACCATTCATTAAAGACAAAAGCACATCTGCATACTAATGAGATGGAAATGCTTGTTTATTTTACCTTTTGCTATAAATCCAACATTCTTACTCATCATTGCTCCAGCACGTCTGTTCAGACTCCAACATAATTTTTCCACTGTAAATCTTCATTTGTGAAAAATTCATTGACTTTAAGACATATATCTTCCCTTCTTGTGTGTCCTTCCAAAGGACAACAGGACAATGATTTCTCACGTATGGTTCCTTCATAAACATATCTTACATAAAGTAATACCTGTGCCATGTTAGAAATACCAATTGTTTCATCTAACTGAATTACAAACTTTGGACTGCACTGGCAATAAGATGCTGGAACTGGTCATTAACAATTTCAGAAATTCTTTTGGAACCAGTATCATTTGATAAAGGAATTTTATGAATTTCATCTCCATACTTTTTCCCATGAACTATTTCTGACATTTTAATAGCAGGAGATAACAACATCTTCTATCACACAGGAGTTTTTAGTTTTTGCAATTAAATAAGAAGTTTTGTAAGATGCAAATAAATACTTTTTGTTGACAGTAACACATTTCTCAAAACATTGTTTTTCTTTATTTGAAGATTTTTAAAGTGGTTCAGAAATATTCTTTTGGTTAATTGTAGTATGCTGCATGCTTCGTATTAAGATGTTTTAATTTGATTGGTTTCATGCTCTCCACAGCCAAAACTTCATTCCAAATTAAACAAATATGGTTTTGCTTTTTTTCCCAGTGATCACTCATAGGTTACAACCCTTCTATATAACCAAACTATTGTACAATGTGAAAGTATTTGCAGATCCTCTACATGATTGCACGCCACCATGGGGGAGGGGGGAAGGGAGGGGAGAAAATCTGAAACTTAAGGGATTGTGGAACCGAATCTTGTAAATTAAAAGTAAATAAGTAAATAAAAAAAAATTAAAAAAAAAAAAGAAGTCAGAGGGAGGAATAGTTTTGATACTTCCCCAAATATATGCCCCAGGCTGTCTGTTTTCTTTTATAACAATCTGCCAATTCACTAGAAATCATGCTATGTGTATAGATAGATCTTTGGTTACAGTAAAATGTGGAAGAAAAGGTCAAAGGCTGTTGTGTTTCTAGTTTGAATAGGCTGCTTATTTAAATGAATTATTCTTGGCTTGAAATAGTGTATCAGTATTTAAAATTCTAGCAAATAAATGGCATTGCATATAAAAAAAAAACAATAAATTAAACAAATAGGTTTTTCCGCACCCCTATCATTATTAGAAGTAAATCCATATTGCAAAAGTGATTTGACATATTTTCTTTTTCTTGTCAATTTTGGTGCACTAACGTCTGGTAGTGAAGATTTTGCTTCATTGTCATCAGTATTTTTACCTCTTCTGCCTAAATTTTGCCACTTATCCATAACCAAAAAATATTTTTATCCAGAAATATAAATAAATATTGCTCATAATTTCTCAAAGAAATACTAGTTTTAGTTTATGAGATTACCTTTGTGCTTAATTTTAAAAAATTATGTTCGCACATATACATATAGTGATGGTGTTACAGAAATATTATGAAAAGACTTTTGTCTTTATTTGCTGCAATTAAGCACTTACATTTCTATAAAAAAGATGACAGCAATTTTAAAAGTCCAACATTCTAGCACAATGCAGTCCAAAGATATACTAATTTAATGCTAAAGAATGATGGTAGGAAAATATTAAAAGTCTTTATTTTCCATAATTAAACTATTATGTTTCTCTAAGAGCAGAAAACTTTGTATATACAGTAAAAAAAAAATACTGCAATTCATAACATACAATAGTCTTGAATTTTAGCTGAGGTGTTTTCTAGCAGCATTCGTTGGTGTTGCATGTGTGATGACATGCATGGCACAAAGTATGCAAGTTGGGTGGTCAGAACCAAGGCTCTAGTGAAGTTATGAGATGCACCATGGGCAAGTACTGCCAGAAGCACCATGGATTCATTACATGTTTGATTTTGAATTAATTTTTGTAGTTGTGTATTCAGAAACCTCTTACCATTGCCAAAATTTTCATGACCTGCACATTCAGTTATGCCACCCCATATCAGGTTACAACTCACAGTTGAAGAAGTGCTGGTCTAGTTCACCATTTTCTTTCTTCTCCACAAAAATGGGATGAAATCCTTTCTTAGCTGCTTTACTAAAGTTCAGGTATTCATAGCAAATTCTTGATCTACCAATCTAGTAATTCTCTCAGAAGGATTGACTCAGAAGAGTCAATCAAGAAGTCAATAAATATTTATTAAGTGGCTGTTATGTGCCTGGCACTGTGCTAAGCCTCAGATGGAAAGAAAGGTAAAAGACAGTCCCTGCCGTCTTCAGATCTAATGTAGGGAGGCAATGTACAAATAACCGTGTGCAAACTGAACACAGGGTAAATTGAAAGGAATTGTCAGAGGCATTATAATGAAGACGGGATCTTAGCTGAGACTTGAAGGAATTCGGGGAAGCCAGGAGGCCATGCAAGGGCTCTCTGGAGTCATTGCTTCCTTTCCTAGGTATTAACTGACTAGCCTTTAAGGCAGTGGTTCTCAACCTTCCTAATGCCATGACCCTTTAATACTTGTATATGGGCATATCTACATGTGGGCCAACCTGCCTGGAGACGGATAGAGGAGGGGTGTCTCGATTCCTAAGACCATTGGAAATATGTGTTTTCCAATGGTCGTAGGTGACTCCGTTCGACCCCCAAAGGGGTCGCGACCCACAGGTTGAGAACTGCTGCTTTAAGGAAACATCCTAGGATTTTGCCTAAAATTGAAGTTAGGCTTACTGGTTCATAGTTTATAGACCTTATTTACTGTCATTTTTTGAAAATTAGGACATTTTGCCTTCTCCAATTATGTGAAAGCTTCCCATTTTCCTCAGTCTTTCAAAAATCAAAATCAATGGCCTAGCAAGCACACCTGGCAGTTCTTTCAATCAATACAAACATTGATTAAGCACCTTTCAGTAGCTGTTCATATGTAGGACTGGTCTACTTGAATTCTAAAGGACAGTTAAGTGTTCTCTTACTATTCCCCTATGTATCATAAGTGTAAATTCTCTAATAGCTTTTATTTTTGGTTATTGTTCTGTCACTAACAGTTGAAAGACGCTTCTTTCTGGCAAAGAAAACAGAAGCAAAATAAAAATGGAATAGCTCTGAGTTTTCTCTGTCTATAGTTATTATTTTCCAGTTCACTTTGGCAATAATTTTATCCCTTCTCTGATCCTTCTCTTTTGCCCAGTATGGATATAATCCCTGGTTGCTAAAGCCTCTCCTGAGCCATTGGTCCCTGGTGTTTTCCACTTGTAGTTTCTCTTGGATCTTTTAGGTAATAGAAAGAAAAAATTACCTTGGGTCATTTTAATGTCCCACTATGAGAAGAGCATGTAAAGAATTATCATGTTTGACTGAAAAAGATGCTAGATGCAGGAGACCAAGGAGAGAAGAAGATAGAGACAGATGGTTTTCAGGGTGCATTCAGTCCGTAGATGTTCTTTCGGTTTGACAGAACAAAACCATGTCCCTACTCCTAACTCTGGTAGGGATACCAGGGAAAAGATGTCAAGATGGCACCTGACCCCTTGTTCCTACAACCTATCAAAGAAGGAATTGAACCATAGGTGTTGCTTTTCAGAGAATGAAGGTGATCATTAGGCCCCTTTGCTAACAGGGAAGTTGCAATTTAGTAAGTCACTTCTTTCTGTCATTCTTTCTTTGGATTATAAGAACAAGCCATGCTTGACAAAAAGCCTTTGAGGTGAGCTTGTCTCAGGACTCAGAGCCAGAGAGAGCAAAAAATGAGAAAGGTATTAAATTGGAAAATTCAGATGATCCAAAGTAGCTGTGGTTTACTCAAGCAAGAAAGAGTTTTGATGTTATATTTTTTCTTTCAGTTTCCTTCAGTAAATCAATATGTGAGCGAATAATCCTTTTAGGTAACAGGAAGCTGGGAGGACATTAAAATCCTTTGGGAATAGAGGCAACTGATTACATTATGGTGAGATTAAATTATACCGTTAGATAAGAATGTAGGAAGAGCTAAGAGGAGGCAGGGACCAGGCAGAGCCTGTTCCTGAATAAAAGAGATACTAAAAGTGACTCAGGACTGGAGGATACCATGGACTGACTGTTCTTACCTGTAGTAACTTGAGCTGGTAGCTCTGGACTTTGAGGTCCATCTGGTTGCTAAGCTATATATTAGTTGGGTAGCCCCAGCAAGCCACTTAGTGCCAGTACAAAATAAGTGCTCCTTTGAGTGATATTTCGGTTCTTCTTATATGAAGAAATATGTTCTTATATTAAGGTGAATTATAATAAGGGATATCTGAAGTAAATCTTTTAAGTCTATAGGTTTAGGCAGTAAAAGTTTTAATTCAGATCCTTGTGCAGATTTTTCACATTTTAGTATCATTTTGTGGATGTCATAGGAGCAAGCCAAGAATTGATTTAATGATTCTCTTTAAATAACTTGGTTAAGGAAGCAATAAACTAATAACATTTGAGGATTTACCGTGTTAAGAACTGTTGGGAATATAGAAGAAACATTTTTACTTCATTATAGTTCTTACCCTCAAGGGTTTACATTCTAGTTGAGGAGACAAAATTAACATGGGAAAAAATAATACAAGATAAAGTATGATTAAATGCTAAATTGTTGGATCCAGATAGTAGCGTTATATGATTATTTAGAGAAATGGGAAGTCCATAAGGAGGGTCAAGAAGGGCTTCATGGGGGAGATGGGACTTTAGCTGGACCTGGGAGAGAGAGAGAGAAAAGAGGACTGAATCACAGCGCTTGAGAGTTGAAAGGTACCTTAGCAGCTGTATAGTTGAACTCATGCCATTATAGTCATGTGGTCAAAGACAGAGGGAAGATAAGATAGATAAGGTGGGGAACCTGTAGCCTTGAGGTCACATGTGACCCTCTAGCTCCTCAAGTGTAGCCCTTTGACTGAATCCAAACTTCACAGAATAAATCCTTTCATTAGGGGGATTTGTTCTGTGAAGTTTGGATTCAATCAAAGGACTGCACTTAAGGACTTAGAGGGCCACATGTGAGCTTGAGGCTGCAGATTCCCCGCCCCTGAGATAGACTCATAGTTACAACAATATTTACAGTATCACTTGTTATTGTAGCAAAATACTAGAAACATAGTGAATGCTCATTAATTGGGGGATGGCTGAACAAATCGTAGTACATGAATGTAGTGAATGGATGAGAAAGTAATGAATGAATGAATGAAGTGCTTATGATGTGAAAAGCACTTGGAGGAAAGTGAGATAATTCCTTTTCTCAAGGCGTTCACATTCTAGCGGGGAAAATACATATAAAATGATTCAACAGTGAGGCAGATGACAATTCAGGGTGGGGAGGGCACATGTATTAAGACACAGCAGTCTGGATAACAATCCAGTTTGGCTTGAGTGTAGACAGGAGATAACACTGACATACAAGCATCTTCTTTAGTGGTCATTTGATGATTTGATCAGTAAAACCACGTCCATTTCTGATATCAAACTGTTTGATGTGTCGAGGACTTCAGTGGTGAGAACTTTCTTTTCTGGGTCTTTGGGAACTTTAGCTATAGAAGAGGAAGGCATTACTACAACACTACACAAAGGTAGTTTCCAGGGCTGTTTCCACTGGGGTTGCTCTCTCTCTCTCTGACAAATGGTAAGACTGGACTAAAGGCAGGACTGCTGTCTTGAGGCATTCTTAACGATCTTGGGTGGGAGATCGTGTGCAACCACTCCAATCAGGGCCTGGTGGAGGTGGAAGGAAGGGAATGATTGTAGTAGGAGGAGTCTCCCCTGCTTTGATTATAACTTTTCTTATCCTGTCCACAATATTCTTTGATGGAGTATTATTGTACTGTTGGACAAATATGATAGAGTCAGAGCAACCTAGGGGGACTTTTATAAAGTGATCAGAACCAATGACAACAATGATGCAAAGTCAAACAACTTTGAAAGACTTCAGAACTCTGGTCACTGCAAAGTCCAGTTATGACTTCAGAAGCCTGATGAAGCATGCTTCCCACCCATTGCAAGACAGGGAGGGATAAAAGATGCACAGTGAGACTTATGTTTTTAGACATGGTCAATGTGTTGATTTGTTTTACTAGATTTTACTTACCCATTACAAGGGAGGGCTTTCTTTAGGGAAGGGGGACAGTTGTTGGTAGTAATTGTGATGCAGATTAAGGAAGAGAGACATGTCGTGTCAATGAAACATTGAAAATATGCACCAAAGAAAGTCAAAGGTAGGGCAGCTAAGTGGAATAGCGAATAGAGCACTGGCCCTGGAATCAGAAGGACCTGAGTTCAAATGTGGCCTCAGACGCTTGACACACTAGTTGTGTGACTTTGGGCAAGTCATGTGACCCCAACTGCCCTCCAAAAAGCAAAAAAAAAAAAAGTCGAAGGAAAGGAACACAGACAAATGGGGGAGTTTTGTGAGTACTTTGTTAAATTTAACATATACTTTAAAAAACCCCAAACTGTACACAATAAAAATGCATAGTTTTCTATATACTTTTTACTTCTGTTTATTGAAATGTTCATGTTTGTTAAGTTCGTGATAAAAAAGAAGAAAATTTAACAAAAGAAAATGTCTATGAAGATGTTTATTAGCTGAATTGACAAATCCAATTAAAATCGTCGCTGCCTCGGCCCACGGAGAGAAATTTTGCTTTGGATTGTAGGTGGGAAATGAGGAAGAGGCACTAAAGCAATTAGCTGTGGGGAAAGATCACATTGGTGGAAACTTTCCTCCTCTAGATTTTTTTAAATAGAAAAGAACCGAGCATGATTGATCCAAGTCCTATGTTAGTTTATATTATTATAAACATTTGTATGAAATAATTGTAAAGTAGGAGTTAATTAAAACACATACAAAATCCAACAGCAAATGGCTATCACAAAGAAGATGTTTATGTTTAATGTCCTTGGCTTAACTCATAGCTAAATCTGTGACCATATCACTTAGCTATTTGATTATCTTTTAAATGTGGTTACAAAAATGGACTGAGAGTTTTGTTTTGTAAGCTCGAGGTATTTCTGACATTTCATTTGTACTTTGGACCTCAGAGTCCTTAAGGTACAGAAAGCCACAGTTTAAATGAACTATAAGTTTAGAATTGAGAAGGACCCCAGGGGTCATCAAAGACTTAACCTTCATTTTACAGATGGGGAAAATGAGGTTCAAGTAAATGAAGATACTTCATGTGCTATAAAGTGATGGAATTAAGATTTGACTCTTCCACTTCTTTTAAGACCAATATAGAGAATTTATACTTCTTTTGAAATAAGACCAATTCTGAGTCTTTTTTTCAAAAGTTTATCCTTTTGTTTTTATAGTAAAAAATAAATTTTATTGATGGCTTCATTTTTT
>CM053591.1:160583371-160602524 GCA_028646515.1 Pseudochirops corinnae | reverse complement strand
GTAGGGGGAAGGGGAATGAGAGGTGGGGTGATGGAGGGGAGGGCAGGGTGGAGGGGAGGACTGATGAAAGTTCATACTTTTGTAGAGGGACAGGGACAGGGTTAGAGAGTGGAATGGGGGGGGCAAGATAGGAAGAAGGGACATGTAATCAAACTCTCACAGTGTGCTCACTATGGAGAGGTTCTGCGTAATTTCACATGTTCAGCCTGTATTTGATTGCTTGTCCTTCCAATGGGGGTGGGTGATGAGGGAGGAAGAGAAAGAATCTAGAATCTAAAGTTCTATAATCAAATGTTTAAAATATACATGTATATATATATAATAATTATTATTATTATTATTAACTTCATCCAACTGGAACTTGAAATACACAGGCACTGTGGTTGGGAGATTCATCCTGCTCTACCGAAAAGTCAGAGGGGTGAGGGGGGAAGACATAGGAAAGAATAGACTGAGGGAGGGGGGAACACACTGGGATGGCTGTTTTGGGATGGTGGGTAGGGGAAAGATGGGGAGAAAATACGTAACTCAAAATCTTGTAGAAATGAATGATGCAAACTAAAATAAAATAAATTTTAATAATAAAAAAAGAAATGGAGATCTTCTTGCTCAGTCATGTCAGATTCTTCATGACCCCATTTGGGGTTTTCTTGGCAATGACACCGAAGAGTTTTGCTATTTCCTTTTCCAGTTCATTTTACAGATGAGGTAACTGATGCTTACAGGGTTAAATGATTTGCTCAGTATCACATAACTAGCAAACGTATGAGGTCAGATTTGAACTTAGGAAGATGAGTCTTCCTGACTCCAGGCCTGGCTCTCTATCCTCTCTCTCTCTTTTCTATCTACCTAACTGCCCCTAGAGATCTACTCTGGAACTATAGAGACCAAGTCCCCTTCCTTTGCTCTCTCTTCTATCCCCCACCCAGGGGGAATTAATCCACTTGAACTATCCTGACAAATGAGTAAAACCTCACCTAGATCACTACATCTAAATGGCCCAAGATCATGCAACCCTCTATCAGAAAAGCAGGGTACTCAGTATCCCAGCACAGGTACCTTGCCATCTGCCTGCTACTATGCACATCACATACTCCACCCCCTGCCCCCACAGGGTATTGCCATAGCCTTTATATACCCTGGATTTGCAGGTGATACAAAGCTGGAAGGAATAGTTAACACATTTGATTATGGAGTCAGGATTCAAAAAAAATCCAGACAAGCTGAAACACTGGACTATAACGAAATGTGACAGGGATAAATGCAAATTTTTATATTTGCATCCAAAAAGATCAAATTCACTAATAAGAGGAGAGGGAAGCCACTGCTTTCAGTAAAAAAGCTCGAAGAATCAACAAATTGATATTGTAGCTAAAAATGCCAAAGTGGTTCTTAGGCTGCATCAAGAGAGAAATAGTGCCTGGTATTGCCCGTATCACTGGGAGGCGGTACTGCCCTCTGCCCTGGTCTACCATACTTGTGCTCAGCTCTCTGAGGCAGGGTGGGGCAGGGCAGGGCAGGGTAGATCAACAAGAATTTACTAAGCGCTCACTATATGCACCGTGACAAGTCCTGGAAATACAGATATGAGCAAAAATAAAGACAGTGCTTGCCCTCTAAGAGCTTCTATTCTAATGGGGGCTGAAAAGAATGAGAAGGGGAAGGGGAAGGTACATAAGAGGGGAGGGGAGGAGACACATTACAGATAAAGACCTGGGAGAGTGGGGAGAGGGAAATCTGAACGAGTATGAAGACGAAGCTGACTTAAGGCTCCACCTTAAAATGGAGGAGGAACCAGCCAATCAGAGGGAAGGGCTATCGGGACAGAAGGTACTTTCAGTGAGTGAGAAGTCCAGGGATGCAGTTAATTCACTGGATGTAGAGGCTGCCTCTTGTTGTTGAGTCATTTTTCAATCATATCTGACTCTTTGTGCCCTTTTGGGGTTTTCTCAGCAAAGATCCTGGAGTGGTTTGCCATTTCCTTCTCTTGTTCATTTTACAAGTGAGGAAACTGAGGCAAACAGGGTGAAGTGACTTGCCCCAAAGTCACAAAGTTAGAAAGCATCTGAGGCTGGATTTGAACTCAGAACTAACTCCAAACCCAGCACTCTATGCACTGAGCTACTCTGGGGCAAGTCATTAAATCTGTCTCAGCCTCAGTTTCCCCACTTGTAAAATGAGTATATAATAACAACACCCACCTCACAGGGATGTTATGAGGATCAAATGAGATAATGTACACAAAGCACATTGCAAACTTTAAGGTACTATGTAAATGCTAGTTATGATTTTTTATTATCATTATTCTCTGTGCTGGTTTATGGAAGATATTGATAAGATGGGCAGGGTCTAGGAGAGGACAATGGTTGATGGTAAAGGGTCTCAAGATCATGCTATGTGAGGACTGGCTGAAGAAAGTGGAGACGCTTAGCCTAGAAAAGAGAACATTTGGTAAATGGGTGGAGAAGAGGAGCAAGGTAAGGAAAGACGTAATTGTCTTCAAGAATTTTGCAGAGCTGTCACTTGGAAGAGGGATTAAACCTATTCTGCTGGACCCCAAAGGGGAGAACCAGAAACACTACCCAACCATCTAAGGGGAAATGAGCTATTGCTGAGATTCTCTTTTACTTGAGATCTGTGTGCAAACTTCATATAACTACTTATTATATATGTTGTGCAGTGGAACTGTGTCTAGGTGGGCCATTGCCAGTCATCTTGACTTTTGTCTTGCCACTTGAATGGAGGAGAGAGAAAGGCTGATGACTGTGAAGCTCTGCCTCACTTAAATCTAATTCATGTGCAATTTGAGATGTCACCTTCCTGATGTCATTGGTCCTCTTCCAAAACAAAGGATGAACAACAAACAACAAGGTCCTGGGTAGATGACCTCAGTGATGCCTTCACCTCTGAGATCCTGTACTCCTTACTCTGACCCTCCCTTCACCAAACTAATATGATACCTCCTATTATGGATCTCTGGTTCAAACTTTTAGATATATTCTCCTCATGATCTAGTAATGATGGAGACCTCTCTCTCTGTCTCTATCTCTCTCTATCCTTCTCTTCCTCTCTCCTTCTCTCTCTTCTTCCCTCCCTCCCTCTCTGCCAACTGCTAAGAAATAGATGAAGTCTTATAGTTGGTTTTAAAAAAAAAAAGTCCCATCACAAGGACAGAATGGGGCAACATGGTTAGATAGCACTTTGTCTGAGAAGAATAGAAGGTTTTAGTGACCTACAACTTGCACATAAGTCAGCATTATGATAGGGAAGTGAAAGATGGTAATAAGCTAGAAAGGGTCCAGAGGAAGGCAACAAGGGTGGCAGAGTCTTGAGTCCATGTCACATGAAGACTAACTGAAGTAACCAGGAATGATTTGCCTAGAGAAGTGAAATTTACAGTTGATATGATGAATGTTTTGGAGTTGGAGTGTCACATGGAAGATGAAGTAGACCTGTTTTCTTTCAAGTGAGAAAAACCAGGAAGAGTGGGTTACATGATTCAAAGAAGTGAAATTAGGCTGAATGTCAGGGAAGATTTGGTAGCAATTAGAGCTGTCCAAGGGTAGAATGAGCTCCAACAGAAGGTAGTGGGATCCCCTTCACTGGAAGTCTTCAATCTGAGGCTCGATAATTACTTGTCTGGTACTGTCTATTGTAGTGAAGATTCTTTTTCAGGTTGTTGTTCTTCCTTCATTTCCAAAGAGGACCAATGACATCACAATGGTGTTGTCTTGTCTTTCCCCCAGGAACTGGATTGAAGTGAGGCAGAGTTGCACAAAGTCCCTAGCCTCACTCTCTCTTCCAGAGTCATGTGGTGTCACTCTTTATGCCTAAATCATGTGACCTTATCCTGCTATATAAACATGTATTTTTAAGTTTCAGCCAATTAAAGTGTAGCATTTACAAATGGCAGACAAAAGTCAGGCCTGCTGATGGCCTGGGATTCGTGGATGATCTTGGCATCTTCAATGTCTGACCAAGCGCTAAACATTCCACAGTGCCTGCTTCAGCCTCTGCAACAAAATGTTCTCATCTGTGCATTCCACTAGAGGAGGTCTTCACATGGTTAGATAGACATCCTTCTAACTCACTGAAGGGTTTGATCAGTTACCCTCAACCTGGATTTGACCAACTGCTGATATGGTTTTACTGGGTGTGGCCTCTGGGCATGCTATAGTTTCTTGGACCCAAAGGTAAGATTTAGGTGCCAAATGGACACCAAAGGTGGATGTGCAGCCCTGAAAAAGGCTCAGCAAACCTCCATGCCAGAGGCTAGTTCTCCCTAACCACCCCTTCCATGCCTTTTCAAGTAGACATGGACCCAATAACTAGAGGCAGCTAAATGACTCAGTGGGAGTACAGATGTCGAGTAAGGAAGACCTGAGTTAAAAATTTTACCTCAAACACTAGCTATATGGTCCTGGGCAAGTCACTTAACATCTCTAAAGCCTCAGTTTTTTCACATGTAAAAAAGGAATAATAATAGCACCCATCTCATAGGATGGTTGTGAGGATCAAGTAAGCCCACATTCATAAGGGCACTTTGCAAACCTTATTATTATTATTATATTATTAAAATTATTATATATTATATTATTTAAAACACTACATAAATGTTAGCTATAATTTTTATTATTCCCAATGAAACCCCTTCTAATTCTAAAATTATCTGATTATTTTATGACCCTAATTATATTTTACCCTATAGCAAGAATTATTTGTTTATATGTCTTGTTTCTTATTTAATAGAAAGTAAGTTCTATTCAATACTGGACTATGTCTTAATTCATTTGTATGTCGTGTATTGTGTGTGTGTATAGATACAGATATATGGATATATCTAAGTTGCCTACTCCAGTCCCTCATCTGTTATAGCTGCTCAATAAATAGTTGCTGAGCAGAACTACATTTGCAACTTCAGTGTTGACCTCAGATGATATTCTACATTACATCTAAATTAGTTTAGGACTTTTTATTGAATTTACGAGAATTCTAGTATCCTAACTAAACTATAATATCATATCTTCTCATTTCCATCATCTGCCACTGTTACTTTTATAGTCCTAGTTTTCACTGTAGTTGGAAATTAACTTTTGAGGATGGTTTGGGGGAAGAGTTTGAGTGTGGGATCCCTATAGATGACCATGTCATCTCAAAGCTCAGTCTTTACTTCCTGATATTTCCAATATAAGCACAGGGAGTCACAGACGTTTTCTTTGTCTACCACTCTGCAGATGTTTTGTGAGCAGGTTGCATATTTTCAACAGAAAATGAATCATAAAAAAAGTTTAGAGAGGTATTCAGATAAAGATGTGACAAAACAAAAACCTTACGTGCTTGTAATTCATGAATATTAAGAAGAATATAGACAAGAATCTTGAAAAATAACATTTTGTGGAGCCAGTGAATGGTGGTGCCACAGACAGCGATTCAGAGATCAGAGTTCAGTTTATGCACAAGGAAGTGGTTCTACATTACTCTGCAGGTGAGGACACCCAGTTAAGTGTATTCAGTTACATTGTCACTCATTAACCTGAATTATTCTCTACAAAGAAATGATCAAAGATTGCAAAATTCAGTTCACTGAGAAATTCAAGGCAGTCTTAACTTATCTCCAAGAGAAAAGAAAGAATTCAGTGAAAGCTACTATGAATATAAAAGGAATAATATTTCCCCAAAAAGGCAGAAAGGGGGGGAGGTGCAGAAGATGGGGACTGACAGGGAGACAATGAAAGAAATGCTATCCTTTTTTAGATATCTTAATGTTTAACAAGATACTTTAAACATTTTTATTTCCCCAAAACATACCTATTTTATTGAATGCTTCTTGAAGTTCTTCCAATTCTTCCCGAGAAATGGTAGTTGTATTATTTTCCATGTTTGAACAACAGAAGTTGTTGCTTTCTATGCTTTAGATCTAGAATGAGAAAAGTCATTAAGAAGAAAATTAGACCCTTTGGAATCTGTTAAGGCACAGAGAAAGGTATGTTCTTCAAAAAAAACCCAAAACACTCAGGATTACCCTAACAAGCAATATATATAAGTTAGTCCTTTGGTGTGCTACATTGTCCCCCGAAGGTCCATTGAAATAATGACCTCATCCTGTTCATGTTCTCTGACCACTTATCGACTAGGAAATTACTTGTAGTCTTATAAATTTGACTCAGTTCTCTATGAATTTGAGAAATCAGGCCTTTATCAAAGAAACTTGCCATAAACATTTTCCCCCAGTTTTTGCTTTCCTTTTAATCTCAGCTGCATTGGTTTTGTTTGTGCAAAACTTTTTTAATTTGATATAATCAAAATTATCCATTTGACATTCTGTAATGCTCTCTGTCAATTGTTTGGCCATAAATTCTCCCCATTACCATAGATCTGACAGATCTGACAGATAAACTATTCTACGCTTCCCTAATTTGCTTATGGTATCACTCTTTATGTCTAAATCATGTGACCTTATCTTGCTATATAAACATGTATTTTTAAGTTTCATCAAATTAAAGTGTAGCATTTACAAATGGAAGAGACAACAAGGTCAGAAAATAAATTTCAAATATTTTGAAATTTAAAATAAGAATTTTAAAATATTGGTAAGTTACAAGATATGTTAGTTCTGCATCATGCCATAGCACACTAGATTCTATGTTGTTGTAATTTCCACATTTTCAAAATATTGCCACATTCCAGTGATCTTCAATAGCTTTTAGTTCATTAATCGTCTCCATAAATTTCCCCTCAATTGTCTTTGACTCTGTATTTCCCCTATCTTTGTTATAATTTTCAAGTAAAAGCTATCAATGCCAAGGTAGTTTTAAATTACACATGAATAGTAAACTGCCCAGTCATTATAAGGACTTGCACAATACTGTATCTCTTGTAAGCCCATAGATACTTATCTGTTGTCTCCCCCGTTTAGACTGTGAGAATAGGGAGTATTTTAGACTTTCTTTCTAATCTCAGTGACACACAGTAGGTCCTTAATAAATGCTTGTTGACTACATATATATATATATATATATATATATATATATATATATATATACATTCACACACACATATACATACATATGATGTTTGTCACAAACAAATCATACCAAATTGTTCACATGGCCTTTCCCAGCACTTAACACAATGTCTGGCACATACATAGTAGGTGCTTAGTAAATGTTTACTGACTGTTTTCTCCTATAACATACCTCAGAAAAAAATAGGAAAACTGAAATTAAGTGCAAAGGCTTCTTTACAGAAATCCAACTTTTGCCCCAAAATATTTTCAATTCTTTGGTGAAACATATCACAGTTCCATTTTATTAGTCAATGAAATTTAGAAAGGAACATCTTGTGAAATTTAATAGGTCATTGTCTTTCCTCTCAAATAGATCCCGGTGCATGTTTCTAATAAATTGCACATTAATGTCTCTCACTTCTGAAATACTGTATGTAGTCCATTGGTTGTTCCTCTTGTTATGCTTAAATAACACCCTAATTCACCACATTCTCAGAAATTATCCCTAGTGTTTCAGGTCAACAGGATGAGAAGGGAGGTGGGAATAAACTGAGGAGTGGGGAAGTAAATGGAGCTTTCTTTATTCCAAAGATATAAATTATTCTGTTTTAGGGAGAAAAAAAATGCCTCTCTCCTTGTACAGAATCATCATCACACTTAGTAGGTTTTTCCATATTTCAAACCAGTATAGTGAAGTTACTCCTGTGCCGTAAACAGTCAGTGTCAACCTTTTGGACTTTCCCTGGGTCTTGAAAAAACTAATTCTGTTCCTGTTGGCTTTAAATGTTTGTGGTTTTGGCCTTCCTGAATATACTTTACTACCTTCAAAATAGTTCTTATTGCTCAGAATTTCTTCACAAGTTTTAAAAATAGCTGTTCAACTTCAGTGTGTGCACACCACAGAAAGGCTATAAATGAACTATCCTTCTCTCGTCCTTGCATTTTAAAGCAACCTGGGACCTTTATTCTTTGCTCATCACATTATATGCCATATTTAAATGGATGCCATTTGTTATTGCCTAAAATAGCTTTAGCTTGCCCATAATCTTGGGAAAATAGCAGATAAGCTGAATAAGTAAGTAATTCACAGAAGAAATGCCATGTTTCTCATTGGGAGACCCTTTTTTATGCTCAGAGTAGTTAACATATGGAAAGCATGGCTTAAATTTGGAAAAAATGCATTTAGGGATTTTGAAAATACACAGACCTTTCTCAGTTCATACAGAGTATCTTATGAGACATGCTGATAAGCTACATCCATGTGAGACACTTCTTGTCACTACATATGTGCCGAAATGCTTTAATTTTCATTAACTTGTTTACGAAGTACCCCAGATTCAAACACAACTTCACAATTAATCTAGAGCATTGAAGTAAATAGCAGCTGGAGTAAATGGATCCCACCTTACTCCATGAATGTAATTTATTATCATATGTAATTGAATTGAGATGTTATTTAAATAACATAATGAATATGGAATAACATTATCAGTCAAAATGTTTCATTAAAATTGCTATAGACACCATGACAGAGAAAAATAGCTGGAAAACCATTGAATAATTTGGAGTATTCCTCACTGGCACTGCAGTTGAATTGCAGAATAGATTCTGGCAAATAAGACTGGTAACTTTTTAAATAACTCAATATCCCTGTATAGAGAGTACCACGTTACTCTGCGTTTTTATAAAAGATGATAAGATGAAGGCCGTTGAAACAGTAGATTTATAAAGTTGATTACTTTGGCTTTGTACATACTTTAAAATTTTTATTAGGTATGTATATGTGGCAAAACAGCTGCAACTGTGACCTGATGTACCCTAAATTTGAAATGCCTGCTCTCCTAATTTGTCCTCAAAGTATTGTAGGCTGTGATCTGATTGTCGGATGCAATTAAAAGGGGGGGAAACGTTCCTCTTGAAGAACTATCACACCAACTTCTTGAATTTCATGGAGAGAAAATAAACATGTAAAAGTGGCGTGCCGAGTTTCAGGAAGGAAGGCAGAGTGCCATGGATACTCCACAAAACAGATGCAAACTATGGACTCTGAATTTGACTGGGCTGATATTCAAAATCTCCCCCTGGACCACCAGCAGTGGTGATGATCCACAAGGACAGGCTGATAGGAAACTGTGCAGAAAGGCACAGTAGGCACTCTTGGAGTGCTGGCATAATTAGTTGCCTTACCAAAATAAAATGGTTTCTTAAAAATAAACTTGTTAACGTACTTTTAGAACAAATCCCTGTTAGAGGAACCAATCAAATATTTACTGAATACTTACAATGTGGAAGGCTCTGTGCTAGGCTTTGAGGTAGTTTGGGATGTAGTAGAATTAGTCAAGTCAGTTAATAAGCATTTATTAAGAGCCTGTTGTATGCCAGGCACTGTGCTAAGCCTTGGAGATACAAAAAAAGATTAAAAACAAACAGTCCTGGCTCTCAAGGAGCAAAAAGTCTAATGGAGGAGACAAATAACAATATATGGGCAAGTCATATACAGGATAAATTGGAGATACTCAGCAGTAGGAAAATACTAGAATTAAGGGGGATTAGGAAAAACTTCCTGTAGAGGGTGGGATATTTGCCACTATAAAAACATGTTGCATCAAAGCAGCTGGGACCCCAAGAAGAAGAACCTATGAATCAAGTGAAACTTGGGGAACGTCAAGTCAACCTACTGCTAAGACCTAAAGAGCCAAAGTAGAAAGATCTGCTGGCCAGTTGTTGGATCCCTGACTATTCAGCTCTCCTCCACCATTCTGGTTACCTAAAGTGATACAACTTTTGTACACGTTGATTTTTCCTCTAATTTCTGTTATTTCACTTTGACAACCTATTCATTTGCCCCCAGTAATTTCATTTTAGCAAATATTTTTTATTTTGGTTAACACTAGGAGGACCAGGCATGCGAAAATTGTATTATAATATTACATTGAAACCGATTTTCATCTTACTATCTCTATTTTCTTTGCCTTATAGATTAAAAAAATGCATTGCGTCAATTGATGTGTCTTGGACTTTTGAGGTGTTCTTCAATTTTTGTCCTTCTAGCAGTGGGTTTCAATTTAACAAATAAGAGAGTCTCCTCTTTTCTCAATAGTCATCTTGACACTCAAAACAGGTCTCCTAACATAGCAAAACACTCATCTAAAGGCTTCATTGGGCCCTTGCTAAAAATGAATCTACCAATCTAGATAAAATAAAACCTGGTCTTTTTGTCTACACCTCAAATTTCTAGCTTCCTTGAATTTTGCAAAGTGCTACTCAAATTCACCATTGCAGTTTTAGGATGGGCAAGCTATAATCAGCATTCTGTTTAAAAACAGACTTAGGGAGGTGTGACTGGGACATGAATCTACATCTGGCATGTGACTGAAGGGGGATCACAAAACCTTTTTCCTCCACATTAAAGGGAAAGGAAAAAGAATTTGTGTAACACTTCTTACGTGCCAGGGAAGCTAGGAGGCACAATGGATGGAGTATTGGGCTTGGAACTAGCAAGACTTATCTTTATAAGTTCAAATCCAGCTTCAGACACTTACTAGCTGTGTGACCCTGGGCAAGTCATTTAACCCTGTTTGTCTCAATTTCTCATCTGTAAAATGTGCATGGAAAAGGAAATGGCAAACTGCTCCACTATCTTTACCAAGTGAACCCCCAAATAAGGTCACAAAGAATTGGACATGACTAAAACAACTCAACCAAAACAAATACCATGTTCCAGTCATGTGCAAATATTATCTCATTTGATCCAACATTAAAGTTCCAAACCAATGTTAAATATTATGTTATGAAATACAGAGGCTCACCCTAGCTAAAAATTATGAAACAGGCAAAATTTACCTTTGTTGTCCATCTCCTGAGGGCTTCTCCCTTTCTGTACCCATCTCTCCACCCTTGCAGTATCCCCATGCCCTCGTGTGCAACTCAGCCCCCCTAAATGGCACCCTCCAAGATATGTCTATCTTCCCATTGCAGCTCTATATGCTCCAAAATTACCCTTTCCTGCCAAAATCATCAAGCAAGCAACCAAAAAACATTATGTGCCTACTGCATGCTAGGCATGCAAAGACAAAAACGAAACAGCCCCATAACTAACAAGTAAAGCATGAATGATTTGCACTAATGTACAAATGATTAATCATCCTTAATAAGTGGCCCTCCCAAGAATATTTGCATACTGAAATGTACAAACTGACATACTGAAACCCAATGAATAAATTAAATTCCTTAGTAAAGGAATTTAAGGTAGCCAAAGAAGCCAGTGAGAATTATATTTTTGGGTAAGGAAACCTTCTTTGTGCACCTCAAAATGTTTAACAAAGGTATGATTTTATATCTACAGGTAATACCAGACATATACAATAAACCTGTCTGTAAATGAGATTCCCAAAGTTTCCCTGAGCCCAGCAGTGCTGAAGACCAACAATGATGTCTACCACCACAACAAGAAACCCTAACTGTACATCACTGACTCAAATTCGACACAAGAACATACATCGGATTATGGAAAAGATTTGTCTTGAAAGTGTATGTTAGTGTCATTTAAAAAATTTAACAATTCAAAATGCATTAGGAATGCATTAACCTTGTATCAAATCCTTTTGTAAGCAAAGACTAGCTCTGTAAAATGAATACTCATCTCTCAATTTATCTGTTTTATAAATCCTGTTTTTCTTACAAGTTTCTTTTATCCAGCAGGTCATTCGAGAGCATTAGCTCTTTCTGTTGGCTAAAATAATACTCTATAATCCTAAAATTATTGCCTTGATGTTTAATAGAAACCATTTTTCCTGACTGTTAGGATTCCTTTTTCCAATACAAAATTTAGGGGCTTTTAAAAAATATCTTTAAGTCATTCTTTCCTCTCAAAGTACTTCAAACTTTGTACTAGCAAAATAGTCAGGATATTGCCTTTGATCTTGATCCTTTCTGTAAAGGCTGTTATTGCTCATTCTTCAAACGTACAGAGTTAAGGGGAACCCACTACAGTATATGGTAGGGATGTTCTCTCTCCTATTGGCTTTTATGCTATAACTGGGTAGTACAGAGGATGGAGCATGGAATTAGAGACAGGAAGACAAGTTCAGATCCTGCCTCATACACTTTGTTGTTTAAGGTAAGTCATTTACAAATGAGGAAACTAAGGCTGAGAGGTTAAGTGACTTGCCCAAGGACACACAGCTGGTGTCTGAGGCAAGATCCAAACTCGGATATTTCCAATTCCAAGTTCAACTTCATCTCCACTATACCACCTAGCTGCTTCTGACAACATTCCTTCCCCCGCCCCTACTCTCTATATGTATGCATATATCACAAAACTGTCATAAAGCTCAAATGAGGTAATATATATAAAGTCCTTTGCCGACTTTCAGGTACTATCATCAATGTCAGATATGACTCCAAAGTCCAAATGGCTTTCTCTTCCCCTGTTCCTTCAGTTCTTCCCATTTCAAATTTCATATGAAATTGCACAAGTTTTGAGACACTGCAGTCACTGGAAGAAATCTCCTATATGAAACTAGGATAGCTAACCACTAAATATAACTTCATCATTGTCTTTCAAGCCCAAAATAAACCTGAAAATTTCTGAATTTACCTAGTTTTACTTGCAGTATTGTAGGTCAATGGGCCTAGCTTTCTGTAGGTTTCCTTATATAACATATAACTACAATAATTTATCTTGGTCAGTTTGTATTGTTGATTTTGAAAGACACACTCATTTTCCAAAATCTGCTATTCGTGGGCTTTCTTTTTTTTTTTTAACTAGTTCTTTTTACATTGTTTTTTACTTGTGTTTCCAATTTCTAGACCCTCTGATATGAGAAGCCCTGATTCTATTTGCTTTGTTACACTCAGATCTTCCATATTTCATGCTGGGGTGAACTAGATTTTAGAAAGATGCCTGCCTACCTACTAACCACAATTTTGATTTATGTTCTTTTTTTAAAATGAAATAATAGATCTCACCTTTTTCACTTAGTTGGTGAGAAGGCAATTTGGACTTTATAGGCTTCCTTCTCTTTGTGACATTTTTGATTATACACAGCCTGGGTGAATAGCAGTTGTTAAACCTGACACTGTTTAAAATTAACTACTATAGAGTTAATTTATCCTCCAGCAATAAAAGTAACAATTTTGGGGGTGGGGCAGGGAGATTCTGACTCTATTCTTTTTTTAACCTAAACAGTTCTAGGACCTTGAGAACACCAGCTGAGCATCAGTATAAAAAAGGTTTTGTTGAGAATGTCTGATTACCACTGATATAAAATAACCACAGGTTCCCAACTGACTAACTGTATTTCTGATCTTTTGAAGGATATGATAATTTCCTACAAAAAAAGACCCAGACAAAGAAAATTTCTAAGCTTGAAGGCTATTAATCACTGAGTTCAAATCTGGCCTCAGACACTTACTAGCTTTATAACCCTGGGCAAGCCACTTAACCCTGTTTGCCTCAGTTTCCCCATCTATAAAACAAACTGGAGAAGGAAATGACAAACCACTCTATTGTTTTCTTTTTTTTTAAATGCTAAAGTATTTGCTTTATTTTTTAAAATTGATTTGCTTATTTACTTTTAGTTTACAAGATTCAGTTCCACAATCCCTTGAGTTTCAAATTTTCTCCCCTCCCTCTCCCCCCCACTCTCCCACCTCACACCCCCCACCCCTGCCCCATGGCGGCGTGCAATCAAGTCTAGGATCTGCAAATACTTTCACATTGGACATTAGTCTGGTTGTGCAGAAGGGTTGTAACCGATGAAGTGAACAATGGGAAAGAAGAAACAAAACCAAACATGGAAAAGAACGATAGCATGTAGACTGCTTCAGTCTCCATTTAAACTCTGTTCTTTCTAGATCTTTCTCGGAATGTAGATACCACTCTAGTATTTTCGAAGAGAAAAATCCCAAATGAGGTCACAAAGAATCAGATACAACTGAAATGACTGAACAACAACATTCTGTCTTTTTTTCTTGCTTCCCATCATGGACCTTTGAATTCAACCAAGCTAGTCAGCTTGCTAGGCAGTTAGGTGATACTGTGGATTGAGTGCTAGGCCTGGAGTTAGGAAGTTGAGTTCAAATCGGATCTTGGACATTCAATAGCTGTGTGTCCTTGGTCAAGTCATTTAAGTTCTGCTTGCCTCAGTTTCCTCAACTGTAAAATAGGTTAATATTAACCCTCTAAGGGTGCACATAGTGTTTAATGTATGTATGTTTAGCTCCTATATCCAATGCACACATTTTTGCCTTTGTACATACCATTCTCTAGTTCCCCTCTCAGTCAATCCCTTTCTTCCTTCAAAACTCTAGCTCAAATTCACCCCCTCTAGGAAGGTTCCTGTGATTGATCCCACCTAACTTCTCATTCTTCTTATTACTTGTGTATTCGGATTGTGCTATATTACTTTTCACTTATTATATGCAGCTATAGTAATATTCATGAACTATTTCATGGCTGTTTTTTGTGCCTCCTCAGATAGATTGTGAGTTCCCTGAGGGCAAGGAAAGTATTTTTCCTTCCTATCACAATGCCATGTAATAATAACTCACATTTGTAACAGTGCTTCCCTCTAGACAAAGCATTCTCTTCATCCATAACAGTACACATCCACTTAAAAATTGTTCCTACCAACATTTTCATTTGAGTAAGGTTGGGTTTATCACTCTATGCTATCGATTTCAAGATCTACATTTTCAGTACCACTTTTTCTCCTGAGTTGCACTCGCGTTGACTACTGGACATTTCTAACCAGGCATCTTGTAGACATTTCAAACTCAACTTGCTACAGAGGACTAGCAAAGTAGTGGCCAGATTGAAATGAGCCATTAAGAAGATGAAGAAATAACCTAAGGAAAAGGTCAGTTGGGTCAGGGATTCTGTATCTCAGCATGCTTCCAGGAATAGGGGTTTTCTCTCCACTTCTCCTTCCCTTTTTGGGTGCACTGACTTACGATTCTCTCCTAGGAAGAAACTCCTGGGTTACTAACTTATACCTTCAGAGGAATGTCTTGGCATGGTGAGGATAGGCGGCTTCCCCAAGGACAAACTAATACATTTTAAAGGTTGGGCTTGAACTTAGATCATCTAGATTCTGGGGTTCACTCTCTATTGTTTAGGCCACACTGCTTCCTAAATTATCCAAGTGGTTTTGGCTTGCTTTTTCCTAATGCTTTTACTGCAAAACCTTATCATACAATTGAAACTGACCTTCCCAAAGTCATCAATGGTCTCTTAATTGCCAAATCTAATGGCCTTCTCTCAGTCATCATCCTTTTCGACCTTTTAATAGCATTTGACACGGTTGACCATCTCTCCTATATATCTTCTTCTCTCTGGGTTTTTTTTTATGGCACTGTTTTTTGTCTTGGCTTTCCTACTTGTCTGACTGTTCATAGTCAGACTCCTGTGCTGAACAGTCACCCACAACATGGCCCCTTACTGTAGGTATGCCCCTCAAAGTCCTACCCTGGGGCCTCTTTTCTTTTTTCCCCTCTACTCTCTCTCTGACTCTGCCCCTTTCTTGTCTCTCTTTGCCTCTTTCTTTTTCTGTAGCTGTCTCTTTTCTATCTCTCTCTGTCTCTGTGTCTTCTCTGTCTCTCACACACCTTATCAGCTCCTGTGGGTTTATCACCTCTATGCTATTGATTTCAAGATCTACATTTTCAGTACCACTTTTTCTCCTGAGTTGCATTCCCATTGACTACTGGACATTTCTAACCAGGCATCTTGTAGACATTTCAAACTCAACTTGTTTCAAACTGAACTCATTCACTTTCTACTCAAATCTATCCATCTTCTGAACTTTCCTGTTTCTGTAGATGACTTCACCATTCTGCTAATCATTCAGGTGGGTGAATTGGTGTCATCCTTGAATCCTCACTCTCAACTCAGCCACCACATCTCATCATTTCTATCTCTCCTATATTTCCATTTCTCTCCACTTCTCTCTCTACAATGCTTGTTCAGGACCTCATCCCCCCCTCACCTGTGCTGTTTGCATTAGTCTCTTACTTGGTTTCCCTGCCTCAAATCTCTCCTGTCTCCAATCCATCTTCCACACATGCATCAAGCTGATTTTCCTAAAACACAGATCTCACCATGCAACCCCCTTCCTCAATAAGCTCCAATGGTTCCTTCCCTACTGCCTCCAAGATCAAATATAAGCTCCTTTCTTTGGAATTTAAATCCTTATACAACATGGCCCCAACCTACCTTTCCAGCTCTCCTACTCATTACTTTCTTCCATACCCATCATAGTTTGGCTAAACTGGACTTCTTGCTGTTGTTCATCCATGGTACTCCATCTTCCACTCATGCTTTGGCACAGGCTATACCTCAATCTAAAATATACCTCCTCACCTTCATCTCTTAGAATACCTGATTTCCTTCAAGGGTTGTCTTGAGCACTACCTTCTACATGAGATCTTTAGTGATCTACCCAGCTGCTAGTGCCTCCCCATCAAAGTCACAGCATATCTAGTTTATATTATATGCACATGCTGCCTCCCTTGCCTAGACTATAAGCATCTTGAGGAGAGGAACCTTTCTGACTTTTGTCTTTAGGACTCCAGTACCTTGCATGATTCTTGGCATATGGTAGTCACTTAGGAAATTATTGTTGATCGTGAGATGCCCAACTTTGAAAGACTTAGCTCTTCTCAGCAATGCAACGATCTAAGACAATTCCAAAAGACTCATGATGGCAAAAGCTATCCACGTCCAGAGAAAGAACTATGGAGTCTGAATACAGATTTTCTCTTTTTTTCTTTCTCTTGGCTTTTCCCTTTTGTTCTAATTTTTCTTTCACAACATGACTAATGTGGAAATACATTTAATATGATTGTATATATATAGCCTATATCAGATTGCATGCCATCTTGGGGAAGGGAGAGGGAAAGGAGGGGGGAAAATGAGAACCCAAAATCTTATAAAAGTGAATTTGGAAACTAAAAATTAGTTAATTAAAATAAAAATGACTGACATAAAAAAAAGAAATGATTGTTGATTGACCGACTGAGAAACCATAACAGGATCACTTTAAACTGATACTACTGAATATGAAGCAAAGGTAAAAAAAGTCTATACAACGAGAAGATGACAAAGTTCATGACATGAGAGGCCACCACAACCACCATCCTTCCGCTCCTTTGGAATTCCCATGCTACCCATAAACTATTACAACCTGTTCATATTTGTGGTTTCTCTTGGATCAATACAGATGGTTGCTATGACCTGTAATAGCCTCCATTACTTTACATTTACTTCAACAGTCTGGAAAAACTGGATTTCAAAAAGGTTTTCCTGAACCCCAGGAAGATGTTTGATTTTCAAGCTGTTGTAGATTATTATTAGTTCTTCTGTATACCTAATGTATAAAGGTGGTAGGAAAAGGACCAGAGACTCCTACAGAGTTCATTAGACGTGCTCCAGCAACACCAGCTTCCTAGAAAAGGTCTGGCATGTTACCATTGCTGTACCTACTTTCTAAGCATCACTGATCCTTCAAAACTAGACTAGCTAAATAATGAGAGAGAAAACAATCCTTAACCAAGAAAAGTTTGAAGTTTTCCATAAAGAACTTTTACTAGGAAACTAAGAAGAAGCAGTAACAACAACAAAACCCACAGCCCCCGAACCACATAATCAGACATTTGAAAATGTCAGTCATCTAGCATTTATTAAGTGCCAGGGACTGTGCTAAGTACTGGGGACACAAAGAAAGGCAAAACCACAATAACAATGCATAGAAACACATGCATAGGGTTGGTGAAATTTATGGGATACAATTTAGTTAACCATGTTTTGAAAAAATCTAATCTCAGCTACAACTGCAGTAGATGCTAACCAGAGAGTTAAGAGTGGTATAGAAAAAATAGGACTGAATCTAGAGTCAGAGGATGTGGATTTTATCCTCCCCCACCCCTATACTGACCCCACTTTGCCACCACCACCACCATGCCCCCTCTATTAGACTGTGAGCACCTTGAGGACAGGAACTATCTTTTACCTTTCTTTGTATTCTCTGCACTTAGGACAGGGCCTGGTATACATTAAGCACTTAATAAATGCTAGTTCATTACCTGACTGACTTGGTAGTTTTAGCATACCAATAAACTTCTCTAGGTGCAGCTAAGTGGAGAAGTGAATAGAGTAGTGGGCTTGGAATTAGGAAGACTCATCTTCCTGAGTTCAAATCTAGCTTCAGACACTAGCTATATGACCTTGGGCAAGTCACTTAACCCTACTTGCCTCCATTTCCTAATCTATAAAATGGGCTGGAGAAAGAAATGGCAAACCACTCCAGTAGCTTTGCCAAGAAACCCCCAAATTGGGTCATGAAGAGTCAGACATGGCTAAAAACAACTAAATAACAGCAAACTTCTCTGGGCTCCAGTTGCAAAACACACAGGATGGATTAAATGGTCTCTGAGATTCCTTCCTGCTCTAGATTGATGACCTTATGACACTTAAGCTCCTAACCCAAAGCAAATCTGAGTTGTCGTGGCTTCTAGGTCTGATGGGAGCAGTTCCCAGTATTTCTCTGTATTTTCTCTTAGTTCTCAGGTATAACGTACTTTTCCCTGCCCATCCTGTATCCCTTGTCCCCAGATGAGAAAACCACTTATGCAAATGGACTGGAAGACCCCTTTGTTTGGCTTGTCTTGCAATGTATTGGGCATTTCCTTCACTCAGCTTTATAAACCTTAAGGTGTCATATAAACGTCAGTCTTTTGTACAGTCTACTCAGAAAGCCACCAATGCTATAATTTCCTTGTCCTTCTTGTTCCTTTGGTCCCTTCAGGTAAACTTTCCCCAGGTCCCAACTGAGACTCAGAAAGTTTGCCCAGGATCACATCATTAAATGTCTTCTGATTCTATGTCTAGAGAGATTTTTTCCCCCTATAATATGCTACCTGTCCAGTACACATCAAGTCAATGAAAGTTCTTCTGGAGATAGTGATGTTCCAAAGTTTTCAGTCCTAGAGCATCACTGAAAGAATACTTGTGTTTTAAAAAATTAGATTTGAATGCTGAGTAATCGTAAGTAATTACCTTGGCCCCAGAGACCACCTCTCTCTTCTCGGTAGAGAGGTGGGGGACCATGGGTGAGGAATTTTATTTATATATATATATATATATAT
>CM053591.1:160563781-160582871 GCA_028646515.1 Pseudochirops corinnae | reverse complement strand
TCTATAATCAAATGTTAAAAATATATATGTGTGTATATATATATATATATATATACAATTATTATTATTATCATTATTATTATTATTATTAACTACATCCAACTGGAACTTGAGATACACAGGCACTGTTGTAGGGAGATCCATCCTGCCCTACCAGAAAGTCAGAGAGGTGAGGAGGGAGGCATAGGAGAGAATAGATTGGGGGAGGGGTTATACAATGGGATGGCTGTTTTGGGGCGGGGGGTAGGGAAAAGATGGGGAGAAAATTTGTAACTCAAAATTTTGTGGAAATGAATGATGTAAACTATAATAAATAAAAGTTTTAATTTAAAAAAAAGGAAATTGAGGCAAACAAGGCTAAGTGACTTACCTAGGGTCACACAGCTAGTAGATATTTGAGGCCAACTTCACAGTCTCCCTGACTGCAGGCCTTGTGATTAGGCAGCTAGTAGAGTAGTTTGGACAGAAAATAGAATATTTAAAGGAAAGTATTATGAAATAAGGTTGGAAAGATAAGCTGGAGTCATACTACAAAGGGCTAAATGATAGGCTAAAGAGTTTGCAGTTTTCTTCTATCAGGTATATAAAGAGGCAATGATGGTTTCTGAGATGGGATATGACATGGTCATACTTCTATTTTGTTGTCGCTGTTCAGTCATTTTAGTTGTGTCTGATTCTTGGTGACTCCATTTGGGGTTTCTTGGCAAAGACACTGGAGTGGTTTCCCGTTACCTTCTCCAGCTCATTTTACAAACAAGGAAACTGACAGCAATGAAGGTTAAGTGACTTGCCTAGGCTCACATAGTAAGTCACATAAGTGTCTGAAGCCAGATTTGAACTCAGAAAGATGAGTCTTCCTGATTCTAGGCCTAGCACTCTATTCACTGTGCCACCTAGCTGCCCTGCCTTTATTTTAAGAGAGTATTTTTGGCAGCTTTGTGAAAGATGAAGTTTTAACACTAGGAACAGGAAGACTACTCATTTCAACAGTCCAAAAGAGAAGTGGTGAGGACCTAAACTGGTTAGATGGCAATATCCTGGAAGAAGAATTGACTAGAGTGGACACCTGCTTGGATATAAAGGACAAGGGAAAGGAAAGAACCAAGGATGTATGTCTAGGGAAATGGTGGTGTTATCACCAGAAACAAGGAACTTGGAAAGATCAGCAGACTTGGGAGAGATGATGAGTGTGATTTTTAGGCAGCAGAGGGTACATCCAGACCCTGCTTTTCTTTCCAACTCAAGACCCTGAAGGAGCTCATCAACTATTATACATACACAATGATGTCCAGTTCCAGATAATGTTCAACTTAGAAGATGTACTAAACAATCAAAACTGGTGAAAATAGAGCTACTCAACTTCCCTCAAAAATCAATATGTTGTAATGAAAAGAATTGGACTATGAGTTAAGAGACTGACTCCCTAATTCTGCTATACTATAGCTTCACCTTGGAAAAGTGGTTTACATGCTCTGATGCTTCAGTTTTGTTTTTCATTTGTAATATGGAATAGGTAGCCCAGATGTCCTTTCCAGTCTAGGGTTCTAAGTATTAACCTTCCCCATCACAATGGGTAATACTAACAAATTGCCTTCTTCCTAATTATTCATTCATTCACATACTAAAAAGTTATTGAGTGCTTCCTTGGTTCAGAGCACTGTTCTAGACTCTATGGGAATTAAAAGTTTATTTATGAGGTAGCTAGATGGCGCAGTGGATAGATCACTGGAGTCAGAAAGAACTGAGTTCAAATCTGACCTCAGACACTCACTAGCTATGTGACTTCAGGCAACTCACTTAACCTCTGTCTTAGTAATGACAGCACCTCCTTTGCAGATAAAATAATATCTGTAAAGTGTTTAGCTCAGTGCCTGGCACATAATGGGTACTACATACATGTGTATTTCCTTCCCTTCCCAATGTAAGACATACACTCTGACCTTATGGGCTCATAGAATAACAGGAAAAAAAGATAGACACAGATAACTATAAAATACAATAGTCTATAAAAATGAATTAGAGAAACATAAAACAAAGTAGTTTGTGATTCTAACTTTCCCCTACCCACTCAATTAGGGTTCACTGCCACAGGTATGGTCTTGAGGGGGAAAAATATAATTTACAAGGATATAAGAAGGGCTTCACATAAGAGGTGGCATCTTAATTGAGCTTAAAAGGGAGGATAAGCTTTCTATAAATAAAGAAAAAGTGAGAGAGGCATTCTAGATGAAGGGACCAGTATAAGCAAAGGTATGGAAGAAGAAAGAATGGAGGGTGCTTATGGGCTGCAGCACAAAGTATGTAAATTATAGTATAATAACATAAAGCTGAAAAGATAGGATGGTTCTAAAGGGTGCCTTGGCTATTAGATAAAATAGTTTAAAATTCACTTTATTGGCAATAGGGAGATAACTGAAGAACTTTGTGCAGAGGAATGAATGGACGACATCTAGGCATAAAGAAAATTATTCTGACTGGAGGGAAGAAAAAGGACTTATTGCAATAGTGTAGGGGAATGAGAGTGGGGGCTTCTGGTAGAGTAATAACAATAGGGAATAGAGAAGAGATGGCTGGTTCATGAAATGTTCTAGAGATGGAATCGACACATTAGTAAATGAGTAGATAAGAAAGGCACAGAAGAAGGAAGAGCAAAAGATAACCACAAGGTCAGGAAAGATTATATGAATGGTGTGGTCAATAAAATGGAAAAAAATGAAGTCAGAGGATGTAAGGGAAAAGATAATAAGTTCAATTTTAGGCATGTCAGGTTTTATTGTTGTTTGTCCTTGTTCTTGAAGCTGAGTAAAGGGAAGTAAGGGAAGGTGGTGCAAAGTCACCAGCCTCACTTTCTCCTCTGAAGGAGATCTAGTGAGATCTAGACTGGAGAGGGCCCTAGATGCAGTAACCTTTTTAAGCTAAGGTCTTTTACAGGTCTCAGTTTAACTGAGATGATGCCCATTCAGTGATTAAGGCTAGGTAAGACCTGTCAAGTTTTAGGTTCTGGTGGGACAACTAAGCTGTAACTTGTGATAGGCAAGTGGAAATTCTCAACAGATCACAAGTGAGACAACTAGAGATATAACTTTGAGAGTTATCTCCATAATGGTAGTAGTTGAAGCCATTTGGAGTGAATTGGATTGGCCAGGCAGAAAAAAAGGGGAGGGCCAATAAGAGATCCTGAGGGACTACTATTTTAAGGGATCAAAAAAATGACAAGGAGTCAGCAAAGACAGAGAAGGAATCATTTGAGTGATGGGAGCAGCAGAAGGTGATGTTCCTGGAGCCAAGGGAAGAGAGAATAAACAGAAGAAATTGATGGTCAACAATGCCAAATGCTGCCAAGAGTTCAAGAAAGAGGATGACTGAAAAAAAAACCCTTGGATTTGGCAATTAGGAAGTCACTGGTAACTTTTGAGAGGAGAAGTTTAATAGACTGGTGAGTGGTCAAATTTCAAAGGATTTGGGAAGAGTAAGGAAGTAGCAGAACCAAGTACAAATTTTTCAAGATTAGAGATGGAAAGGAGAAGAGATCAGATGGCAAATAGCTGAGACAGAAGATTTAATGGAAAGATTATTTTTTTAAAGAGTTAGGAAGCCTGAGAATATTTGTAGGCTGATGGGAAGAAGCCAATAGAGACACAGAGACTGAAGATGCATAAGAAAGAGTGGGGCTGATGGCTAAAGTAAGGTTCTGCAGAAGATAGGAAGGAATGTGATCAGTTTTAGTGAGGCATAAGGTATGTCTTTGAGACTGGAAGGGAAGGAAGGGAGAAAAGATGGTAATGCTGCATTTTTAAGAATAGAAAGGAAGGAATGAAGCAAGTTATCTTTGGATGGCCTCAATCCTTCCAGTGAAACAGGAGTTTATGACAACTACTATTAAGTGCAAGATTTGGAGTAAGAGGAGAAAGGAAAAACTTTCGACTATTTGCTGTGATGAATGAGACAAAGATTTTGACAAAGGTCATGTAAAAGAATTGTTGAGTCTTACTTAAGAGCTTGTTGAGGTCATGGAGTACTTAAATTTATATTGTGTGAAATCAGTTCCACATTTGGCCTTTTTCCATTGATGCTCAGCAACCAGAGCAAAAGTCCAAAACTTGGATGGTTCCCCAGGATGAGCATTGACAAGCACCTCCACACATCTCTGTCCTTTGCTCTGTATGTCCAATCTTTTGCCAAGTTTTTTGCCTATCTCCTTTAGAACACTTCTTAAATCTGTCCTATTTGCCCTACATCTATTCACATCTTTACTTGTGGCCCCAGTGAACTCTTGTTCAATGAAATCCTGGACTTCCTGCCTTCCATATGATCACTGTCGGTACAGTGAAAAGAACACTGGTTCTAAAGTCAGAAGAGCTAGGTTCAAATTCTGACTGACATTTACTACCTGTGGAGATCCCAAGTTAGTCACTTAACCTTGTTGGCACTCAGCTTCCTCATCTGTGAAACAAGGATGCTGGAATAGATGGACTCTATGGTTCTTTCTCCATAACTGCCAAAGCTATCTTCCCAATGCATCAATGTTTTTGCCACCACCCAAGGGCAAATCCACGGTGATTTTCCATTATAGTATAAGCTGGGATCAATATTCTCACCTTCTCTCTCAAAACATTTTACCAGGCTTTCTGCACTGCAGCACTGTCTTTGGTTCCTCCTTCTCTCCTTCCTCTAACGAATAGTTACTTAGCATCTAAGGAATACAAAAATGTCTGTGACTTGTCTCTGACCTTCAAAAAGGTTACAATCAGTAGAAAAGACATACACAAAAAACAAGATGTGATAAAGGATGATAGATGCTATATAAACAGTAGATAAAGTCAGTATTGTAGGAATCTGGAGGAAGAAGAGAGTGCTTCTAGTTAGGAAAATAAGACAAGACTCCATGGAGGAAATGACATTCAAGCTGGATCCTAAAGGAAGGGGCTGGCTAATATAGAAGGAAATGGGAGGAGAAGGCAAAGATACAAAATATGTTCAGTTTCAAATTTGGAGGACAGGGAAAATTGGCTATCAGAAAAATTATCAGAAAAAAAGGAAGGAAGAAAGATGACTGGGTTGGTTCAGAGATGAAGGAGAGGAGAGTGGTTTTAAGAACTTTGGAACTTGATTTGACAGCAAGTCATCCAGGTGGGATTCAGCAAGAGACATTTCTTAAGTACCTGTTGTCATGCAAGGTATTTTTCTAAGTGCTGAAAATACAAAGCCTTAAGAATTGGAATCCAGAGGAAGGAGGGACATATAATCAGTTTCTCACAATATGTCCATTGTGGAGATGTTCTGTGTAACTACACATGTACAGCCTATATTGAATTGTTTGTCTTTCCAGTGGGAGTGGGTGACAAGGGAGGAAGGGAAAGAATCTAGAATTTAAAGTTCTATAATCAAATGTTAAAAATATATATGTATATATTATTATTATTATTATTGACTACATGCCACTGGGAATTAAGATATACGGGCAGTGGAGTAGGGAGATCCATCTTGCCCTACCGGAAAGTCAGAGGGGAGATGGGGGAAACCATAGGAGAGAGCAGATTGGGGGAGGGGTTATACAGTGGGATGCCTGTTTTGGGGTGTTGGGTGGGGGAAAGATGAGGAGAAAATTTGTAATTCAAAATCTCGTGGAAATGAATGATGTAAACAATAAATAAAATAAAATAAAATTGGTAAGATTGACCATTAAAAAAAAAAAAAGAATTGGAATCCAGAAGACCTGGGTTTGAATCCAGTCTCTGACACTTATTAAATGTCTGACTTTGGGAGACTAACTTAACTCCTGTGACCTTTGTTTTTACCTAAGAAAAATGAGGATAATAAAACCTTTAGCATTTATCTTACAGGGTTGCTATGAGAATTAAACAAGACAATAATGTACCGCTTCAAAGGACTCTATGTCAACTACTATTATGAATAAATAATAATAACAATAAAGATCAGATGAAACAGTTTTTACCCTCGAGGAGCTCACATTCCACAGGGAGAACATAGAGTATTGTATGTAAAGAAATAAATATGACCATAGATAGCTTTAATGTCTTCATCTGAAAACTGCCTGTTCATATCTAGTTAAAGGATATGAACAGGCAGTTTTCACATGAAGACATTAAAGCTATTTAGAGGCATATGAAAAAAAATGCTCTAAATCACCATTGATTAGAGAAATGCAAATTGAAACAACTCTGAGGTACAACATGGCACCTATTAGATTGACGAACATGACAAAAAGGGGAAATGATAAATGTTGGAGAAGATGTAGGAAAATTGGAACCCTAATGCATTGTTGGTGGAGTTGTGAACTGATCCAACCATTCTGGAGAACAATTTAGAACTATGCTCAAAGGGCTATAAAACTGTGCATAACCTTTGATGAAGCAATAGTACTACTAGGTCTGTATCCCAAAGAGAGCATAAAAAAGGGGAAAAGATCCACATGTACAAAACTATTTATAGCAACTCTTTTTTGTGAGGGCAAAGAATTGAAAATTGAAGGGATGCCCATCAATTGAGGAATGACTGAACAAGTTGTGGTATGTGAATGGAATGGAATGGTATTGTGCTGTAAGAAATGATGAGCAGGCCAATTTCAGAAAAACCTGGAAAGACTAACAAAACTGATGCTAAGTGAAATGAGCAGAACCAGGAGAACATTATACATGGTAACAGCAACATTGTGCAATGATCAACTTTGATAGATTTAACTCTTCTCAGCAATACAATGATCCAAGACAATTCCAAAAGATTCATGATAGGAAACATTATCCACATCCAGAGAAATAACTATGGAGTCTGAATGTAGATCAATGCATACTATTTTCTCTCTCTTTTTTTTCTTTCTTGTGGTTTTTCCCTTTTGTTCTGATTCTTCTTTCATAACATGACTAATGTGGAAATATGTTTAACATGATTGTACATGTATAGCCTATGTCAGATTGCTTACTATCTTGGGGAGAAGGAAGGGGAAGGAGAGAGGGAGAAAAAAATTTGGAACTCAAAATCTTATAAAAATGAATGTTAAAAAGCTGTCTTCACATGTAATTGGAAAAAATAAAATGCTATTAAGTGAAGGGGAATGTAAGAGGGAATGTAAGCTCCTTGAGGGCAAGAACTGCTTTGTTTTTGTCTTTGAATATCTGTGCTTGGAATAGTACTTTACACATAATAAGCCTTTAAAAAAAAGAAAGAAATGTACAGTAATTTGAGGAGGAAGAGGGGATTAAAAATAGGGGAATTAGCGAAGGGATCAAAGTGGAAGAGGAAATAAATGTTCACAACATAAGTTGTGAACAGTCACTCAACAGAAAGCTGAAGATTTAACTTTGATAATCTTCCACTTTGAAGAGAGAGTTGAAGTTGTGGGGGGGGAATGAAATCTCTGAAAAACACAGTAAAAAACAAAGGACTTTAGTAAATGCCAACATTTTGGAGAGAAAGAAGAACCAGTAAAAAAAAAAAAACAGGACACAAAGAAGGAGGAGATTCACAATAGTTCTGTTCTGCAGAAACCTTTCCAGGCTTGCCGGGCCCATTTGTTCTGCCCCTTTACTGCCCCCATCAACCCTCCTCCCATTGCTTCACATAATCATCCCCTTGCTATTTGAACTTCCTCTTATGCTTAGGATAACCTAACCCCCATCTTCTCTCACTAAGCCTTCTCTTTTTTCCTTCACTCAAACAGCTTCTGAAACCTAACCTTGTTCAGAAAGCCTGCCCTAGCTGATTTTTTTTATCCTGTCCAGCCATCCAGTACATCTATCTCCCCTTCACTCATCACTTAGAGAATATAGCAAGGCTTTGCATTTAAACAATGTAAGCACTTTTTATGTATTTCCTCAATGTTTGCTCAATTGCTTACATGTTCTTTTAAGGTCATCATCAGTTTTCTCAGTTTGAGATCACAGGCTTCTACAGAGCACCTGATATGTTTAACTTGCTTGATAGAAGACCTAGGATAAAATAAATACCTAAGATAAAAAAAGCCTACAGACAACTAATAAAAGACAATGATACTGCATTTCACTTTTCAATTCAACAAACATTAGACATCACTAAATACAAAACTGGGATGAGAATGATCAGCTCAGCACAATTGCCACCACCTACCTATAAAGTTTTCTTATTCGACTTCTCCTTTACTCAAGCCCCCCAAATCAATTTGTATTTACCTTGTGCATATTTTATGTTTAAGTGTCTGAGCAAATTTTGTTTCCTAATAGGATGTCATCTGTAAGATCCTTGAGGGCAAAGGCTGTTTCCTCATTATTTTTATATCCCAAGCCCTCACTGTTCAGTTGTTTCAATTATGTCTGACTCTCCATTTGGGGTTTTCTTGGCAAAGATACATTTCCTTCTCCAGCTCATTTTGCAGATGAGGAAACTGAGGCCAACAGGGTTAAATGACTTGCCCAGGGTCACACAGCTAGCAAGTGTCTGAGGCGGCATTTAAACTCAGGTTTTCCTAACTGCAGGCCTGGTGCTCTATCCACTGTATCGCCTGGCTGTCCAGCACAAAGCAGATGCTTAATAATAAATAATAATATTCATAATAAATATTATATTAATGATAGTATTAGTAATAAATATTTGCTCAATTGATCACGATGATGATACACTAAAGATGATACACTAATGATAAGCCTAGTTAGTGATCAAAGAAGTCTTTCCTCCTGCTCTTTCAGACTATGAGGCTCTAGTCTTGATTCCCATTCATTCCTAGTCTAAGCTGTTCACAAAGACTTCTTGGGGCAGACCTAAGAGATTTAAATGAAGAGGTGGAGAAAAAAGATAGTCCCTTTCAAATGAAGGTACCTAGTAACATTCTTAGAGATCTGAAGTAAGTTTTGTTTTATTAGAGAAAACTTTCAAGGGAAGAGAAGGTTTATTAAAGGATTTGGAGGATGAGGATAGTGACTGCCGATGAACAGACAACTTCTAAACCTAGGAATTTGTAAGGAAGACATACTGATAGGGTTATATAACTAAGTCACTAGAAAAGTGGTTTATACATAAAGATCCAAATTCCTGGCATCTTTGTTCTGTGCTTAAGTCACTCTATAAAAATATTTCATACAGGTGAAAAAATGAAGCTAAATTATCCTATTGGCTAGGAGGCAGCAGACCTGTGATCTCATCCTAAGGTGGCCAATAAGTAGCTTTGTCACTTTGGGCAACATAGTTAACATCTCTGAGGCTCAAGTCTCTCTATCAATAAAATAAGGGGGTTAGACTAGAAAATCTGTGGTCCCTTGGAATTTGGCTATATTAGGATTCTACCTATATTTAGTGCGGAGAAGAGGAAGAAACAAGCATGCATATATGAAGAAAGTTCTTTGTAAACCCTAAAACACTATAGAAGTATGAGTTATTGTTGTTTTGAAACCTGAAAAGTAAATTTTGCATTTTGGAATTTGTTAACTATTTCCATAGGTGTATGTATATGTATACATCATAAATTCAACATGACCATAACTTTTAAGAGACAGCATGAATGTAATGAACTAGGCCTGGTTTGGAATTCCAGTTCTGATTCTTATTAGCTCTGTGACCCTGAATGTCACTTAACCTCTCTGCAAATCTCAACTTTTCTGATTTGTAAAATGAGAATAATTATTTTGTACCACCTCCCTCACAAAGTTGTTGTGGAGACCAAATGCGATAATACTGGTAAAATTGCTTTATAACTTACATAACATAAAGTCAGCTATTATTCACCTCTGTGACGTCTTGGTATTCAGTACCTAACACCTAGAGGGATTTCAGTGGGTCACTGGATGAAAAGGAAATAAAAGGAAATAATGCAGTCCTGCTTACCACACCTACCCATCAAATATAGCGTTCTCAGGGTTAAGTGCATTGTTTAACCTGTAACACAGGCCAAAGGACATTCCTTTATGAAATGGGGGCAGGAGGAATGGGAGGAAACAGCTTTGTTTCATTCATCTGAAACTCTTTTAACACTCCAGTTCTTTCTAATGATATCAAATGGGGCATTTTTCTCCTGTCGGGGGCAAGGGAGAAGGCATACTACCAGGGCTATTATTATGGAGAGTTGTAGCCAAATGCTCCCTTTAAAACTCTAATAAGGACCACAAACTCCAAAATCCATGCCTTTTCTTGAAAATAGACCTGAATCTTAATTCTTTCCTTGGCAGTGAAACTCAGAGAAACTAGACATTTTCTTATGCAGCATCCAACTTCCCTGTCCCAGAAAGGGAAACTACTGACAGTATTTCATTGCAGCCTATTGATCATCTGCAGCAAAGCCCAAAGGCGAACAAACAGGTCACAGTATTAAAAGAAAACAGACGAGCCCCAAGGCAGCTGCAGCAGCGACAGCAATCGAAAGTTTTGAGGTTGTCTGGGTTTTTTTTTAAACGAAAACTTTTCTGGATGTATAGCTTCATGCAGGTAAAAACAAAATGTGGGTCTTAAACTTCTTTTTAAAAATAATGTGTAAAGCCTTACCTGAAAATAAGTATTTGTATGTAGCCACAACCCTGTGGGTGGACACATTGAAAAACATTTCCATGACTGCTACTGTAAACCAGGACGAAAGGCTAAAAATGTCAAGTTGATATACCTAAATGTATTTTTTTTGCCGGCACCTGCAGTAGCAACTAGAGAAAACACACTGTTCGTACGAGAAACAAAATATCAACTCCCTCTGAAGCTAACAAACGCGCCCAAGTGAGAAATGCAGCCTTTCCGTGTCTTTGGCACTTTGGGCATCATCCGGGGGCTCTGGGTCCAACTTTATTTCCCTCCCCACTTACAGGCTCCGGCTCCCAAGCTTTGGGGCGGCTGCTGCTCCACCGACCCGCGGCTGCTCTCTCTTCCTCCTCCTCCTCCTCCTCCTCCTCCTCTTCTTCCACCTCCTCCTTCTCCGCCTCCTCCTCCTCCGCCTCCTCTTCGGCTCCAGCTCTGTGCTGCAGGGCAGAAGCTTCCTTCTTGGAACCAACACCTTCTCTCACTACTGAGCATGCCCAGCGCTGGAGTCACCCAGGAGTTTAAATGGATAGAATCCACCTTTCCGGGTTTTCGTGGCCACTCCAGGCAGACTGAGGACCGAGAGGCCACCTTGTGCTCCCTGAGGGCAGGAGAAGGTGGTGAGGAGCAGGTGGAGGGAGGAAGACACGAGGGGCAAAAACATGGTTTAGGTTGAGGAGACCAGCTTCTAGGTTTCCCCAAAGTAAAGTCACCCTCTGCAGGAAGAAATTTGGATCTGTAAAGTCTGGTTAACTTCGGAAACGTAAATTCCCACCGTCACCTTGGTGCAGGTCAGATGCTGCTCTGCTGTTCCAAAGGGTCGCTGAGACATTCTTTTACATAATCTGACCTCCTGGAGCTGAACTGAAACCAGTCCAGGGCTCTGGGGAGGCTTTTTCCCCCTTGGGCAAAGGGAGGTGGATGTAGGACAGATAGAGCAGGAAGGCATCTCAGAAGTTACCCAAGCCAGCTTCCTTTATTTCGCAGAGGAGGAAACAGAAGGGCTGAAAAGCAAAGGGAGCCCAGAGTCACACAGCAAGTAAATTGATGGATTAGGATTTGAACCAAGCTTCTCTGACTCCAAATGCTCTGTGGTTTGCACCGCCACATTTCGTGTATGCCTTTCTCTCCAAGTTTGTGGAAGGAAGGAAGGAAGGAAGGAAGGAGGGAAGGAAGGAAGGAAGGAAGGAAGGAAGGAAGGAAGGAAGGAAGGAAGGAGGGAAGGAAGGAAGGAAGGAAGGTGTGAAAAGAACAAAGGTGAAATATTGTCTAACATGATCCAAGTAAATGGAATGCAGCCTAATGCCTTTCCTAGGAATTTTACCTTAAGCCTAACTAAACAGTGATCCCATCACTCAGTTACTCCTCTAGAGCAACGGCTAACCTCATTAATTCAGGAAATAGGAAACTATTACACTTATAATCTACAGTATACCACATAACTCTAAATTCTCTTATTATTGCTTGTGAAAAAATTTGTGAGGGGTACGTATGTGCAGGTCTTGTCTATACAGTAGATTTTAAGTTCCTTAAGGACTGAGGCCATGTTTTATAGTTTTTTAATAGTAAGCATTTATATTTACAGATGAGGAAACTGAGTCTGAGAGGCTAAGTGACTTTTCCAGGGTTATAAGTCAGTAAATATTTGAAGTAGAATTTGAACTTGTGTCTTCCTCACTCCCAGTTTAGTACTCTACTGTGCTACCTGCCTGTCTCCCTCAAAGCACGCAAGGGTACTAAGTAGTAATAGTAGTAGTAGTAGTAGTAGTAGTAGTAGTAGTAGTAGTAGTAGTAGTAGAAGAACAAGAACAAGAACAAGAACAAGAAGTGGCAGAATAATGTTAGATAGAATATATATATATACATATATCTATATCTATATCTATATCTATATATATACATATATATTGTTTTAAGGTTTACAAAGTACTTTACACATATTTTCTGACCTGGTCCTCAACCACTCTGTATGGTAAGTGCTGTTACTATCTCTACTTTACTCATTAGGAAACTTGTCCAGGGTCATATAACTAGTTAGGCACTGACTACAAGTCCAGCGCTCCATTACTCCTCCTAATGCTTAATAAATGTTTGATTGCTATAATAATAATTAACAACTAATACATAGTGCTTTAAAGTATTTAAAGTGATTTTTACACATGATCTCATTTAAACTTCACAATGACTTTGTCAGGTGGGTACTACAGTTATTATTGTCTCGCATTCACAGATGAGTAAACTGAGGCTCAGTGACTTGGCCCTAGTCATACATCTCATAAGTGTCAGAGGTAGAATTCCAACCCTCCTAAAATTGAGGCTCTGATCTCTAGGTTGATGTTAGTGAGCATCATAGTTGGTGCCTTCATTCATTTATCCAATTACCATTTATTAAGTGCCTACTGTGTTCTAGGCACTGTACTTCATGCTGGGAAATATAAAGAAGAAAATGAAATAGTTGCTACTTTCCAGAAACTTCCATTCTTGGGGGGGGCGGGGAACACATATGCAGAAAAATAAATACAATATACATACAAAGTAATGGGGGGGGGGGGTGGAGGAGAGAAGGTGGAGAATCAGAAAAGTTCTCCAATAGCAATAGCACTCTACCTGTAAGCACTAAAGGAACTTTGGAATTCTCTAAGACCTAGGTGAAGAGGGAATGCATTTTGGGTGGGGGTAACAGTCTATGCCAAGGCACAGAGATAAGAGACAGAATGTTGGTTTAACATTCCAATTATATTCTGGCAAGGCAAACTACATTCTATTTGTTCCATTAGTTTATTTTAACCCAACTTCAGCTTGCTAGTAACAGTGTAATTTTGCCATTAAATCAATGGTAATATTTTAGTGTAGTTGTTCCCAACCTATGGTCTGAGGCCCCCTGGGGGACTGTTGGAGTTATTGCAAGGGGCCTGAGTCTCCTTTGGACCAAAGCATCCTGACCTTTATTTCGTTCCTATTAAATATGCATTCTGACTTGATGCAATAAATAAACAAAATATTTTCTCGTGGTTAATTAAGTATGTCTCACACATAAATATATGCTATTTCCAAGTGTGTAAAAGACCTGTTGTTAAAAGATTAAAATTAGACGTGGTACTAAATAATGTTCCAGAGACATGTAAGTTAAAACAACTGAGATTTCACTTCACATCCGTCGAATTGACAAAGATGACAAAATGAGATAATGGTCATTGTTAGAGGGCTGTAGGAGACAAACACTGTGGATGGACCTGAATTGGTCCAGTCATTCTGGAAAGCAATTTGGAACCATATCCAAAAAGTCACTAAACTGTGTATAACCGCTGACCCAGCAATAGTATTACTAGGCATAAATCCTCTCACAGGTCAAAGATAGAGAGAAAGGGTCCATAAGAACCGAAATTTATAGCAGCACTTTTTGTTCAAGAAGAAAAGGAGAAATGAAAAGAAAAAGAACACAATAATCACAATAGTGTACAACAAATGGCCCGAGGATGGTATGTTATACAGTCCTGGTGTAAAGGAAAACAACTCTGAAATATTACACACAGAATTCTGATCAATTCGGTGATCAGTCATGACTTCAGAAGTCTGATAACAAAACATACTACCCACTTCTTAGCAGAGAGGTGATGGACCAAATGTCTGGAATAAGATACATTTTGGACAAGGCCAATGTCTTGAAATATTTGCTCAACTATACTTATTTTTTATGAGAGGGTGTGAAGGAAGATACCAAATGTATGGAGGGAAATCTCAAATCTTTTCAATACTGAAGTAAAGCAACTGAGAGGTTATCAAATTCACTTAAAATCTTTATGGGAGTCAGCTATCCATGAATCAAAAGCATACTTGATGTGCTTATTAGTATCAGTCAATCAATAAAAAAATTCATTAAATACCTACTATGTGCCAGGCACTATGCTAAGAGCTGGGGATACAGAAAGAGGCAAAGGATAATTCCTGTCCAAAAGGAGCTTACAGTCTAATAGGGGAGACAAGATGCTAACGAATATATGCAAAGCAAGCCGTATACAGGATAAATAGGAAATAATTAACAGATAGAAACACAGGAATTAAGAGGGATTGGAGAAGGCTTCCAGTGAAAGGTAGGATGTTAGTTGAGACTTAAAGGTAGTCACAGAGCTAAGTAGTTGTAGGGGAAGAGGGATAGAATTCCAGGAATAGCAGGCAACCAGAAAAAATGTTGGGAGCTGAGACATGGAGTGTCTTGTCTGTTACTGAATCAGACAATATGTAATGGGAAGTAAGGTGTAAGCAGATAGGAAAGGTAGGAGAGGACTAGGTTTTGAAGGGCTTAGCTAAAAAGAGCATTTTATATTTGATCTTCAAGGTAAATTTATATTTGATCTTGGAGGCAACTGGGAGCCCCTGGAGTTTATTGAGGAGGGGTGGTATATGACATGATTGGACCTGCGCTTTAAGAAAATCACTTTAGTGGCCGAATGGAAGATGCATTGTAGGACTGACAGACTTGTGGCAGGCAGACCCGCCAATAAGCCATTGCAATAATACAAGTATGAGGTGATGAGGGCCTGCACTAGAGTGATGGTAATGTTATAGGAGTTAAAGGGCATATTTGAGACATGATGCAAAGGTCAAATTGACAGGCCTTTGCAATAACTTGGATATGGGGGGTAAGAGATAATGAGAAATCCAGTACAACTCTTAGGTTGCAAGGCTGAGGGACTGGGAGGGTGGTATTGCCCTCTACAGTAATAGGGAATGTAGAAGAGGGGGGAAGGTTTAGGGGGAAAGAAAGAGTTCCATTTGGACATATTGAATTTAAGGTATCTAATGGACATCCAGTTTGAGATGTCTGAAAGGCAGTTGGAGAGGTAAGATTGGAGGTCATCAGAGAGTTTGAGTCAGGAAAGATAGATCTGAGAATCATCAGCATAGAGATGGTCATTAAATCCATGGGAGCTGATAAGATCACTAAGTGAAGTACTAGAGAAGGAGCCAACTTTCACAAGTGATACTCAACAGTGGAACACAACTTTTACATTTCTTTCCGTCATCAAATATTTTTGAAGGGCCCACTATGTGGCGGACACTGTACTAGAAGCTGAGGGTACAAACGGAAAGAATGAAACATTCCCTACCCATGATGAGTTTACATTCTAATGGTAGAAACACTAAGTGCTTATAAAATATATAGCATAAATAGAATGATAATAAATACACATACAAAGGAGATAAATACAAGGTAGTTTAAAAGGGAAGGCACTAGCAGTTGTGAGGATCAGAAAAGGCTTCATGGAGAAGATAATATCTGAGCTGCATTTTAAAAGGAGAGGAATTCTATGAGGCAGAGGTCAGGAGGGAGAACATTCTAGGCATGAGGGACCATCAGTGCACAGAGATAAGGGATGGAGTGTGGTGAACAAGGAAAAGAAAGAAAGACAGTTTTGCTGTATCACAGAATGCAAGAAGGAAAAAGTTCAGCAAAGCTGAAAAGATAGATTGGAACTAGAACATAAAGGGTTTTAGCAGCTAAACAAAGGAGTTTGCATTATATTCTAGAGGCAATAGGGACTGGGCCCAGGAGTTGGTTGAGAAGGGGAGTTAGGTAATCAGATCTGCATTTGAGGAAAATGACTTTTTGTATAGGATGACCTGAAGTAAAGAGATCTAAATCAAAAGACAAATAGTAGGCTATTGGAATAATCTGGTTAAGAGGGGATAAGGTCCTGAATTAAAGCATTAGTTATAGATGTAGAGAGAAGGGGCTGAAGATAAGAGATCTTGTGAAACTATAAGTTTCAAGAGTTAGCAACTGATTGTATATATGAGGTGAGAGTTAGGAGTTAGATAATACTGAGGTTAAAACCTCAGAGATGGGAACGACAATGATTCCTTTGACAGAAATAGATAAATTTCAAATGGGGAGAAGGTTTAAAGGGAAAGGAAATAACATAAGTTTGTTTATGGATGTGTTGAGTTTAAGATATCTCTAGGACAGAACCTGCAGCCTTGGGCCACATGTGGCCTTCTAGGTGCTCATGTGCGACCTTTTTGACTGAGTCTGAATTTCACAAAACAAATCCATTTATTAAGGGGATTTGTTAGCTGAAGTTTGGATTCAGTTGAAGGGCTGCACTTGAGGACCTGGAGGGATATATGTGGCCCCAAGGCTGCAGGTTCCCCACCCCTGCTCTAGGACATACTTCTTGAAATGCCCAGTAGACAACTGGTGATGTGGGACTGAGGCTCAGGGAAAGGTAATAGGTCTGGATATATTGATCTGGGAGTCATATGCACAAGGATAGTTGTTTTCTTAAGGATGATTGTTAAACCATGGAAACTGGTAAAGCTACCAAGAGAGGGCATATAAAGGGAGAAGAGAAGACCCAGAACAGAACTTCGAGAACAGAGATGAGATGTATGATATGGCTAATGTGCCAGCAAAGGAGACTGAGGAGTGGTTGGACAGATAGAAGGCAAACCATAAAGTGGAAGGGATAGAATTTGGAGCTCAAAAATGTTTTTAAATGAATGTTAAAAAAAAAGAAGGAAAATTGTTCAGGGGTCTGAGAGTTAAATGGCTTGGCAGATGGTCAGTAAGGGTCAAAGGCAAAACTTGAACATGGTCTTCTAGTTTCTGAGGCCAACTCTCTATGTTCTATGCCAGACTGTCTCTGAGTAGTAGTAGAAGATACAAAAATAAAAGAAAGGAAAGAAAATTTATAAAGTATTTTATGACCAGGACAATTTTGTCAACCTGTTTTAAATTTAATACACACTTTACAAAAAAAAGAAACTATATAATAAGTTCATGGTTTCATATATCATCTCTTTTGTCCTTTGTATAGTGGAACGTTTATGCTTGTTGATTAAGTTTACAATAAAAAAAGTTAAATTTAAAAAGAATAGAAGTGAAAAGGTTATTAAATTCTCAAGAGCCTTTTTCATGTATTTTCTCAATCAATGGACATAAACAGCATACTTACTATTATGTGAGTGTTCTGAAACTTGATGATATTAAAGAAGAGGGGTCCTCCTACTCAAAAATGGTTGGAAGCCTAGTTTTAATGTCCATAACGTTATGCACAGAAGAATGAACCCAAAAACCCCAGCATAGAAGCTACCAGCTTTATTACCCTTGGGCAATGCCCTTCATTTCTCTAGTCCTCATTTTCCTCATCTGTAAAATGAAGGTGTTAAACAAACAGACTCTAAAGGTCTTATGTCTTTATGTCCTAATTATAAAGCTACGGTGATTTTATAGCCAATGAAGTGGTGGAGGATCTCCACCACTTCATTGGCTATAAAATCATAATGGGGTGGGAAACCTGTGGCCTCAAGGTCACATGTGGCATTCTAGGTCCTCAAGGTCCCCAAGGATTTATTCTGTGAAGTTTGGATTTAAAGGGCCACACTCAAAGACCTAGAGTGCCACATGTGGCCTTGAGGTTGCAGGTTCCCCACCCCTGTAGGCATACAGAGGGAGGAAGAGAGAAAGAACAAAATTTGTCAGACACATAACTGGAAATAAAATTGTCCAGACTCAAGGACAGGAAAAAGACCACAGAAGCTTTTTCCCCCCTTAAAGTAGGAAGTCTTGAGACAAGAAAAAAGCAACTAGAACTGTATATTAAGACATCCTTTTTCTGAATCCTGTTCTCCTTCTTCTGATTTTTTTATTGTAACTTCAGAGAAAGAAGAAAAAGTGGAGTGACTCCTGTTACTGGGAACCACAGGAAAAGATGACTTGACCAGAACTGATTGGAAGATGAAGTAGTGCCACAAGGGGAGATTCCCAGCTTATAACAGTGGTGGTAACTTGCAGGGAAATGCCAATGAAAAAGAAAAAAGGTCCAGAGTTGCTAAAACGGGGGTTGGGAATCTTAATTTGACTAGTGAGATAAGGAGTAGAATCATCCCCACTTTTTTTTTTCAGTCACTTATGCTTAGCCTGGGAGTACAAAACCCCATTCATTAATTGCTTTCCACATATTGTGGGCATGGGTAATTTGGATTCCTTCTCTCTGCACCTAAAGACCTGGAAGGGAAACAAGATGAGGGATAGTAGATGGCTAATTGAAAATGCGTCTTTAAGAAATGTTTAGTTTAATTTCCTTTTTACTTTATTCTTTGTACAATAAACTATTTAAACGCAGTAAAAGTCTTTAAATCAATGAATGCATTGAGAAGTAAACAGAGAGAGTGAGTTAGGTATAGATAGCAGATTACATGTTTAATATCTTGAGCAATATACAATTCCATTCAGTAGATCGAGTTTAGACCAGCAAAGGTTAAACAAAGCTATGTTACCACCTGAAAGAGCAATCCCTGTTGTCTGTATAGGAGGGTATATATGCATATGAATACATATGTGAGTGTGTGTATATATGTGTGCAGGTATACATAGACAGAGGGCACAGGATCAATTGAATAGGAAGGGATGATATTTTAAAAGGTGATATTGAGAGGTGAGAGAGGAATATGAGAGGAGATGGGGAGAGACAGAATGGGGTAAATTATCTCATATAGAAGAGGCAAGGGATAACTGTTACAATGGAGGGGAAGAACAGGAAGGCAAAAGGGAATGGCTCAACCTTACTGTCATTGAATTTGGCTTAGGGAGGGAATGACATAC
>CM053591.1:160545685-160563281 GCA_028646515.1 Pseudochirops corinnae | reverse complement strand
GCTCAACCTTACTGTCATTGAATTTGGCTTAGGGAGGGAATGACATACACTCTAAATTGGGTCTCTTGCCCTACATGAGAGTAGGGGGGAAGGAAATGAGAGGGGGGATGATGGAGGGGAGGGTAGGTTGGGAGGGAGGGTAGTTAGAAGCACACACTTTTGTAAAGGGACAGGGACAAAGAAGAGAATAGAACAAGTAGGGGGCGGGTTAGAATGGAGGGAAATATAGTCAGTCTTTCACAATATGTTCATTGTGGAGATGTTCTGTGTAACTTCACATGTACAACCTATATTGAATTGCTTATCTTCCCAGTAAGGGTGGGAGATGAGGGAGGAAGGGAAAGAATCTGGAATTCAAAGTTTTAAAATAAAATGTTTTTTAAATATTATTTATTATTATTATTTATATGCAACTGGGAAATAAGATATATAGGCACTGGGGTATGGAGATCCATCTTGCCCTACTGCAAAGTCAGAGGGGTGATGGGGGAGGATATAGGAGAGAACAGATTGGGGGAGGGGGTATTCAAGGGGATCACTGTTTTGGGGTAGTGGGTAGGGGAAAGATGGGAGGAAAATTTGTAACTCAAAATCTTGTGGAAATGAATGATGTAAATAAAAATGAACATAAAAGTTAATTTTTTTTAAAAAAGAGCAATCTCTGTTGTTTGCAGGCCAAGCACGCTCTAGAAGCCATCGCCACATCAAAAAAAAAAAATGAAATGAAATAAGTCAAGTAATTTCAAACTTTCCCTCTTGAGGGTTTGGGGTTGAGGGGTAGAGAGGGGTATCTCTTTCTTTCTCCTTTTGTATTCCCTATATGAGACCACTTATTTTCTTTACAATTTCTGACAAGGAAAATGTTGCTTAAAATGAAAAAAGTAGAACTAAAATGATCTGAAAGGCAAGTGAAATCCAAAACAAATAGAGCAATTAGCTACCACACATTACCTGCTTATCCATGTATCCTTTCTGGGTTTTAGTTTCCTCACCTGCAGACTGGGGAGAGAAAACCTCAAATGAAATCACGAAGAGTCAGATGTGACTAGAAATGACCGAACAACAAAGTTATTATTATCCAGCATGTTGAAGAATTTTTCAAGGTAAATAAAAATACAATAAACCATAGATAATATTAATATGTGGTTTTTTAAGTCAATACCTGACCCACTGGAATCCTTTGGTATCATTTAGTGGTCCCTGTTTCTGTTTGAATTGGACCTCACTGCTCTAGATGCATCTGTTTGCAGATGCCATGAAGCCCTGAAATAAAGCAATGCTTCCTAAAAGAGATCTGAAACAATTGAGAAGAGTTTGGCTTGACCATCCACTCAGGAAAGACCAACAGAATGATGAATGTCTATTGCCCAGATTACAGCATGTATTTTGAATTTCATCAACACAAATGTCTCAGACAGTGTAGACATATGGTGAGTTGGATCCATAATTGAAAAATCAAATGAAAGTGGGCTGGACTGCTGAAATTGCAAAGTTCCTTTAATGATCTCAGGCTGAAAAGGTCCATCTTTTTAATGCAAACATTCTATTGGTATTGGGATATGGTATTGGGACAGGGGATACAACCTCCTCCAAAAAAAATAATTAATCACTCAGAAGGCAATGGAAAGGCATATAGTAGGTGTGAGTAGGCTGTAATGTATAAGAAATGAAAAACTTCTGAAAAGGACAAAAGATATTCACCCAGAATTGTATAATAGGAAGAGAAAATGGGCTAGCCATATATGATGAGGACAGTGGATGACAGAGGGACTTCAGAGTACTCCTTTGATATCCTTGCAACGTCAGCAGAAAAAGCAACGAAGACCACGGGCATGTTGGGCAAACGCCCCTGTGTCAAACTTATGGGAGGACCCAAACAAAAATTGCAAACAGGCTCAGGGGCAGATGGGTTTCAATCTTTAAAAATAGTGGGAACTTCTGAATCAAAGATATCACAGATTCTTTTGAATATTTAAGTGTATACTCTCATAAGCAGGAAACAGCTGTTTAAATGAGCAGGAGGCTCCCAGGTGAAAGAGATTTAAGAAAGGCGATAGGAAACGTCCATGTTACCCATAGGTAGCATAGTCTCCATAATTTGAGGTGCAACTCCATTCTTTTCAGAGTTAGTATTCAAATTATTTTAGTAATACTTGTTTAGTGGTTACTTTACCTAGAGCAGAAAGCATCTTAGATAAAGAATATGGAAATACTACCCAAGCAGTAAGCATAAGCATAAAGCATTAGAAATAGCACTGATGGTTAATAAAAATTGAATTGAATTATTATGCAAATTAGAGATTTTTTTGTATTTTGGTCATTTTTATAAGTATAGCAGTGGTGGGGTGGGATGGTAAGCAAGGCTGTTCACTCCATTTACCTCTCTCAACCTACCACTGATTCATTGCCTAGATGAGTTTTTCAGTATAAATAATCCTTCATTGTTCTGAGAAGTTGCATCAAAGGATCTGTAAATCTAGTTTTTTTTTTGCCCTGAGTCCCTAACCAAAAAAGATCATTCAGTCAAAACATCTCAGTCATCTCTCTCTCTCTCTCTCTCTCTCTCTCTCTCTCTCTCTCTCTTTCTCTTCCTTTCCCTGTGTGTGAGTCTCCTCTTTCTTTCTCTATGATTTGAGGTACAAATGATTTTTATATAATGTGCAGTAGGCTTTTTTTGGTCTAATTTTGGAATGTATTATAAGAGAGATTCTAATCCCAGTTCTCTTATTCATTTATTGTGTAACTTTGGGCAAAATATTTCACCTCTTTGCATGTCAGTGTCCTGAGCTCTGAAATGGAACTTTAGACTGAACGACTTCTAAGATCTTTTCCAGTTCCAACATTCTATAATTTGATTTCTGTTGTTCTTGTTGTTTGTCCTTCATTTTCTAAGCAGACTAGTGACATTATGGGGTGATGTCTTGAATAATGAGTGAATTGGATTTAAATGAAGCAGAGTTGTGCAAAGTTATCAGCCTCACCTGTTCTTCCTGGTCATTAAGGTCCAGTGGCAAGACAAAAGTCAGGACAACTGCTGATGGCCGGGGATGCAGTGTATGACCTTGGCATCTTTGATGTCTGACCAAACTCTAAGCACTCTGCTTCAGCTGCCTTTATGGCCATTGGAACAAAGCATTCTCCTCTGCCCATTCCACCAGGGGAAGTCTTCACATGCTTGGGATAGACAGCCCCCTAACTCACTGACAGGTTTGAGGCCTGTTGGCTACCCTCAACCTGGTTTTACTGGGGTGTGGTTGCTTCTTGGAGTCACAGTTGACAATTGGGTGAAAGGTGGACATCAAAGGTAGATGAGCAACCCTGAAAAGGGCTGCTTGAAAGCCTTCACACCAGAGGTGCCAGTCCTGCCTAAATACCCCATACACCTCTGTAATTATATTATATATAATTATTATATTTATATTATTATATTAATATTAAATATTATATATGTATATAATAGAAACAGAGGCAAATGAACACATGGTATTTGTGTCACTGCTAATTCCATGAGGCCAAATGATGAGTGATTTTCAATGTGCTTAGATTTAGCTTCCTTCAAAGCACCATCCAGGCTAAACCTGCTAGTTCTTAATCTCTCTTCCTCTTTGCATGTTTGAATTTATTTAACTGAGTACACCCCCTCAGTAGAACATAAACTCTTTGAGGACAAGAACTGTTCTGTTTTTGTCTTTGTATTGCTAGGACCTAGCACAGTTTAGGCACAAATTAGACACTTTCTAACTGCTTATTGAATTGAAGAAGCTACTAACACAGTCATTTCTGAATCAGCATACAGTCATCTGACTTATTAGAAAAAAGATAAAAATCAATACCAAATTAGAAGATAGGCTAAAATGATAAGAAAATATCATTTCAAGGGGAGAATAGTCTTGTGGAAAAATTGTGAGATACTCGACTAAGCCAAATTATCCCCAGAGAACTTAAGGATGAAACTGAAAGGAAGACAGTCATAGCCAACAACGCAAAAGATGTCAATATTTCTATAACAAATTATACTCTCCATCAGTGACAGTGGTGCCACCCCACATAGACTCTTAGCATCATGGTGCCCTATGAGTTGCATGAGAAAGTAAAAATGACATTAAAGAAAACAATGACAAGAGTGTCTGTCTTAGGCAAAGCATACACAGAGGACATGATGCCTAGGGTATTGAGGGATCAATTCTCAAAATATCTGAAAAAGGGAAGATATTAAATACTTTGGAAAAATCATAGACTGAGAAAACATAAATAACTACCAACCAATATGCCTTATTTCCCCCCTTCTACAAAATCTATGTAATTATATATATATATACATATATATCTGTATATATATATATATACATATATATATATATCTGTAGCTATGTCTATATCTGTATCTATCCATCTACTGAGAATATCTTTGAAGAAGATACTGGAAGGGAAGAAAAAAGGGTTTTGTGAGTGATATTTCATAGAAGACCACATCTCTATAGTCACACAGTGGATTGAAAAAGTGTAGATAATACAAGACTTCGCTGTGCTTATTTTTGTTAAGAATAAAAAAACATTTGATTTGATAGAGCAAAGCACTATATGAAAGGCTCCTTTTGAGCTGTCTCCCATGCACATGTCAAAATTATACAAGTTTCTTTGAAAGATGAGACAACTTTGTTTGATGACCCTCTTTGTGTTACTCTCAAGGTGTTGGTCACTGTCATGGGGCATATCCAGTGCATGGTTCACATCCCAGGTAGAATCCCTACAGATATTGAGGTTAAAAGATTAGAATTTTAGGACTGGTAGAGACCTTAGTGGCAGCAGACAAGTCATCATTCTGCTTCTCCTTGAAGACCTCCAATGAGGAAGGGAACTTCAAACCTCTTCGGACAGTCTGTTCTCCTCTGAACAGCTTGGATGGTTAGAAAGTTTTCCCCTACATTGAGTCTAAACTCACCTTTATTTCATCTTCTACCATTGTTCCCACTTCAGGTCTCTGGGACCACACAGTGTACTTCTGATCCTTTTTCCACATGCTCACCCTTCAAACACTTGAAGACCACTATTATTCCCTCCCTGTCTTCCTACCAGGTTTCTCTTTTCCAGTCTAAATATTGCTACTTCCTTTAACCAGTCCTTATCTTACGTGGACTTAAGGTCCTTTACCATTTATATGCTCTCCTCAGAGGTTGGGAACCTGGATAACTAAAAGGTTAATGGTATCCTCAACACAAATAAGTCGGGTTTGGGGATATGATTTTGTGATACCTAAAAGGCATGAGCTCATGAGAGAGATGCAACAAGCAGAACTCTCACTTTCATTGGTGTCAATATGTTACTATATCAGGGAATGGCTCAGTGTCTTTTACTACTTAGTTACTCACTTAAAAGCTAATCTGTTACTGGGTTGCTAGGTCCTCTTTCCTACAGTGCCTAATGCCGGATACTAAATATAGATGGTGCTTACTAAATGTATACTGTGCCTTATAACATTGCTATCATAATACCATGATTTGACATAATCAATGACTGTTTATTTCGAGTTCCTTGTCTATATGTCACAGCTATCAACTAGCTAATATCCATTAGTTCAGTTAAATTTTTAAAAACAGATCAGAAGTACTTTACATATTTTTAATCTACTAAATTGTTTGTGTTGATAGGGTCTTCGCTGTAAAATAGTATCAATATTATTTTAATAATATAACAAAACAACTACTATATTATGCCAGACAAGATGCTACATTGTTCTATCCTGTATTTAAAATATTTTTATTTTTATTTATAAGGTATTTTTTAAAAAATAAATAAAAATAAATAGCTCATAGCTAACTTTTATATAGCACTCTAAGATTTACAATACATTATCTCATTTGATCCTCATAACACCCCTGTGCAGTGAATTCTACAGGTATTATGATCCCCATTTTACAAGAATTTATCTGACTCGTCCTTAATTACAGTAAATTTAGGAAGTGGGAGGTGGATCGAGGTCTCTCTACTCCAATTCCTGCACTTTTTCCATTGTTCCCTTTTGGGCAATTCCACATTTGGTTAATTCAACGGCGAGTTTGTTTTTAATTTTTGCTTTGAATTATGGGCAGTGTAAGAAGGGAGAGAGAGGGAGAGCGAGAGCGAGGGACCCTATGCCCGTGGAAATCTGACCAGAGAGGAAGCCACACCTTCTTACATTGGATTTTAAGATCCTACAGATAGACGTGAAAGGAGAACTTTGAAGCTGTTCCTAGAGCGCTTAGCACAGTGCCCGGCAACTAGTAGAAGCTTAATAAATGCTTAAAAAAATTAATAATAAAATAAATAAATAAATGCTCTGGACTGATTGTCCAGAGAAGCTGTGACTCTGTGACTTGCACAACAGGTAGCGATAGAAGGAGGATTATTTGAGTGCTAATCCTAACGAAAAGATTCCCAAAAATTGCAGAGAAAAGAGGTTAAACGCCTCTTGACTGGCAGCTGCATAGAGTAGGCCCTGAATAACCAAGTCACCTGCTACTGCTTTGGATTTGCTCAGTTTTCCAAAAACCAGATGTAAACTCTTTTCTCCTCTCCCTGAACCATCCTCCCTGACGCAGCCTCCTGGGTGCATTCCCGGCTCCGCCCAGCTGGGGGGGGCGGGGCAAGCTAGTGTCAACCAGAGCTGCGGGGGCGCACGCGCACACACACGCGCGCAGCGGGGTTTACTGAGGAGTTTTGAGCCTTGTGAGGCACCGTAGCCGTGGTTCCCGCCTGAGGTAACGGAGGGGACGCCCAGGGAGCCGGTCGCTATCCGAGTCCTGGCGCCGCTCGGCTCCAGCATGGCGGAGCAGGGCTTGGAGATGGCTTCTATGATCCCGGCGCTTCGGGAGCTGGGCAGGTAGGGCGAAGAGACCCTCGCACACCTATCCTACCCGAAGCCCTTCGCGCCCTCGCCTCCAGCCCCGGGACTGTTGCCTCTCCTCAGGCCTGGCCGCGATTCCCCCCCCTTCTCTCTGCCCTTCTTCCGCTCCTCGTCCCCCGCCCCCTTTCTGTGCCCCCTCAGCCCCCTTTAGGCCCGGGTCCCGGAGACCCTGGGAAGGGAGGTGGGGCCCTGGTGGCCGAAGTGGACCCTGGGACGGCACCTGGGGGCGCCTCCCTGCACCTTCCTCCCCGCCCCCGCCCCCGGTATGCACTTGCGGCCAAGCCCAGCCGCTCCCTGCGCGGCGTCTGTAAGATGGGCTAAGAGGAGTGAGGTCTCGGGTTTGTGGTGAAGGTCAGGCGAGATGTCCCGACACAGACACACATATGCACGTGTGTCTGTCTGTCCCTAGGGTTATCTGTGTCTGCGTGCGTGTGTGTCTGGTCTGTGTGTTTGCATCTGTCCATCTGTGTGTGTGTCTGTATCTGTCTAAGCTCTGTCTTTCTATATCTGTGTCTGTGAATCCATCTTTATCTGTCTGTCCATCCCTCCGTCTTTGTGTCTGTCTCTCTGTATGCGTCTGTCTAGTCGTCTGCCTGTCTCTCCATAGCTCTATCCATTTCTGTACCTATGTCTTTGTCTATGCCTGTTTGTCTTTCTCTGTATCTATCCATCCATCCATCCATGTGCATGCATGCACAGGCACATGCGTGTGTTGGAGCCAGCCTGTACAGCTCCCGGAGCCCTTCGCTGAGTTTTCATCGTGAGCATTTGCACCTCAGAAATCAGCAAATGCTACAAATCAGTGCCTGATTTACGTTTTTGGTGATTGTCTGTAATTGAGAAGGTGATGGGGGGGTTAATGAAGATTAAACTTTAAAACTATGCCCTTCATTCCTCCTCCCCCAAGCTGGTTGTTAAACATTTACTAACAATCTGTATAAAACAATATACATAGATATAGAATATACATAATGCAACACGTATGTTGTATTATATATATTCTACATCTGTAATATAGAATATGTATAATACAACACATATATTATATATATTCTATGCCTATAAAAAGGATATACTACATATATAGATATTAGATCTATAGATATGTCTATATATAGATATAATAGACATAGAATATATATGATACAATATATAATGCTCTTATATGTATATATACATAAATACATGTATATGTGCTTTGCAAACCTTAAAGCTTATATAAATGAGTAGCTTCAAAGAGACAGCATGGCAATAGTGAATGCAGTATTGGATTTGGAGAAAGGTCTGGTTTAGAATTCAGCCTCAGAATTAGAAAGTTACTTATCTTCAGAACCTGTTTTCTCATCTGCAAAATGAAGATAATGAAGCTGGCAGTATCACCTTCACAGGATTATTTCAGGGGTCAAATGAAATAAAGTATGAAAAACATTGCAAACTTTTAAACAGTGCACAACAGCTACTATTACCACTACTACAGATATCTTAGACACTGTATGTAGACAGTGAACTGGAGCCAGAACTGAAGAGGAAAACAAGTTAGATTGCTATAAGAAATAACACAGTTGTGTTCATGACAAGAAGCAACATAGGGTAGTGGTCTCAGAGCTAGAAAGATCTGTATTGCAGTTTCATTTTTGACTCTTAACTAGCCCTGGGACCCTGGACAAGTCCTTTAACCTTTCAGTGCTCCCCTAAGATGCTAAGTTGCACAGAAAGTGTTGAGTTGCATTGGTGGAGGGAGTTTCTTTATCCAGGTCCTATCCCTTATCCTATCACCAAGCATCTTCCTGAAACAAAGGCCCATCTTTTTAACAAGGATATTTTTCCAATGATGCTCTAAGGGTTCTAGGCATATCATCTCAAGAGAAATCAAGTTGAGGGTTAACCACAGGACAATTGAGAGTCTCACAGTGGGAATGAGATGGCTTCAATACATTGCCAACAAAGAATTGTATGAGAGAAACAATGCAATAGATCTCAGGAAAACACAGTATCTCAGAGAAAAGGTGGTGAACAGTGTCAGATGCAGCAAGAATCCTTCAAGAAGGATTGTTGTTATTCATTTGTTTCAGTTGTGTCTCATTCTTCATGATCCTTTTTTTCCTTGGCAAAGATACTGGGGAGGTTTGCATTTCCTTCTCCAGCTCATTTTACAGATGAAGAAACTGAGGCAAACAGGGTTAAGTGACTTGCCTAGGGTCACATAGGTAGGAAGTGTCTGAGGCCAGATTTGAACTCAGGAAGATAAATCTTTAATCCAGGCCCTGAAATATATCCACTTTGTCACCTAGCATTAGAACACAGAAAAAAAAAAAGCATGAAATTTAGCAATTAAGAAATCCATAATAAATTTTGAGAAATCAGTTTGAGTTGATTGATGATGTTAGAAACCACATTACAGAGAGTTGAATGAATGAGTCAGAGGAAGTAGAAATAACTTTTTAAGGTGTTTAGCTGGCAGAGGGAGGGGAAATACAGGATAATAGTTTGAAGGGTTAGAGTCTCGTTGAAGGTTTTTTTGTTTTTGTTTTCTTAAGGATGAGGAAGGTTGGCATATTTGAAAGCAGTAGGGAAGGAACCAGTTGATAAGGAAAGGTTGAAGGTAATTGAGGATACAGTCTGCTGAAGAAGACACTTTCGGGGAGGAGGCATGAGATCAAGTGTACATGTAGAGGGGTAAGACCACCTCTTTATTAGAAACTGAGGGAAAGGAGAGAGGAGGGGATAATGTCAAAGAATTATGAGACAGATATTGGAAAAAGAGGTTTCTCACAAAGCATGGTTTAAGTTTTTTTCAGTAAAGAGACAGCTGTGAGAGAAAAGAAAATCCGGGAAGTTCTAGGAGGGAAAGGAAGATTTGGAATTCCTTCTTTGGGGATTAAGATAGTGAATCTAGGAGGAATAAAAAGACTGCTTTGAGGACCCAGCTGAGGTGAGATAGCATAAATTTGTAAGGTACTCAGTAAGCAGGATCATGAGATGCCTCCAGCTTTGTTCATTGTCTAATTAGCAGGATCAGAGGATATGCAGAGGTTTGGCAAAGAAGAGCTGTAAGTATAAGAGATTTAAAAACAGCACAGTGTTGGGTTGAAATGGCTGTTGTATACTTGTAGGCACTTAGTAAATGCTTTTTAGAGACAGGTGGTACTTTAGTGGGTAGAGCATTAGGCCTGGAGTTAGGAAGACCTGAGTTCCAATCAGGGCTCAAACACTTCCTGACTGTGTCATCCTGGGCAAGTTACTTAACTTCTGCTTGCCTCAGTTTCTTGAACTGTAAAATGGAGTTAATAATAGCACCTACGGAAAGTATTTGCAGATCCTATACATGATTGCATGCCACCATGGTGGGGGGGGGAAGGGAGGGGAGAAAATCTGAAACTCAAGTGATTGTGGAACTGAATCTTGTAAATTAAAAGTAAATGAGTAAATTAAAAAAAATTAAAAAAAAAATAATAGCACCTACGTCTTAAGAGTTGTTGTGAGGATCAAATGAGATGATGTTTGTAAAAATATATAACAGTGCCTGGCACATAGTAGGTGCTTAATAAGTGCTTATTCCCTTCCTTTCCTCATGTTAAAGGAATGCAGGCTGAGCTCCAATTTCCCCACCTCTAAATTTTCTCCCAGGTGATCATCGCTGCCCTGATGTTGCTATCTGTCCTGCAGTGTTTTTGACTGTAATGTTTAATATCAACTTAACGCTATCCTCTAGCCTTGAATCTCTTGCCCCCTTGTCTTACTCATTCTGAATTAAACTTCAAAACAAGTGCACCACCTACCTTCTCTGCGGCTCATTTTGAGATACTCATTGAGTGAAAAATACATTTATCTTAAATCGTGTGCAAAGCTCTGTGCATGGGATACAAATAACAGCGAGACAAACCCAAGGGTTCCTAAACCCTAGTGTTCTCATGAGAGGAGATCACATGTCGAGGAGGTTTCAGCTGTAAGTTAAATGGAAAGACTGTGATCCTTAGGATGCATTGGCTAAATAGAGGGTAACATATTTTATTTAGTTAAAAAGATAATGCTGCAGACAAATGAAATAATGCCAAATGGGTCCATTTATATTCTGTAACCTTTACTGGGTCCACACTGTTAAAAATCTTTTTATTCTTTCCTCATTGATACTGGATCATAATCCCCTTATCAGCAATTCTACATTTTCTTTTCTCTCCTTAAACTCCTTCTATTACTCTCTCCCATTTTCTTCTCTGCCTAGGAGTTCACCTCCAATTTTACTGGAAAAAAAAAAAAGCCCATTATCAAAGTGAGACTGAACAAATATGTGCCTTGAGAGAAGGGTGGAGGGTGGAGGGGTTGGATCTCAGTGAGGATGAAGAACAGGTTAGGACAGGCGCAACATGGGAGAAGTGAAATGATAGGAAGAGATTATGGTCAAATAGGCAAATATCAATCTTTCTAATTAGGGAAGTGGAACACTTATGGGTTCAAACCATGCATGCAGAGTAGAAGCCAGAGCTAATTGTCAAGTACAGACTTTCAGGGCTTAATTTCTAGTCTTTGGTTTAAATAGACAATGACTGTTTCTGTAGTGAAAGGATTAGTTTTCATAGCAGCTATAATTGCCGTTCCCACTGCAATTAAATTTATAATCAAACAGGAAGTATTTGAAACAGATTGTCAAAATGTCCTGTTATTCCTACACAAATTCAGAATTAGCAGAATAAAAAAGCTAACAAAGAAAATGATCTTTTTTGGTCTGTCACTGATGTTTATGTTTTAGAATGTAGATTTTGCCAAATCATGAATGACTAATCCTCATATCTTTAGAACAGGGTTCTAAAGCGGGGTTCTGAATTTGGATGCATATATGTATACATATCTTTATTTTTATTCTAACCTTTGGTTTCCTTTGTAATCCTATGTTTTATGCATTTTAGAAACATTATTCTGAGGAATCCGTAGACTTCACCAGACTTCTAAAAGGATCCATGACACAAAAAAGATTAAGAATGAATCCATGTCCTAAAACATGTATATTACTTCATAATTACAGTAATAAAAATCATAGTGTTTTTTTTTCCCAAAGTACTTTCATATGAAATTTATCAGAAGTTACTTGATCTCTGATCATAGGATAGAATTATTAGAGTTTGCAAGAACATTGAGTCTTTATTATTTGCAACAACCATAATAATAACAAAAATGGCAATAGCTGTAATTTATATAGTGCTTTAAGATTTGCAAAGTGCTTTACTAAAAAAATTATCTCATTTTATCCTCACACACTCCAGGGAGGGAGGTGCTATTATCATCCCCATTTTATAGATAGGGAAACTGAGGCAGACAGGTTAAATAACTTGCTCAGAGTCACACAGCTTGTATTTGAAGGCAGATTTGGACTCAGGTTTTCTTGACTCCAGGCCCAGCATTCTATGCAGTGTTCCTTCTAGTGTGCCTTATTGTTAACTCATAAGGAAGAAAATAGAGGCTCAGAGATGTGCCGCCCCATCATCATTGTTACTATTGATGGATCATTCCAAGTCCTGGAAATTATCAGATGACTAGAGAGAATAAAGAGGAAAAAAAGAATTTACTTGGTGGCTAGGTGGCACAGTGAATAGAGCACTGGCCCTGGAGTCAGGAGGACCTGAGTTCAAATGTGACCTTAGACACTTAACATTTAATAGCCTTGTGACCTTGAGCAAGTCACTTAATCCCAATTGCCTTGCCCTCCCCCCTCCAAAAAAAAGCAAAAAAAAAATAGTAATAATGATGTCTTCAAAAGGCATTAAGATTTGGGAACATATTTATGAGCTTCTAGATCCCTTTTTTTGAAAATGAGTTTAGTAAATTATAATCACTGGAGTTTATAGTAAGTTAAACTTGGATGCTCTGGTTAGGAAACCAAAAAAAAAATAGGGCTCTTTTTATGATATTCTGTGCCCAAGCATGCTGTTCTCACTGGTTAACAAGCAATTTTGTTGGATCTTGGGATCATAGTTGCCATATGACCTATAGCCTTGAGGTCCTAGTTGAGGTCATATAATTGGATTTTGGAGTGGACCCATTAGCCTGAGTTATATGACTTCCTCTAGTAGTATTAAGCCACATGGAGTCAGCAAGGAGAAAGATGTAGTGAGCATAACTAGTGGTTTAATATTAGCAAAGTTTGAGTGGGTATAGAATAAAAAGACAAGGGAAACTTGGTGAATGATTGAACTGGTTGATTATTGGGTTGAGACAGTGAAGAGGAGAGGCCAAAGCAAGGGTGATGGATTAGGAGAATGAAGAAGGATAGAAGGCCTGGAAATTAAAGTAAGGATGAAGAGTAGGTTTGACTTATCTTTCACCCCTTGACAAAGAGATGAGGACTAGAAGTACAGAACTTTACATTCATTTCCAGATAGAGCCAATGTGTTGGTTTATTTTGCTTAACTATACATATTTGTTATAAGTAACAGGGGTGGAGGAGGGAAATGGGGAGCAGTTGACATAGAAAAACAAAAAAAGTTAATATTACCATTTTATTTCTTGAAATTAGTTTAAATAGAAGTGGTTACTGGACAAATTTAAGTAGTCGTAGTAAAGTTCAAAATTAATAAAACATTCCATTTTTAAAGAAAGTAAGATTTTTGGGGCGGCTAGATGGCGCAGTGAATAGAACACCAGCCCTGGAGTCAGGAGGACCTGAGTTCGGATGCGGCCTCAGACACTTAACACTTACTAGTTGTATGGTGCTGGGTAAGTCACTTAACCCCAATTGCCCTGCATTCCCCCCTCCAAAAAGCAAAAAAAAAAAAAGATTTAAAAGGATTAAGTTAGAAGAAAAGATGAAAGGACAGGAAATTATGATTAGAGAGGGAAATTTCAGAGTTTGGGACCATGGAGACCATGGGACCATGGACCACGTTTAAAATGTAGTGGAACTCACAGGTCTGATGAGAATGTGAACCTGAAAGGAGTAAGGCTAAGGTAAATAAAAAATTAAACATACTACATGTGTTGAACTTTGTTTTGAAATATGTTATAAAGCTCTGCAAAATCTAATAATTCTTTACTTTATTTCAGTACCAGACCAGAGGACTATAATACAGTTGTGCAGAAACCAAGACAAATTCTGTGTCAGTTTATTGACCGAATACTTACAGATGTAAACGTTGGTAAGCTACATAATTTTTTTTTATTTATTAGATTAGTTTCTTTGGCTTGTATGAAATAAATTATCTCAGTTTTGATGTTTTAAAACTTAGTATTTTTACAACTTATCTTACCGAAGTGTTTTAAATAAGATGCTTTGTGTAACACTTTACAGTACTCCCTAGATATGAGCTGTTTTTATTAGTTAGTGTCCCTGTGAGCAACTCTTGCTGCTTGGGACTGCCTCAACTATAAAAAGTCAGTCAAAAGCATTTATTAAGCTCCTTCTATGTGCCAGGCATTGTTTTAAGCATATGTACTTTAACTCTTCAGTTCCTAAAATTATAGCTTGCAAGCCCTCCCCCCAAATGTTTACTTTTTGGTGGTCTGCCAAAAGACACAATTATATTAGGACAGAGGTATTTGCTTGAATAGCATAGTAAGAGATTTTACATTAGGGCATTTTTTTCTTTGAGAGGGGAAGGCAAGGCAATTGGGGTTAAGTGACTTGCCCAAGGTAACACAGCTAGTAAGTGTGTCAAGGTCTGAGGCTGGATTTGAACTCAGGTCCTCCTGACTCCAAGTCCAGTGCTTTGTTTATTGCAACACCTAGCTGCCCCTATTAGGGCATATCTTCAGAAACTTAGGACACATAGACTGGCAGATAATACATATCATGGTTGGGAGAGGGAGCAAGTATGGAAATCTAGCATGGAGTTGGGATGAGAAATACACATGAAGATACAATTCATGTAAGGTTCAAAGTTGGCTTAATGACAGACATATTCCTGAGTCTGGGTATTCGAGTAAGAGATTGCTAGAGTGGAACAAGACTATACAGTGAATGCAGCTTCCTGCTATGTTGTTCTTTGACTCCAAGTGGAAGTGGCCTGCATGGAGTTAGGGGCTCCCTTGTCAGGTTAGAGAAGTCAAGGATGTCTGGGGGTGCGGGAAAGGGGGTACTTCTTATATACTTATTTAAGAGATCATTCCCTTTTGGAAGATGACTTGTCAACTGAAGACCCCCTACCAACTATGTTCCATCCTCTCCTTGAAGGTGATTTCTTATTTGTTCAAGTTAGCTCCGCTAGATTTATTGCTTTCTTGTTTTGATTCTGTAATTAATTGCACTGTAACCCAACTTACCTCCCAATCTACCACTGGGGAAACTTATGTGTTTGGCCTTGCAAGACCCAGTGTTTCTTGGTACATTATGTTTGCTGACTGTGTTGATTTACTGTACAAACCCCTGGGTGCAGTATTTCTATTGGATTGGGCACATGGCTAAACCATTTAGCTCTTCTTTCAGTTTCTGGCTCAGCCAGAGACCTTGCCAAGCTCCTTGAGTGAGAATCAGAACTTTTACCCATGGAGAATGGGGATGCCTCTTAGTTCTGCTCCCTAGACACAAAGCAGCAGTCCCCTCTCAGTCCCAAGCTCTCTTCCTTGAATTTTAAGCTTTCTTGGAAGCTGTATTCTGGGTCAAGGCCTCTGCTGCTGATTGTCAATTTGTGCAGAGGTGCTTGACTTTGTCTTACCAAACAGAACATGCAGAGTCTAATGTCTAACAATTTTTTGTAATGGTTTGTGAAATTTCATGGAATGTTAGCAGTGAGATTGAGATGATAAACATTTTATCAATTGTTATAAAGTAGGTTTTTTAACTCACATTAAGTCTCAACAAGGTTTAAAATTTGTTTATGGAATTAATTTTAAAAATTAATATTTTGTTGTTTTTAGTTGCTCTAGAACTTGTGAAGAAAACTGACTCTCAGCCAAGTTCTGTGATGTTACTTGATTTCATCCAGCATATCATGAAATCTTTCCCCCTTATGTTTGTAAATGTCTGTGGAAGCCACCAACAAAAGGAGGCTGAAAATAGTTGCCTTGGTGAGTCTAATGACTTTGGTAGAACTACCCGTGTTCTTCATGGATTTGTGTCATGTAGATCGGTAAATTATCACTCAGGGGAATTTCGACGTAAGTTCAGAAAGCAAGTTATTGGTTAGTTTGGTTGAATACTGCAAAGCCTTAACACGTGTGCCTTTTATTGAGGATTTATCAAATAACTTTCATACGTAGCAAAAGTAATCTAAGTTCTGTTTACCTGTCATTGAACTCACCTTTCAGACAGAGATATGATTAAAGTATGGCTATCATTTGATATGGCAGTTGGAATAGAAAATGTTATTTCCTTCATTCCTTTCTTCATGATAATAACAGTGTCTGTCCAGCTTGATTTTTTCTTTTTTTTCTTAATTAACTTTTGTTTATTTTTAGTTTACATCATTTGTCTCCACGGGATTTTCAGTTACAAATTTTCTCCCCATCTTTCCCCTACCCACCACCCCAAAACAGCGATCTCATGTTTATCCCCTCCCTCAATCTGTTCTCCTGTATCCTCCCCCATCACCCCTCTGACTTTCCAGTAAGGCAAGATGGATCTCATTACCCCAGAGCCTGCATATCTTAATTCCCAGTTACATGTAAATAATAATAGTTATATATTTATGTATATATATATATATATATATATATATATATGTATGTATATATTTTAACATTTGATTTTATAACTTTAAATTCTAAATTCTTTCCCTACTTCTCTCATCACCCACCCCCACTGGAAAGACAAGCAATTCAATACAGGCTGTACGTATGTAGTTATGTAGAACATCTCCACAGTGGACATATTGTGAAAGACTGACTATATTTTCCTCCTTTCTATTCTGCCCCCACTTGTTCTGTTCTCTACTTTGTCCCTGTCCCTTTACAGAAGTGTGTGCTTCCAGCAACCCTCTCCCCTCAAGCTGCCCTCCCCTCCATCATCCCCCCCATCATCCCCATCCCCCCTACTCTCCTGTAGGGCAAGATACCCAATTTAGAGAGTGTCATTCCTTCCCTAAGCCAAATTCAATGAGAGTAAGTTTGACCCATTCCCTTTTGCCTTCCCGTTCTTCCCGTCCATTGTAAGTTATCCCTTGCCTATTCTATATGAGATGATTAACCCCATTCTGTCTCTTCCTGTCTCTTCTCCCACCTCTCAATTTCACCTTTTAGAATATCATCCCTTCCTATTCAATTGATCCTGTGCACTCTGTCTATCTACACATATATACACACACTCACATATGTATTCATATACATATATACCCTCCATATGTGTATGTATACATACGTAAATACATTTCTATTCCCTTCACCTATCCTTATACTGAGAAAAGTTTCATAAGTCACAATTATTGTCTTTCCATGTTGCCATGTAAATAGTTCAACTTTGATAAGTTCCTTATGATTTCTTTTCCATGTTTACCTTCTCATGCTTCTTGTATTTGAATGTCAAATTTTCTATTCAGTTCTGGTTTTTTCAGCAAGAATGCTTGAAAGTCCTCCACCTCATTGAATGACCATATTTTCCCCTGAAACATTATACTCAATTTTGCTAGATAGGTGATTCTTGGTTTTAATCCTAGCTCCCTTGATCTCTGGAATATCATATTCCAGGCCTTTCGATCCCTTAATGTAAAAGCTGTTAGATCCTGGGTCATCCTGATTGTTTTTCCACAGTATTCAAATTGTTTCTTCTTGGCAGCTTGTAATATTTTCTCC
>CM053591.1:160530482-160545185 GCA_028646515.1 Pseudochirops corinnae | reverse complement strand
AGAGATAAGAAATGTAAGGATCATGTACATAGAAGTGATGTTTGGAACTGAAATAAGTGAATGAGATCTTCATTGGAGAGATTGTAGGGAGCTCAGGGCTAAGGACTCCATTGGAGGAGAACATTCACGTTTGGGAGACCAAACAAGGGGGACAACAGCAAAAAATGCAGAAAATAAATTATCAAGAAGTGGGAAGAGAATCAAGCATCCATGCCAAGGAGAGACTTTCATGAACTAAAAAGTGGTTCACATTGTCAAGTGTTGTCAAGAGAACAAAGAGAATGAGACCCGAGAAAAAGCCGCTGACTTTGATAGCGTGGTTGTTCGTGATCTTCAAGAGTATAGTTACAGTGTATTATATTAAGTAGTATATAAAGTTCTTTGTAATCCTTAAAGTGCTATAGAAATGTTCATTATTGTTAAGGAATGTGTGGGTGGATAGTGAGGAAAAGGAGGTAGCAGGTGTAGGTCACTCCTTTGAGAATTTGATAGTAAAAAGGAGAGAATAACTAGCAAGTAAGGTAGAGAAAGTAGGAGAGTTAAGGAAAGTCTATTTTCAAGGTAGAGGAAATGGCACATTGATAGGTAGAAGAAAGGAACAAATGAAGAGGGAGAAATTTGAGAAAGAAGACAATTCTAGGGAAAAAGCAACTTTTAAGGAAAAAGAAGAGAGAGATGGGATTAGTAGCAGAGGTGAAGAGTGAAGTGAACTTTGAAGTAAGAATATTTGTGTGGGAAAGAATGCAAGAATGGGTGGAGACATAGTTTGAGTTGGAGAGAATGGCTTTGGTTGTTTCAATAGCATGTACATATAAAAGCAGATAGAAGAAGACTATACTACATGGGGAAATGTGGGAGACAAAGTTAGTGGGAAAATGTTGTATATCTGTATATTTAATCCTCATATAGCCTGTTGGGATATAACTACATGAAGGAAGATAGCTCTTGTTAGTGGTTAATCAAGTAATGCTTCATTTATCTAACATTTGATACTAGTATATTTTCTATAGAAATAAAGTTTATTTCCTTAAGTATCTGAACTTTTTAATATTTACCATCTTATGGAAACTTTTCTAAAATCTCTCTTCTTAAACAGAATATATCTTTGGGATTAGGCCTGTATTTCCATCATTATAGAAATCAGTTTATTTTGAAACAAATTTGAAACAACTTTGATGAATCAGGTCCATAATTATGAATTATAAACATCATTTATCGAGTTGTATTTAATGCAGTAATTTCTATTTTGTGGCCTACTCTATTGCATTTTAGCATTATCCTTTTGGGATTATTGAGGTCCCTTCATTAAATGACCTCAGTCTGCTGTCGTTCTGATGTATCCTTTTTTCACTCTTAACTAACATTTTTCATTGTGTCAACATCTAGCAGCCTTCCTTCCCGTCTTTGCTTCTGGTTCATTGTCCATCTCTCAGTGTTAGTCAGGACTTGATTTTAATCAGAACTTAATTTGCACACAATTTCCAATCAGTAATGAATATGAATCCACATTTTGGGGTATAAAATGCATAGGTTTTATTTTTTATAGCCATTTTCTTTTTTGTTTAAAAACAACAACAACAACAGTAAACAAATTCTTTTCTGTATTTGTGGCTGTTTCCAAATAGTTGAAGTTAATATGGTTATATGATTTCCAGTTAAGTGGGATGTGATTTTAGTTGTTCATTTTCCCAATTTGTATTTGGATCGGTGTTCATTGGTTGTTAAATTAGTATTTGTTAAAGTTGAAAAGGAAGCAGTGTTTGAAAAGCATCAGAATGATGGTGTGATAATATGTGTAACATGGTCTGAGCGAGAAGGCTCCTTTCTTGAATATGAAATCTCTGCTTTATAAAGTTTTTTGTTTGGGGGAAAGGAGGGAAATGTGAGGATTGTCAACGGTACACTAGACATATCAAGCAGGGATTTTTGTAGTGCTGTAGGATGGATATAAGTAGTTTCAGTTTGCTCTGTGGATAAGCTTTGACTCTATAGGATAGGAATTTATCAGTTAGTCCAGGCCTCAGTTATCCCAGGTGTTATTTGCTTTTGAATTTGTAGGCGAAATGGAGAAGAGCTTCATTTTATTTAGTCGGTGTTTCCTAAGCTTATGGAATGATTATAACTATATAAGAGACGTATTCCCATCTTAGTCTCAGGAGAAAGAACTATAATTGATCTTAAATTGTCCATTCTAGTGAACAACTTTTTAAAAATTAAATTTTCAAAAGAAATATGAAGATATTATATATTAGGACTTTTTTTTTTAGGTTAATCTACTATTGTGCTTAAGTTTTTTCCTCCTGAACCTATCACTTATGTTCTTTTTATTTCCCTCACGTTGTATTGTCATGGTTTGTAGTCCATGAACCTCTGGTGATAACCTCTGGTGATTGGGAGGCTCCAGACTTTACGAGCTTCTTACTCACTTTTTGTTTGAGGTAAAACTAAATGGTGTATTAGAGAATAAGTTGGGAAGCAGCAGTTTTCAAGTTCTCCGGTTTCTTTTTCTATCTTTGATGATCCCAGAAATCTAATCTTTGTAATTTCTGCTTCATGTTGTCAGATTGGGTAGCACTTTACTTAGGTATATACATTTTATCAATAAGAATAGAGAATGTTTGTCTTGGTGAGAATATATTTTCCATTTTTTTCCATTCTCATGGCTGCATCAATGATCGTTTTTATTAAACTAAGTAGAAAGTACTTTATGTTCAATAATAGTTTCTGGCAATTTCTTTTATAATAGAATTGGACTTTTAAGATTCTTTTGGTCCCCAAGTCCAAAGTAAAGATCTTGAAAAAATTTCAACTTTCAGTATTGTGTGAGTCAGCACAATTTCAAAATGAAAAGCCCCCATTAGTCAAGTATCAATTACTTAATCAGCTCATGAACTGAAGCAAAGACATAAGTAACATATTGTGGACCTCAGAAATAAGCTAAGGCAAGCAAACGTACAATTGATAAGATCTTAAATTTTTCATATTCCTTATTACTGTATGTAATACAGTTTTTAAAAATTAGTAGAGTTAAACTAGTTGTAGTTCTGAAACTACTAAGGAATAGTTTACCTTTTATATATTTTCTAATTTCGTTTTAACCTTTTTTTTTTTAAAGTCCACAGATGCACTTTTGGTGGCTATCGACTCTGAAGTAGTGGGAGCTGTTGATATACTACTTAATCATCGACCAAAACGATCATCAAGACCAAGTATAGTAGTTAGTACTCTTAAATATTTTTTAATTTAGATTTTTAAAATCAGAACTGAGTCAGTAGAGTAGCTCCCAAGCCCTTGGACAACCACTTATTCTTCCTCAAAACTTTTTTTTCCTTGAAGAATCATATTAAAATAAATGGATTCTCTCTCCATGCAAATTAACTCCCTTAGTGTTAAGTACTTTCAGGGTTGTTCATTAGTGGTTTGAGGCATCTAGGGTTAGGCTTTTTAGTGACTGAGCTGACCTTTTGACTGAGGAGGATGCCCTCAGTTTTGTGGACGTGTACCAAAATTATTGATTTCATGGTATCATGAAAAAAAATCCTTGACCGTGCAGCTTATTTACAGATAGTTTTTCATGCATGACCTGAGAACTCTGATCCTTCACCCCCAATATCTGAAATATCTCTATTCACAATAAGGATTGTTTGAAAAAGTAATGAGTATGAATCTTGCCACAAGGTCTGTCTCTAGCTTAAGTGGAAATTATAAATGATGGGGCTTAGAAAGGTGAAGGAAGATAGCCCCTACTATAGGCTCAGAAATGCCTATGCTCCCCACTTCCTCCTACTGGTTTTTTTCCCTTTTTTATAACTCCTATATCCTAGCTCCTAGCCTGATTTGGTAATCTATTCCATATTCTCAGTCCTGAGTTCTAGATCTGAATCTTCTGTCCACAATTTTTATGCTCCACACTTGTTGCTTGCAGGGATCTGCTTATTATTATGAATGACATAGTGGAGGAACTATTCTAGTGTCACCATTATTTCCAGCAGGATGATAGAATCTTAGGATTTTGGAAGAAATCCCTTCAACAGCATTTGTGAAAAGTAGTCATCCAGTTTCTTCAAAAGCTTCTAGTGATGGGAAGCTCATTCTGCTATTCTTTAAGTAGCAAATTGACCTGTTTCTCCCTAAGAACTTCTATCCACAGATACAGGTTATCTTTTTTGGAACAGTTCCCAAGAAATCTATTCTCTCCTTTATATGATAACCTTTAGGTGTTCAGAGGCCATCACAACCTCCTTTTAACTGCCTGCACTGCCCTGCTTCTGTTACAACTCCTCTTTCAAGACCCAGCTCACGTTCTACATATTCTATGAAGAATGGATTTTTAAAATCTGTAGATGCTGTCAAACGTTGTTAAAATGTTTAATAACACTATGGATACAAAATTCTGTAGTTGATGATTAAAGCTTTCCATGTAGCTTATATTTGAAAATTGTTTTCCAACTTTGAGTTCTAGGTAACATTTAGTAAAAGGCAAAAAATACTAATGAGATATAGCAGTTTCAGCATAATGTGTTCAAATCCTTAATCTGCTTGCATATGAACTAGTACAAAGATATTTTGTCTTTTTGTTTATTTGTTTATCCACTAGCCTTGGATGCTCCTGATTAGGAAATGATTGTTGATTTTCCATTCTCCTAGTGAAAGTTGTCTTTTTGAGCAGTGGCTTTCAAGTATAGATGCTGGTTATACTTAATTCGTATCTTAAAATATGAAGTAAGAAACTTGAGCTTTTAGGTAGATGGACTTTTTTGGGTGAAAGTATTCTCCAGAACAGTTTTGCAGCATATTTTTAAAACCAAGTAAGAACTGTTGCTTTGTGATGTGTTACAGTGTGCACAGTGTGCTGTGCTTTCTGTTGTCACCAGTAAAGATATGAAAACCAAACCAGTGTAGATTACAGAGAGATATCCTTCTGTCATATAACTTTTTGATTTTATAATGGAAGCTAATTGGATTACTTTAAAATAATGGAATGGAAAAGTTCCCGTGGGAGCTTTCTCAGGATTCTGTCATTGCATGAAAATGTACCTCTTCTGTTAAACTCTTACACTCCTATTGGCTGCTAATCTTTACATCCTCTTGCTATCAGCAGGCACCTGTGCACTACTGGCATTCGTGCTTTTGTGTAACCATGACAGGAAGATAGCAAATGATGACTACAGGGGATATATGTAGAGAACTGTGAGCTGCAGAGTTGTGCTAACCCTTCCCCTCTTCTTCCCTACCATATGGGTTTTGTGGTACCACCATCACTGGGATTGCAGCAGAGAGCTGGAGAAACATCTTGTTTTTCCCATTCATTTATGTTATACATTTTTTGTTATTTCATTTGTTCATGCAATTTCTTTTTTTCTTCTAAATTTGCTTTGATATCACTAAAATTGTAAAGAGCATTTTCCCAGGAAATAAGAATTTGTAGAAAAGGATTTTTAATATGAGTATACCTTGCCTACTGTTACTTTATTTCAGAAAAAGAAAACAAGCAAGAAAGACATTATGAATGATAGTTGGTTCAGAATAATGTTGTTATAAATGAGTGATAGGATGACATTATTTTGGGGTTTGGTTGTAATGTATTAATAATGTCATTAAAAATGATGTTGTTCAGAGCAGTATTTTTTGGGAAGTACTTCACATTATTTCATGAGAAATTTATCCCAGTACTTAAACACTGATACTGGTATGTATGCTAATAAGCATATTTCACAAGCAAAAATTGTAGCATGTAAGAGCCTAATGTTATATTAAAGGTCATTGAATCCAATCCTCTCATTTTATAGATGAAGAGATAGAGTCCTGAATGATTGATTTGGTTGTCATGAGTTCTTTTGGCTCTTATATAATTCTGTGAATATGATTTATTATATTAAGATTCCAGCACTGCAGTATTTTTTCCCACGAAATTACAGAAAGCATTAAAAATCATTGTTTATAGTACTTTTTGAGAAATTTCCTTTTTTTGCCTTAAAAACCTAATTATGAAACTCTGCTATTTTGAAAATTTCTTACTGGCATGATTATATTTCATTCAGATTAAAGTGAAGTTTTTGGCTTCAGCTATATGATAATGAGCAACTAACTATGAATTTCATAAAAATTATATGGTTACAAGAGATGTTGATAATATTTTTCACTATATTTATTATATCCTTTAGGTTTCTAGATATTTTTCTTTTCTAGATATTTCTCACTTGAATCTCTTTGGAAAAACTTTTTCTATAACATGTAAGTTATAACCTCTGAACATTAATGTAAATATCTTTCAGAAACTAATGGAGCGAATTCAGAACCCTGAGTATTCAACAACTATGGATGTTGCTCCAGTCATTTTAGCTGCTCATCGTAACAACTATGAAATTCTAACAATGCTTTTAAAACAGGATGTATCTTTACCCAAACCTCATGCAGTGGGTTGTGAATGTACGCTGTGCTCTGCAAAAAACAAGAAGGACAGTCTAAGACATTCCAGGTCAGAAAATTAAGGTGCTAATTAACTAATGAGGTACCTGATAGCTATGATATAGAATTGTGTATCAGTAAATCAACTACCTGAGTGTTTCTTTTTGTGGTTCCTCCTGTTTTATTGAAAAAGTTATTTTTGTGCAGTTCCTTTTACTTCTGCAGGGAACTAGCGGCAGGAAAGGAGGCAGAGTACGAACAATGTCAGAGTTGTTAGACTATCATTGAATGTGATTTTAGTTGTTGGTATTCTTAATGTACGGTATCTCCGTGATGATGGTGTCACATTAAATGAATGAATAAGTCAGCAAACAATCATAAAGTTTGTACCATGTGCCAGGTACTTCTAGGTACTGGGCATACAAAGACAAATAAAACAATCCTTGATCTCAAGGAACATATGTTCTATCTGGAAAGATACTATGTATGTCAATAAGTATATGCACAGTGTATGCAAGGTAAATGTTTTTGTTGGGGTAGGACAGTAGCAACTAGGAGTAGGGCAGGAAAGTCTTCAAGCGGAAAGTGTTGGTTGAGAAAAGTTTTGAAGGAAACTGAGTATGTTAAGAGGTAGAGGGGAAGATGGAGTGCTTTCCAGGGATGTGGAACACAGTGCAAAGGAATGAAGATGTGAGATGCAATGTGATGTGTCAAATATAGCAAGAAGACCAGTTTGGCAGGACCATCCAGTGTGATAAAGGGAGAAACATATAATAATATGAAAAAAGTAGATTGGGACCATTCAGGCTGAGAAGGTTCTAAAAGCCAACAGAGGAGTTTATAATTGATCCTTAAGACAATATGAAACCATTGGAGTTGGAATTGATTGAGTAGGGAAGTGACATGGTCATAACTGCACTTTAGGAAAATTGCTTTGGCAGCTGTGTGTGTAGCATTGATTAGAGAGGACAGCTTTATGGAGGGACATCAGTTAAGAAACTGTTTCAGTAGTCCAAGCAAGAGGTGATGAGGGCCTGAATTAGTATAGTGGCTACTAGTATAGTGGAGAGAAGGGGGATGGTTATATGAGATGTTATGGAGGAAGAAATTGTAAGATTTGACAATTGAGTAGATATGCCAAGGGATGGGATATGTGAAAGTAAAGAGTCAAGCATAAGACCAAAATCACAAATTTTGGTAAGAAGAAGAATAATGATACCCTTGGTAGAAATAGGGAAGATCAGAAGAAGGCTAGGTTTTAGAGGAAAAATGAGTACAGTTTCAGATATGTTGAGTTTGAGATATCTATGGGACATGTAGTTTGAAATATTCAGTAAGCTTTGGGAAAGGCTTAACTTGAGCCCAGGAGAGAGAGACTAGTGCTAGGGATGGGAATTTTAGAGTCATTGGCATAGATGATAATTAAATACATGGGAACTGGGTGGTGGAATAGAGAGAGAAAATAGAAAAGGGCCTAGATCAGAGCCTTGGAGAAAACCCTCAGTCAGTGTGTGATATTAATGATAAAAAGAAGGAATGGACAGGGATGCATGAAGAGAACCAAGAGAGATCATTGTCAAAAAAAATTCAGAGAAAAAGGAGTATTTCAAAGGCAAGTAAAGTCAGTACTGTCAAATGCTGCAAAGAGGTTGAGAAGAATGAAGATTGAGAAAAATTCCATCAGATTTGGCAATTAAAAGATTTTTGGATGAAGAAATAGAGAGATACTATGAAGAACCTGACAAGATTCTCCAAGCATTTCTCCAAAGCTTTCATTTTGATATTCAGTGATTTGAGTACAAAAGTAGGCACAGGAAGAATAGCAGAAACTATGTTGGAAAATATGGTTCAGTTCAGATCAGGATATGAAAGTGACTGAAGCTTATAGACTACTCATACTTTTACATCATGAACACTTTAAGAAAAAAGTTATATGGTATTCAGCATAATAAACACCCAATGACAATATTTAAAATGAAATTGTATTTTTAAAACGAGATCCTGGTTTCATATATAATCATTTTACAATCAGTTGCATGTAGTCAGATCATCAGTTGTTCAGAGTAAAGGACAAAGTAAATATCAAACTAGAGGAGAAAATAAAGATGAGATTATACTGTGTATCAATGAACAAGCCTTTATTGAGTGCTTCCTATGTGCCAGGACACCCTCTAGTTGCCCAAACGGTGTTAAACTATAGTGCTAACGGCTTCAGAGAAGTCGAGAAGGATAAGGGCTGAGAAAGGGCCAATGAATTTGGTGGTTAGATCACTGTTAACTTTGGAGACAATAGTTTCAGTTGAATGATGAGATTGGAAGCCTGATTGCAGAGTTAAGAAGAAGAGAGTGAGAAGAAAGGAAGTAAAAACTTTCAAGGCAAGATGGTCTTCTCAAGGAATTTAGCCAAAAAAAGAGTAGAGATATATGGGAAATAATTAGTAGGGATGGATGGATCAAAGGAGGGAATTTTTTAAGATGGGAGAGATGTGGGCATATTTGTAGGTAATGAGGAAGAAACCAGTAAACAAAGAGAAATTGATGATTAGTGAGAGAGAAGGTACGATAGAGAGGGACAGTTAGCTGGAGAAGACAGGATGGAATGGGAATCACTTGTATATGGTGGAGAGGGATTATCTTTGGCAAGCAGAAGGGCCACTTCTTTATGTAAGGCAGAGGGGAAGAAGGAGATAGTATGGGAAGAGACCTGAATGTTGCATTATGAGATGGAGGGGAGAGCAGGGAGCTCTTGAGGAATGACCTCAACTGAAATAGTGAAATATGAGGCAAGCTTCTCAGCTGAGAGAATAGAGGAAGAGAGAGCCATAAGAGCTTTAAAAAGGGCTGAAAAACTTTGAAAAAGTCACACTAGTGAGTGTGGTAGTGAATTGATTAGGAATGTGTAAAGGGATTACCTTCCTGAAGTGAGGGCCCAATTGAGATTACATCAGTCAGTCAACCAATAAACATTTTTAAGTGCATACTATGTGCTAGTCCACAGTGTGGACCTAGTTGGCATAGTTTCATAATTTTCTCTACCTTTGTTCAGCAGCATGTGAATTCAAGCAAAGGCAGTGGATGATTGGAGCAATGCAAGGTTAGGGCTTGGTAGGACAATATTGGTGATAGAATAAAGAGGCAAGGAACTCAAGGATAGTTTAATAGAGGATAATTTAGAGTTGAACTGGTTCACCAAGAGGTCAGGATAGGGAAAAAATTGTGTAGCCAATGTAGGGACCATTGCCCGGGGAAGAACTGAGGGATAGAGGGTTTGTAGATCATAGTGAATATGAAGAATGGGGTTAAGGGGCAATAATCCAGAGGAAAAAGATGGAATGATAAAATAGGATTGTCGGATAAGGGAGTTTCATGAAGATGGAAGTGAAACACTTATGGATCATAGTAAGATCAAGAGTGTGACCATCTCTGTGTATAGCTAAGGTAGCTGAAAAAGAAGTGGAAGTGATGAATGGATTTAAGGGATCAGGTCTGGTAGATAGAGTGCTTGAAGAACTGTGGACAGAAGTTTGCAGGATTGTACATAAGGCAGCAATAAAAATCATTCCAGAGAAAAAGAAGAGCAAGAAAGCAAAATGGGTGTCTGATGAGGTTTTACAAATAACTGAGGAAAGGAGGAAGATGAAAGGTTAAGTAGAAAGGGAGAGATATACCCAACTGAATGCAAAATTCCAGAGAACAGCAAGAGATAAGGTTTTCTTAAATAAACGATGCAAAGAAGTAGAAGAAAACAGTAGAATCAGGAAGACAAGAAATTTCCTCATGAAAATTAGAGTTATCGAGGGAAAGTTTCATGTAAAAATAAGCATGATAAATGACCAAAATGATAGGAATTTAACAGAAGCAGAAGAAATTAAGAACTGGCAAGAATACACAAAACGGGAATGACAGATCTTAATATTATGGATAATCTCAATGGTGGCGTTACTGACCTAGAGCCCGACATGGAAACAAACTCAAATGGGCCTTTGGAAACACTGCTAACAGTAAGGAGGTGGAGGTGATGGAATTCCAGCTGAGATACTAAAAACCCTAAAAGATGATGGTGTTAAAGTTCTGCATTCAGTATGCCAACAAGTTTGGAAAGCACAGCAGTGGCCACTGGATTGGAAAAAATCAGTTTACATCCCAATCCTAAAGAAGGGCAATGCCAAGAAATCTTTAAATTATTGAACAGTTACTCTCATTTCACATGTCACAAGATTGACCTTAAGTTCTGCAAGCTGGGCTTCAGCAATGTGGGAATTTAGAATTAACAGAAGAGCAGGCTGATTTTTGAAGAGGTAGAGGAACTCAGAGGACAAAATTGTCAACATTTACTGGATTATGGAGAAAGCAAGGGAGTTCCAGAAAAACATCTACTTCTGCTTAATTGACTACACTAAATACAACAAAATGTAGCAAGTCCTCAAAGAGATGGGAGTACCACATCATCTTACTTGTCTCCTGAGGAACCTATATGTGGGCCAGCAAGCAGTAGTTAGAACCAAAAAATGAAACATCTGATTGGTTTAAGATTGGAAAAGGAGCATGACAAGGCTACATATCGTCACTTTATTTAACTTATATTCAGAGTACATCATGTGAAATGCCAGGCTGGATGAATCAAAAGCCAGAATTAAGGTTGCCAGGAGAAATATCAACAAACTCAGATGTGCAGATGATACCACTCTGATGGTGGAAAGGGAAGAGGAATTAAGAAATCTGTTGATGAGCATGAAAGAAGAGAGTGTAAAAGTTGACTTGAAGTGTAACATAAAAAAAACTAAGATCTTGGCAACTGGTCCCATCACTTCCTGGCAAATAGAGGGAGAAGAAATGGAAGCAGTGTGAGGTTTTATATTTCTGGGTTCATAGATTGCTACAGATGGCATTGCAGCCATGAAATTAAAAGACACTTGCTCTTTGGAAAGAAAACTATGGCAAATCTGGATGGCATACTGAAAAGCAGAGATATCACTTTTCTGACTAAGTTCTGCATAGTCAAAGCTGTGATTTTTCCAGTAGCAATGTATGGTTTTGAGAGTTGGACTACAAAGAAAACCAAGCATGGCAGAATTAATATTTTCAAACTGTGGCTTTCAAGAGTCCCTTGGACAACAAGGAGATTAAATCAGTCAATACTTAAATAATTTAATTCAGACTGTTCATTGGAAGGTCAGATAATGAAGCTGAAGCTTGAATACTTTGTTCACATAATGAGAAGATGGTACTCATTGGAAAAGACCCTGACATTGAGAAAGATTGAAGGCAAAAGGAAAAGGGGATTGGCAGAGAATGGGATCGATAGGTAGTGTCATGGAAACAACAAGAATGAACTTGTGTAGACTGTGGGAGATAGTGGAGAATAGAAGAGCCCGATATGTTATGGTCTGTTAGACACAACCAAACAACAGCCGAGGTAGAATGGAGAAGTAGATCATAGGAAATGAGTAAATTGAGAAATTGGGAAGTTAGAGTGTTTGAGGGCACATCATTAGCTATGTTGGGAGTCTTAGTATGAAGGCAGAAGTTGTGGAAGAAAGATGGATGATAAGCCAGGGCATGAACCCATTGAAGAAGGAAGGAAATTATTCAGGTCAGTAGAAAAAGCTACTAGAATCTTGATTGGATGATAAATGTAGTTGAATGAATCTCTAAGGAGGAGGAGTTACTGACTGATGATGGGATAGGAAGAATCCAGAAATGGCAGTAGTAAGCCAGGAGCATACTGACTTCCCACCATGACATGTGTCAGGAGATCCGAATAAAAGTACAACCAGTGCAATATGAATAATTGTATCGGCTCCAATGCAAGCCTACTTGGACGACGTGCCACTTGCAAAAACTGGGAAACAAAAAAAATAAAGACATTAACTATGATTAAAATTTAAAGAAATTTAATGTAAAAAAGTTACCATAGTAAGAAGATTGAAAGAACTGAGGAAGTGTCTCAGCCAAAAACATTCAGTCTCTTTGCTAGAGGGTGGCATGACTTTGGCAAACAAGCTCATTTAGAAAACAGAAGTGAGTAGGACAGGACATATTCCCCTTCACACCCAGTCCAGCCAAACTGGCCTGGTGCTGTTCATCATTTACTGTCACCAGCCTCTGTGTAGGCTTTCCTTGACACACGGCATACACTTGGCCTCCAGAGCCTAGCCGAGACCACACTTTGTACAGGAAGCCTTCTCTGATCCTGTGTTGTCAACTTCTCTAAAAATGTATTTCCTTCACATACATTTTTTATATATTTGTTAATAACGTACACTGACATGTTTTCGTATTTTCTTGTCTCCCCCAGTAGGAAGTAAGCTTTTTTACAGCAGGGATTATTTGATTTTTGTCTGTGTCTCCAGCATCTAGCATAGTTCTTATGTTCTTTTTGATTGATTGATTGATTGAATGAATGAATGAATAGTAAATAGAGCCCTATTAATGGAGCAAAGTGAAAACTTTTTGGAGAGGGGGAGTGCTAAGAGATCTCTTCTTCTCAGTCTCTCAAAGTTATCTCTACCTTTGGTGATGTGAGAAAGGGAGAGTTAATGAACTTAATAGTGAGAGATCCCCTGAAGGTATGGTTCCTGGATGTAGGCATTAGAACAAGAAAGTTTGCTACTGCTACATGTGCTTGTGGAGACCAACAAAATTACCTACGGTATGAGGAGGATTAACAATTTGGGGTAGTGCACCCTTCTATTCAGACCTATGTAGTACATTTTTATTTTTTCCTGTCAGTTTTCCAGAAAAAAGAACAATTTATACTTGCCTCATGAATGTTTTGTGTCTTTTTCCCCATGTGTATTGTCACTGTATCTTGTATTTTTAGTTCTTGTCATATTTTAGGTAAATGGCTGATAACACTAAAAGTTAGTGCTTAGTGCTTCACATTTTATACACACATGAGAGAATTTATGTCTTATACATGTGCTTTGGAGATTTTTTAAACAATCACTTGATAGAGTAGCTTAGAATATTGTCAGATTTGAAGTTGGAAAGGACTTAATACTTTGCTAATTCAAATTTAATACATTGTTAGTTGTGATGGTCATTCAAGCTGACTTCATCATAATTTACTTTTGTGATCTTTTATTTTCTATTTCAGTTTTTTTTCAAAATTGCTAACTTATATAACTTTTATAAGATCTACAGGTAGAAGATCATAGCTGTAACTTTATTTAACCTATAGAAGGTTTTTTTTTCCTAAGTGTGAATATTCTATATGCTAGCTTTTCAGCTTTTCAAAATTGGAACATTTTTTCTAACTTATAAAGACTAGGGATAAGGGATAGGAAATGGGCCAGTGCTTTCATTGATACAGGGAGCTTCTGGATGAACAAACTGCCTTTACTACTGCAGACTGGCACCTTCTCTAGTACATAATCTTAGAGTGTTACCTAGAGCACCAAGATTTAAGGGACTTTCCCACTTATGCACGGCCACTGTGTCTTGAAGGCCGGACTTGAACTCAGAATCTTCCTGGCTCCAAGGCTTACTTTCTAGTTATGCCAAACCTGTGTCACTATAAGTATGGTAAATAAATTATCTTATTTCATATTTTTAATTTATACAGGCTATAGAATAGTAACTGGACACAATAATTCTATATCAATTAGGTGGCATGATCTGTTTTTAATAAGGAAGAGATGTAAATATCTTTGGGGTCAAACTTAACCTCATAAAACAAGGTTCTGAACCTAGAGGGAAAACTAAGGCTTAAGTATTAAAGGCACATCAGTTTTTTTGTTTCTTTACCTCCTTGGGACAGATTCACACATATTAAACTCTTAGCAAATGTACTATGATGGCTGGTCAGATTTCCATACGTCTTTTAAAAAGTAAATGCTTTATTATCCTTAAGTGCAATTTTAGAAAAAAAATCATGTTAAAATTACTAATCAGGTGGGACATTTTTATGATAAGAATTACAATTTCAAATAATATTTTTTTAACCCCAGATTTCGACTTGACATCTACCGTTGCTTAGCCAGTCCAGCTCTAATCATGTTAACTGAAGAAGATCCAATTCTAAGAGCATTTGAACTTAGTGCAGACTTGAAAGAACTCAGCCTTGTGGAGGTGGAATTCAGGTAACATTGGAAAAAAAAACCCTTTAAATTATTTAAAGCCTTGTCCTACTTGACATTAAATATTCTTTTTATGGCATCAATAAGTTAGTACCTCCCCATTGAATATTTATTCTTGAATTTTGTATTACCTTGGATAAAGTGCTGTTTTAAAAAAAATCTTGATAAGTATCAGGAAATGCCTATAAAAATGACATTTTTTTAAATCAACTCT